>VXAY01004110.1:30258-60071 GCA_013399855.1 Oxyruncus cristatus
CCACCACCAAAAGAAGAGCCCTCGAACTGGGGGAAAAAAAAAAAAACCTACGACAAAACAAAACCAACCCACTCCCCCAAACAAACAAACAAACACCAAACAAAACAACTACAGGCTAAAATGTGTAAGTTTTCAGTGCTTTTTTTATTTTCAGAAGACAAAAACTGAAATGACATTTAAAAGAAAAAATATAAGATGAAAATAGAAAAGCAGTTCCGGAAAGTAAAGCGTACCACATTTCTAAAATGCCAAAAACTTTAACCAACCCAATACGATCTGACACAAATTTGTTCTAAGAAACTAAACTCAGGAACTGGTTTAGAGCTTTATTTTTCTGATAATGAAGATCTCTGCCATAAACAGTCTCATATACACTACTATACCAGTGCCTGGGTGTCAGATATTTGCAAAATGCAGAGTTCCCTTTTAGCTCAATGCCCCTAGCCTAAGGACTGCAAATTATTCCAATATGTCAATAAACTGTCCTCTCAACAGCATTCAAGTGAGAGGTTTTTAAGTGTTTTCAGTCAAGATTATTGAGGAGAACTGATAGACCTTTCATTGTGAATCATCATTTATCTGAAAACCAAAAATCTACTCTGAAAGTCAAAAAAATAGGCAAAAGCCTGGAATGAAGTTAAGTACATTTGAAAGGCTACAGAAATCCCCGACCCAGCCTTCATGGCTGTCCTCTTATCTCACCGTAGACACTCATCTGTGTTTTGCCTCTGCTCAGACTTGCTCCGGCAGGCTCTCCTGTTTTCCAAGTGTGGCCTTCGTCCTCAGCCTTCGCCCTTCCCCTGGCCAAGCAGCTGGCCTTTTCCCCCTCTTGAATCTGTAGTTTTGTGTTACCTCACCCTCAGATCCTCATGCTTGACAAAAAATCATGCCAAATCGAAGGCACTGAGTCCCGATTCTGCCTCTGCCTGCATCTGGGAAACGCTGCACCAGCACGCCCACCATTTGGATACAGTCTGGGGACCAAGTGCAGGGACAAGAGGAGTGTTTCACTAACAGTCCACAAGATGGGCTCAGGCCTGTGCTGAAGGTGTTTGACGGTGCTGCAAACGAATATCTCACTGCTCAAGCCAGGGAGCCCAGATCAAACGTAGGACATGCAGGCCACAGCCTCTCTTTCCATGCTTTTGTCTGCTGATGACAGCACGCACAGACCAGGGCAGCCTGAAGATCTCTGTGCTGCTTTTAACAGACCTTCAGCTGGAATCAGTGTGGTCTTTTCTAAATAAATGAGGGCATTCATTTATAAGGTCTTTGCCTTAGTATCACTCAGATTATGCTTGTAGGCAGGAAAAAAAATTCCTCTGCTTCAAAGCTGTAGCAGCAAAGCTGCCTAGAAATTGGCATGCACCTTACATGTGCTCTAACACACATCCAGAGAGGGCTGCTCTGGTTCTGTCAGTCAGACTGAAAACTATTTTTGCACCCACAAGGCAATCTTCTGTCATGGGATGAGATCAGTATGCAATCAGGATGCAGAAGCAGTTCTAGCATACAGTCCAATTGTGTTATTCAGACCCATTCTCTAAATTTCTATCATGCCACGGACAGAGCTCAGCAAAGGGCACCTTTGCTCTACAGATAGAAAGTGCTGGAAGAAGAAAGGGAAGTGAAAGAGTCCCTTTCCACAGCTGGTGACACAAAAATTTGTTTTTCTCACCCAGTCACCATAGAAATAGATATTATCGAGTTGGAGCAGGTCCAGAAGAGAGCCACAAAACTGATCAGCGGGATCTCCTACGAATAAAGGCAAAGAGAGCTGGGGGTTTTCAGCCCAAAGAAGAGAGGGCTTCAGGGAGACCTTATGGTAGTCTTACGGTGCGTAAAGGGGGCTTATAAGATGGGGTCAGGCATTTTAGTAGGACCTGTAGCAAAAGGACAAAGGGATAATTGTTTTAATCCAGGAAAAGGGTAGATTCAGACTAGACATAAGGAAGAATATTTTTACAACAACAAGGGTAGCTAGAAAGAGGCCCAGTGGAAAAGGACCTTGGTGTGCTGGTCAGCAGCTGTCTGGACATGAGCCAGCAGTGTGCTGGCTGAGAAGGCCACTGGCACCCTGGCCTATATAAAAAATAGTGTGGCAGCAGGATCAGGGAAGTGATTGTCTCCCTGTGCTCGGCACTGGTGAGGCCACACCTTGAGTTCTGTGTCCAGTTCTGGACCCTTCAAAGCGAGAAGGACATTGAGGTGCTGGAGCATGTCCAGAGAAGGGTAATGGAGCTGGTCAAAGGTCTAGCAGCAAGGTGGGGGTTGGCCTCTTCTCCCAGGCAACTAGTGACAGGAAGAGGTGCCATCCTCAGAAGGATCAGGACCACAGTTCAGCAGACAGGCGGACCAGGGGAGGTTCAGGCTCAACATCAGGAAGAATTTCGTCATGAAAAGGGTTGTCAAGCAATGGAACACACTGTTCAGGAAGGTGATGAAGTCACCCGGAGATGTTCAAGAAATGACTCAACATGGCACTTAGTGCTTTGGTCAAGCTGACAATGTGGTGATCAGCCAAAGGTTGAACTCACTGGTTTTAGGGGTCTTCTCTAACCTTAATGATTCTGTGATTCTGTGAACACTGAAACAGGTTGCCCAGAGAGGTGGTGGAAACATCCCTGGAAACATTTAAGGTCAGGCTGGTCCGGGCTTTGAGCAACCTGGTCTAGTTGAAGATGTTCCTGCTCAATGACTAAATGACCTTTAAAGGTTCCTTTCTACCCAAACCATTCCATGATTCTATGATCATAAATGAGTATAACTTTGCAAAAGGAAAATATCAACCTCCATGTTAAAGCAGGTACATTTTTGGTGTTACTTATGGCTGTAGTATAGGAAGGATGACTGCACCAGGAGTGGTATATAAGAGAGGTTAGAAGTCTACGCATCTATATTCCCATTATACTAGTGGTCACCTTACAGTCAATCTTCTGCTCACACAAAGGAATCAGGACCACGGTTCAATAGGTGAGTGGCACAGAAACCATCCACATTGTAGCCAAAATAGTTTTCAGAATTACTCCTCAGAAAAGGTTCTGTCCCAGTATCTCCTTTCTCCTCTATTCATGGGCAATTCCAACAGAGGTCCGTAACAGTAAAGGTGGCACAGACCAATGCATGCCCTGCACAAATACATTCTTGACAAGCATGTCACACAGAGTTATAGGGGTTGTAAGACCCATCTTTTTAAAATACAGAAGTGGAACAATTAGTGAGTAGAAAGACTTTGTCTATAAACATCACCAGTAAAGGTCAGTAAAGAGAGGACAAATCCCACAGCACAGGGGTCTGTTCATTACCACCATGCATAAGAAGAGCATTTCTGCCCTCAGCCATCTGCCCTCACCTCATCATGAAGCAGGAGATCATTATCTTTGTTTTACTTCACACATTTAAAATACTAGTAGTACTTATAAAACATGTACCTAATGCTTTTATTCCAGAAACAGTATTTGACCTGGTTATCGTCAAGCAATGAATTTTCCATTTTCATGATGATTATCATGAAGCTTTATTTTCTTTTATTTGATCTACGTGTACAGCCATTAACATTATCTCCTCCTTAACATTCTATATTATGGTGTTGGGTACAGAGGCTTTGCACAGTTTTCAAAACTTTCCCAGTTTAAAACATTAGTCGCCTCAGAAGGGTCTCACTTAGCCAGGCAGGCCTCAGAAGTGACTTTGGTTTCATTGCATAAATGTGACCAAAGTCAGATACTGCTTCATTAGCAGAATTAAATAACCATACTTTTCAGCACCTTCTCCTGTAGGTGAGATCTTTTTCACCATTTTTGCTCTTACTCCAAGGGCAAGTAACTCTATGCATCACCTTGATTTTTTGTGACAGGTAACAAATGGCACTTAAGAAAGGGTTGGATTTGTATTCTGTATATGATTAAGTAACATTTTCTTTCATGTCCATCTTGGAACTATGAGACATTGAAGAGATTTCTTTTACATTTCAACACCATGATGATAAACTATCATCAGCCAGATGGCCATGCCACTTTCTCCAGAGGGTTGTTCAAGGCTAGCCTCATCAATATATTTAAGGAATGAGGCAACTCAGCATGTGTAATACTTTCTAAGGTAAGTTGCTGCCTTGTCTTTAAGACCACTCTTAAAGAATTTCTCAGATGCCTTCAGATTAAAAATAGCCACAAATGGTGAAAGTCCCCAGCAGAATTTGTGCAGAGGCTATCCCTTTCCTTCCCTAAAATCACATTAAATGTGACACACAACATGATCTCCAGAACACACTATTTGCTTTCCAGCTTGAGAGGCAACTGGCCTTTTCTGCCAGCTTTGTCATTAGCCAGGCTCTGATTTTTTTAATATTGGTATCTCAAGGCTCTTTCTCAACTAGAAGCTGTTTAATTCTGGAAGTCATGACTTCAGCAGTATGCAGGCCAGCTATAAGAAACAAGCAGAGCTGAGAAAACAGGAAGCCATTCCTGCCACTAATGAGGTTACCCAGCAAAAACTCATGAGGGGCATTAGACTATTTCCTTCAATTCTTCTCAAAGTGCACAACTGCCAGGAATCCTGAGACATGCACACACATGGGCTTTCATCGATGCGCTGGAATTATTTTCTCGTTTTGGTCTAATAACAACTACACTTTTGCTTGGGAGAGCCAGCTGAAGGATTCAGGTCAGCATTTTCTACATGAAGCATAAATTAATTCTGCAGGTTTGACTTCATTTGCAATTGTTCCACACTACAACATAGCATCAACTAATTTTAATTTTAAAAAATACTTGTTTGGGGCCCAAGCATCCTCCTTCTGCTGTTTCACTGATGCAAATATAGAAGAAGAGGTGCTGGAACTGGAATATTCCTTTTTTATAAACAACGCAGAAGAAATGTCAGCTGAATTATGCACAGCAACTCTGGATCAAGGGAACAGGACACTGATTTAAGGATCACGGATTGCTCATTCTGCATACATATGCAAGAATGCCTCTGAGGTTCACCCATCATCCTCCTACATTTAAAGAACATTAAGCTTGCTAAGTCAACCACTCAGAGGCAGAGTAACAAAATAATAAAATACGCCTGTTAACTTTAATTCAGCCCACTCACATGTGTGAGCAGCTCTCAGTCCTGGTGAAGTGGCTTTATTTTCAAGACAGCAAAAACCTGAGACCAGAAGAAAACCAGAAGATTTTCAATCTATATATCATTATGGAAAAACTAGTTTTAATTCTTTGTGCTCTATTTGTGACAGAACTGCTCTCTCCATTAATCCTTAAACAGATACTCAAATATTTCACATTTTCTGGAAAGGCTGTGATTCATATTCAGCAGTGTGAAGGTGTGACAGGCTCGGGTTCAGAAAGTTCAGGCAGATACTGCAACACTGAGAAACTAGTCTCCCTCTAAATGCTCAGTGACACCAACATCAATAAACCAGTCAGGGCAATAAGCACGAGCCTTGTGGAAAGGTTTGACAGCTCCAATAAATTATGATAAGCTGTTGCTTTCAAAGGTAAGTAATGCCTGTGCTTTCTTCTTTGAGAAGTCTGGCTAGAATGCTGCTTTTGAGAAGAAGTATAGGAAATAAAGCATTGATACTCTTTAAAGGGAGATTAAAAATTAATTCAGCTAGCTTTTTGGTAGCTTTATCCCTAACCAGGCTCTGATTTGTAGGAAGCAATATGTACCTCCCAGGCAGAATTTATGTAAGTGACTTCCTGAGCTCCAAAACATGGGAGGATATTATAATATGTAGCTCTTTAAAAATGCATCAAGTCAGAAATTAAGGACGTTGCACAAAATTCAGAAGACATGGTAATATTTTCTGTTCCTAGTCCTGTCTTTATGGATAATTAAATGAATGTTCCCTGATTTCCAACAGCTTTTCTTCATTACTTAGACCACAAATTCTGTACTGGCAGATATTGTGTGTCTTTAAGGACCTAATGCAATGAGGATAAAATCTTGTTTAGGAGATGCAGAGGCAGTATGGTGAACATGGATGAAAACTGTGAATAAAAATAGTGCCATCAGTGGGATGTTCTATGTCACCTACTTTTGAACTTCTAGATTTTGCCCAGGAACTGTTTCATCACCATGTAGCAGAAAACAAACATAACTGAGGCATCAAAATCATGAATTCATAGAATGATTTGTGTTGGAAGAGACCCTGAAGATCACCGAGTTCCAATCACCCTACCATGGGCAGGGACACCTTCCACTAGACCAGGTGGCACAAAGACCTGTCCAGCTGGCCTTGAACACTTCCAGGGATGGGGCATCCACAACTTCTGCGGGCAACCTCTGCCAGGGCCTCACTACCCTCACATCAGAGAATTTCTATGTAGTATCTAATCAACCCTCCTTCTTCTTAAGGTTGTTCCCCCTTGATCTGTCACTACATGACCTCGCAAAAAGTCCCTCTCCACTCTCTTGTTGCCTCCACTTGGTGCTGAAAGGTTCCTATAAAATCTCCCTGGAACCTTCTCCAGTCTGAAAAGCCCACAGTCCCTCAGCCTTCCCTCATAGGAGAGGTGCTCCATCATCTTCTTGTCTCTTCTCTGGACTTGCTTCATCAGCCTGCCTCTCAGGCCTGTCCAGGTCCCTCTGGATGACATTCCTTCCCTCCAGCATGTTGACCTCACCATACATCGTGTCATCAGCAAACTTGCTGGGGGTGCACTGAATCCCCCTGCCCACTGCCACCGACGAAGGTGTTAAGCACTGCTGGTTCCAATATGAACTTGCATTATTAGGACAAGCAAACGCACAAAACCCCCTGCGTTATTTTCTAAAGCTGTTTCAGGAGGCCATCACACTAAGAGAGAAAATACAGAAAACAGCTCAATTTTAGAAGATTAAGTATGAGGTGAACTAAAAAAAAAAATTATACCTTTTCTTACTTTGCAGTGGCATCACAGAGTTCTGACTGGGAGCTGTGGAAATGGCAAAAATTATTGTTATCTTGCACAGCCCAAAAGAAAGGGCCTGGCATTACGACATTCTTCAGAAGTATTCTTTTTCCCCGGTGCACGACCAAGCCTGCTTACAAAGGAAACAGACTCTGAGCATGAAACATCAGTTACCATTCTGTGTCAGTGCCTTCTTCACAACAGCAAAGCACCTTCATAACATTCCCGCAAGGAATTGCTGGTAGGTCAGGCACAGGCGCGAGACATTGCCAGGGGTATCACTGTCTCTCCCAGGTGATGGGGAAGACAGTTTGGAGGCTACACACAAGCTTCCCTCCTGCTACTGTCCGAGAGGCAGAGCTGCTTTGTCCCCTATGAACCTTCAACGCACACAAAACAGCCCAGCACGGCTGCCAAGTGGTGTGACTGGGAAATAACACATGATTTGTGAGGAAGCAGTATGCACTCAGAGGGCTTTGGTCAGTGCCCAGGTATGATGCATAAAAGCAGGGCTTGTCCTTGCAGGGTGCTAACTGCCCCACTCATCTAAGCACTTGCTGCCAGTGGCATAAATGTGAGCCAGCCTCACTGCCTCTGTCTTCAGACAAAATATGTGGCACAAACAAATGAGGGGCCATATCTCTCTCACTCCCTTTCCTTTTAACCAATTTCTGCCTTTGCCTAGCTAAGCAAACCAATTCAGGACAACAAGGTTTTTTTTGGTGTAATAGGCCGCTGTTATAACAAATCTTCTCCTTGAGAAAGGCAATACCTGCTGCTGCTGCCACCACCAATACTGAAAAGGGGATTCTGCATGGCCACCTTGTCACTATAACATGCACCCCTCCTGATTTTCCCTATGTTCCTCAGCAGTAGAATAATGGAGAAAAATAGACGTTTTTATCGACAACATAGAAGGCATCTCTTTCCAGAGTCCTGGCTCATAGATACAGAAGAGACTTTTGTGTTTGTATCAATATCAAAAAGATGCTCTTGCAGGCATCTTTACATTCCCATGATAGAGTAAAAAATATCTTGGCATGCAGTACATTCTCAAACCAACAGCCAGCCCCGTTGAACTTTGAGCTTATTCTAGTATGTTGTAAGAGGATGTTCCTCAGCAAAGTGAGGTTTATGGTGTTTTTTCATGAAACAACAAGGCTCTGGTTGATTAAAAATGAAGAATTTAGGCTATTTATTTATGCTATTACGTTGTATGCTATTTTTCCAGGTAGATCTGAAAAAAAAAAAAAGTGACCACTTATTACTATTCTCTAGGAAACCTCTCACTATTAATTATCACTATTAATTTTGTTTCTGGTGCCTTCTGAAGGGAACTACTGCTGTCAGAGCTAGCCTCAGTCAAAATGGAGATCTGAGCCTCTTCATTTTCTGAAATGCTTAAAATCTAGAGGCAAATTATGGACCTGGGCTCATCATTTGAAAAAGTAATTGGTGCTTCTGCTATTAGCATTTGAAAAAAATTAAATTTTATTTCATCAAAATGTCAAGTTCAGTGGTGTTTTGAGTCCTCACATAAATCTGATATTAACTTAGGTTTCATTCTAGCAGAAAAATCAGTTCAGTTTCAAATATGCTTGCAGTTCACGTCAAGCACATCTGGCCCTGACATGCATGAGAAATTTCACCATTTTTTTGCCATAAAAAGTGGCCAGGTGGGAAGCAGAGACAGAATGGACACATAGTAATGGGTCCTTTTGTTATCATTGCTCACTAATTCAGGGACTGTATCTTTAAGTTAGAAATCATGAGGAAATTGCTTTTGGTGACCTCTGTGAACAGCAGGCCCGTGTCACTCTGTGAAGGATGCACACACATGCCCTTGTCCCTTGCATACCCCGTTGACATGCTAACCCTGAACCCTGGAAAACAGCGCAGAACACAGGATTTGCTTGTTCAAAGCTGATGCTCTACTTTTGCTATTGTTGTGCATCAGGCAGCATCAGTTCTGCTAAGAGGGAGACTGGCTGGCATTTCTGCAGATAAACTGGATCCACTTCTGCCAGGCAAAGTTTCCCTAGATTTTGCCTAATTTGGGAAGAAGGTTTGTGTACTGAAATCATAGAGCCTCTGCTTCTAGAGTGCCTTCTAGAATATGGCACATGTCCTTCATGTAACTCCGAGATCACCATGGCATACCAAAATTGCACGCAAACTAAGCATGCATCCCTGGGAAGGTGACAAGGAAAACACACTGTAAGATGGGAGTTTCACACCAACAAGAGCACTCACTAGTCTGTAGCTGAGAGCAACCAAAAGAATCTCTGTCAGCCTGGAGGTGGTTTGGACTGGACCATACAGAGAAGCCACTGTTTCTCAACCAGGCCAATCTGGCACCCCCTCTCCCCACCTCCCCCTACCATTGCAGATAATTCTTTCAACTTCTCTTTCACCAAAATAAAGATATCAAATTGTTTTGCTCATGCAAGCACATCAAAACACTTGCAGTTGCAGTTACTGTTAGTTACAGGTAAGTTGTGGCCAGCAGGGTAAGTCTGAGGAATAGAGCCTGAATTCGGAAATTCAAACACAAATTGGAACACAGGAGGTTCCTCCTGAGCATGGGGAAACATGTTTTTACTGTGAGGCTGACTGAGTAGTGGCACAAGTTGCCAGGGAGGTTGTACAGTCCCCATCCTTGCAGATACTCACAAGCTGTCTGGACATGGTCCTGGGCAGTCGGCCTCTACGTGTGAGGAGGGGGATCAGACCATACGACCTTCAGAGGTGCCTTCCAACCCCAGCCATGCTGTGATTCTGTGAGTCTGGCTGTGCTAGCACAGTGATCCAGTTCACTCACTGAGAATAACTCCTGTTTGACTAGCATGACCTTGGGCCTCTCTGCACATCTCAGTGGAGAAAAGTCCCTTTATTTGGCATTGTAAGCCACTTCCAGCTGCAAACAGAGCATCCCCATAAATAGATTTCTTTGAAGCATCTGCTTGACACAGCACAACCAATCAACTACTATGAAAGAAGGTGCAGAAAAATCAAGATTGAGCAAAGATAAGGATGTAATTACTCTTTTTCAGGGTGTCTTCTTATCCTGCTTCCCATCTGCTGTCAAGAAAAGAACAAGTGAGGGATGACTGCAGGGAATGAGTGTTCTTGCCAGTGAATGCTAAAGCAGCAATGCCTAGGCTGTGCAAGAGCAGGAGCTTCCTACACATGTGGCCATTTGCTGTCACTCGTTGGTAGACGTGACACTTTGCTTTTTCCCCCTCTCTAAAGAACTTGACCCTGGTTTAAGTGAAGATCAATTAAAATTTTTTTTAAAGTTGCTTCCCACAACCTCATAGGGTAAGACCCACTCTCCTTGGAGAGGGTTCAGGATGTGTGACTAAGAGCAAGAGAGACTGTTCATGAGTACCTGGGTCTGTCTGCCTCACACCCTGCAGCAGACCAAATATAACCCTGTGCTTGTAGCTAGTTGTTGGAGTTATCATGAAGAACCTTCCCCAGTCCTCAGAGGCACAGCTCTACCAACCCCAATTCCTTGTGTCCAGACGGGACCACAGGTATGAGTCTGTTCATCTTCTCTTCTTGAAAGCTCGCAGAGCACAGGGAGGGACTGCTAGGAACACTCTAGAAAGAGTCAGACCAAAGTCCTGTCCTGGCAGTCACCAGTGACTCACTGTCTAGGTGCTATTTCAGGTACAGTTTGATTTGTGCCCCTGATAACAACTTGAGGCCCTTCTTACCCCTCTTACCAGACTCTTCCCAGGCATCCCCACTAAGCTTTTAATTCAATCACCTCTTTCCTTAGCAGAAGCTGTAGAGGAAAGCTGTGCACTTATTTGAAATATCCTTTGTATGTATTACATTCTTCCCCTGCTTTTTCTACCAGAAACCACCAAATAGCAACAGTGGCCTTTGTTTTCTTTGCTTGAGACTTCACTTCAAGAGCCTTGCTGCTCAGAACCGAGTCCAGTCCATCAGTGTCATCTCCACTCAGTTATTTAGAGCATTGAGAGGAAGCAGGCTACATTTAAAGATGGGAAACGGGTTAGGGTACCAATCAGTCAGGACTCTGGTGCGTCCAGGAAAACACTTGGACAGTGACACTTCATCAACTGTCAGAAAGGTATTGATCCAACTTTGACCTTACAGCGGGAACAGTGGGTAGATGTGTAGCACTTATATTAGTATTCAAAGAGGTCTGGGAGGGAAAGTATATTTCAAGTCAGCAGTCGCCTATTTGGAGTAAAGCAAGGTTCCTTTCCCTTTATGTTCCTACCAAACATGAACAGTCCTTGCTAGCAGAGGCCTGCTTGTATGTTCTTTTCTACTTTGCACTTTGGAAGCAGCAGGTAGCCATTATCTCCGTTCCTTTTTTTTATTGTCAGTTTAAAATCTCTTGTATACTGAAGCATTCTGCAGCGGAAAGATGCTGAGACTACAGGAAGTTCAGAAAAAACAGCCCTAGTTGGTGAGGAACCTACGAATTTATCTGGTATGTATTCTAGTTTGGTCACAAGGTCTCAAACTTTGCACAGGAAGTACTCAGACAAACTGACAGACTGACAAACTGAGAGGGTCAACATTACACAGAGCCCTTTTTGTCTTGAGTCTTTCACACAACTGAGATGCTTGCTCCCCTTTTGGGGGAGCTTTTCCTGAGTACTGCAGTGATTTGTTTTGTTGTTGTTAATACTTACAGACAGTGAATTTGATAATCTTGTGAATATTTCATGGAAACAGATGCGGACTACAAATAAATCCACATAGATATACATCTAACTTTGCAGATTGATCAAAGTGATTTTCAGCAAGACTTTAACAGCTGGTATTCATCAGGGGCTGGGATGAAGTGGATGCAGGGTAGTGTAGTGGATGCAGGGTAGTGTAGTGGATGCAGGGTAGTGTAGTGGATGCAGGGTAGTGTAGTGGATGCAGGCCACTACAGCGTGAGTGTGACACATCCCACTCAGATTTTCACATGGGAAATGCTAGTGTATTTTGACATTGTGAGACAGAAGCTATGCTTATGAACCAGGTTAATGAAAAAGAATATTTGTCTACTATTTGAAATAGTAGAAACTAGGTAAAGGCAAACCAGCGAAAGCAGCGTCTCGCACAAAACATCTCCAGCCGTAATGTCAAGTGTTACCTACTGAACACACAATACTTGAAACTCAGAGGGGCTCACTTTCTTTCAATAAGCAGCTGGAGTCATTACTGCAAGTGTGAGGAATACGTGCAAAAGAAAACAAGACGAACTCAGCTGATGACTTACTACTCCCCGTGAATTATTTATTCGGCTCGAAAAATAGCCACAGTTTTTTGCTGCACAAGGAGAAATTTCACAGTCATTCCACAAAAGCTGCTTACTATTTCCTCGATGAAGATGGTGCTTGTAGTGACAGGGTGAAAAGTGGAGCAGGAGTAGACGGGTTAAGACGCTTCAGGTGAAATGCTGAGTTAGGCAAATTTCGCCATCAACTTCAGAGACACTGTTTCCCTTACAGCTCAACAGCATCGTAGCTGTCTAGTAAACAACTGGTGTTCAGATGCTGTAGGCAAACACGTCAACTTTTATACATGCCTTTTCAAAGCCAAAGCTGACATCTTCACACAGCTGCCTGTGTGTATGTACCCTCTGTGTGAAGCTAATGCTATCTGCAAAACTCACTTGTGTATTAGAGTCTGATCCTGCAGAGCACCGTGATATGATTCGAAAGAGCATTTAAATGTGTGCTTATATTTGTGCATCCAAGCTGCCAACACGGAGCAGGCATTTTAGGGTTTAGCTGGACCACAGCAAAGAGCCTTGTAAAAACAGCCTTGTAAAACAGCCTTGTAAAATAAGGTCTGACAGACAGTATATTTTAACCGGCAGAGCAACACATTTGTGGTAGTTTTGAAACAACTGGAGAAAAGCTTTGAATCGTCTTAGGACAGGTAAACAAAACAGAGTTTGGCTTGGGTTTTTTTTTTGAAGCAGAAAACGGGAATCATTCCAACAGACACTTTAGAGGTCCCACCAAAAACACATACTAATGATAATATGCGTGGTAAGGTTAAAAAAATTAAATTTAACCATGCTCTTCAGCCTTCTCTTTTCAAAGATTACTCTCACATCCTAGTCTTCCAGATTATAGTTGATATAATCCAATTAGTATAAAAAGAATTAAGGTAGACATTGTTGTTGCTGCACTAATTATTGTCACTATTATTCTAAATAATGAAGCATTTCTTATAACCACAGACCATAAGAGAGATGAGGCATTATGTTGCTGAATCAGCTTAATAAGAACCCCAATTTTTCTGCCTGCTGTAAACACAAAATATCAAAAAGCTAAAACAGCCTCTTGAAAGCTAGCATATGGAATTTCACTGCTTAGGGATGGATGGATAGATAGACCCCATGCGTGGGCTCTGCTTCCATAGCATTGTTTATGTGAGGAAAGCTTTAGTTCAGTTTACCCAAGTACCTGAAGTCATCATGCTTCAAGTTTTCTTTAAATCCTTTAGTCCTACGGTGACTGCCCAGAGTTTATACAGTGAGATAGGATTGTGTTTTGCAGGTGTTTGTTCCTTTTAACTGTACAGTGGCAGCAGCTTTTTTTCAGCAGAAATAATGCCCTAGTCTTAGCAATAACCTCATCTTTCCCTTCTGCTTCTCTTTTCATAGTCTCTTTAACAAGGAATCAGTTTTGACATCTCTCTGCCTTGCTGCAAGTGCTACAAATTTTAGTCTGTTTGCTTTAATGCATCAGGTCTTGTGTTTATGGTATTACACTAGAAGCCCAGCTTTTCTTTTAACTAGAACACCTTTAAAACACAGTCTAGGGAAGTTCAAAAGCAGAAGACAGTACGAAATAAATATTTTTATACTCAGTCAGAAAATTGCCTTCTTTTTTCCCCAGAGAACCATGTCTTTAACATGAAACCCAACACGAAGTGTGTCATTTTGGTGGGCTCACTGGCCATCATCACGTGTGTCAGAGACAGCAGGAAACATCTCTGCAAGCAAGATGGCAAAACCCCTGATCTGTTCATGTAGTGCGTCCTGAAAAGAGAGCTAAATTGGGCTCTCTTGATACCTCCCTGCTTCTCATGTGTGCTCAGGCAGATGCTCAGATTTTTATGCAATGATTTACAATTTTACCACCATTATGAATTCATCTACTTTTCTGCAAGGATTAGCAAAAATTGTGTCCCAGTCCCAGCACACTGTGAAGCAGAGCTATTTGCTCAGGTATCTGTGAAATTCTTCCCCTGTGCAGCATCTGTGATTCTGTGATCTTAAATATACAACACAGTTGTCCAAAGGCTTGTCAAGTATTTTACAATAGTCAAAACTCTGATGTGATAGAACCGTTCCATTCTCTGCAGATCAGTGTTTTTCACAGTTTGCTTTACTGCTTGAAAGAGTATTTTATTACTCCTGAGTTCGCAATAAAACTTCTTTGGCCCTATTACAATCAACAGTATCAGGCTATCAGAAGTGCTGTTGGCTGTAACGGTAATCACTTGTCTGTCTTCTATATAGAGACATTTCTCATTTTTAGGACAATCTTACAACATGCAACTTGTTAGAGAAAAAATTTTGCTTCCTACTTCTTGTGTTCTTCAAAGGCTTTTCTGGACAACACAGGAAGATTTGCTTGCTGGAAGTGTGTCTTTTACTAACTTAGTATCTCTGAGCTGTACCTTCAACATTAAGCTATGAATTATAACCTGAACATACAGTGCTACAAACTGAACAAAAAAAGTTTAACAAAAATGTCTGCAGGGATGTAGCAAATGCTGAGGATAAGATTTAGCTCCTGCTGTTCTTCGTATTCTGCTGCATTTTAACCCAATCTCAAATTAGAGGAAATGTAAAGAATTAAGCAAGATGGAACACTAGGTCATATTAATAGACTGTATTAAGACAGTTACAGCAGGGAAATTACATAAACTAACAATGTGTTAGTCATCCATAGGCATTTGCAACAGAAAAACTGAGTTGCCATGGAAGATGCTGATGATGTTTAAAGACGAGGGAAGTGAGAGTCTGACAGTGTGGGCGTACCTCTGTTAGAGTTACTGGTGGTCAAAAGACACACCACAGCTGAGGCAGGCCTGATCTAGCAGCTCTGTTATTTACAAACCATCCCTTTGCTATTAGTGCTATTAATGCCTATATGGCACAACTTGTTTCTTGGACAGATAAGGTTACAAAATTCAGATTTAGAGAGCTGAAATAATATCAGGAGAAAAATAACATTGGCAGGAAAAGAAAAACTGAAAAGACTTCTCTGTATTGATGCTGAAGGCATTATTTCAAGACTGCAACAGTGGTGCTGATCATTAACAAACCAATGCAAAGGAATGGAAATTGCAGCAAGTCTCTTTTCCATCTCTGTGTTTCCTTCATTATTCTTCCATTCAGTAGGACGCTTTTGATTCATTCCCCTGAGTAGGGCTAATCATCAGGACAATTAAAGCATGAGACTTCTTCCCAAAATATGATACTGGATAGCTTTTTTTCCTTTAATTGCAGGATTCAAACATGCCAGGTTTTCTTGTCTAAATATCAGGAGTATTCCTTGTTTTTTTTCTTTTTGCCACAGACCCTTACACTTATATTTTCAGTGGGAACACAAGCCATTTTGATATAAAAGCCCATGCCAAAAGTAATTAGGCCCTTTTCTCTACTCTAAGGATCAGCCATATGGAGCTAGTACCCGTCTGATCCTGCCAAAGGTGCTCATCCTTGGATACCACTGTAAGTTTCACTAAAAACCCAAGTCACTGGAAGATAGTTGTCAGTATTAATAGTTCAGTTTCTTCTCCTCAAATACAAGCAATGCCACGCCTCAGGTGCTCCCCAGCACAACAGAACAACAGAGGACCTGGCTGAGGTGTAGCAAAGCAAGAGCTCTGTGGAGGAGAGAGAGGAGATGCTGGGAACAACTAGTCAACATTGCTGTCAATCAAGAAGCCATTCTGGTACCCCAAGAACACATTAATTCCTAGACCCTCTGATTCTCGCAATTACAGGTGGATGTTCCTTCCTGTGACTTCAGCTATCCTGGCAGCACCATGGTATCTTGCTCAACATGAAGTTAGAAGTCACCCTTGAAGATGAGACCAAGTAGTGAAGCCAGAGGCTAGTTCAGAACTTTTTTCCTGCCACCAAGATTTATGTCAATATCTGTTCCTTACCATTATAGCCAGGCACTGCAGAAAACACTGTTATGTTTCCGCTTCTGAATGATAGTAACTGACTTGTCCAGGAGAACAGGGGGAATCTGTAGTGCAGAGAAATGCAATGGCAAATGTTGAGTTCCCAGTTAGCTGGCTCTTTGAGCTGGGACACACTGCTGTTCAGTGTGTTTTCTTCTTTTCCCAGACACTTTGTGTCTTGAACACTAACATTCTATTTCAAGTATTTGATGGGCAGTTTTTGTCGTAATTTATTTGCTTAAGTTCTCCATGGTGTTTAGGTGCTTAAGTTTCCAGATACGGACTTGGGAAAAAAAATAATCTGACTCTTTAATTATTTTTTCCTTATTACTCAAGCCAAAGTACCACTCTCCTTGAAAGCTCAAGGACCAAATGAATTTCAAGGGGCAGCTTGCACCTGGCGAGATATTCTTGCAGAAGCTGTAGCTTCAAAGTTTCAGTAAGTAACAACTCCTTTCTTATTTCTACTCAGGTATCCACACTGAAATCATCCCCTCAAGTCCTCCGTAATTCTTTGCATTTCAGAATGAATGACAAAAAAGGATGACAGAAACAACAGAACAATGGCAAGAAACAAATATCACTAGCCTTTTCAGCTGTGGACAAGGCAAAAGTAGACAATCTGGTCTTTATAGAGACAGTCATAAAGGGTCTGTGGAGAGGCTTTATGTCATTCAAGTGTCATGGAAAAAGATGTGAACAAAAAATGAACACCTTGACAAATTGGAAAGGCTAAAAGAAAATCAGATGTCACATCTCAGGAAATAAATGCTCTGAGCACTTTAAAGAGTCTATCTCTTTTCTTGAGACCATAGCTGGATCAACTATACAGTATCTCAAGTTTAAAGGGCCCATAAGGCTCATTGAGTTCAGCTCCCCGCTTCTTGTGGGACTGCCTAAAGCTAAATCATACGACTAAGGGCATCATACAGACACTCCTTGAACTCTGGTGCTGTGATCACTTCCTGGGGAGCCCGTTCCAGTGATCAACCACCCTCTCAGGGAAGAAACTTTTCCTAATGTTCAATCTGAACTTGCCTGACAACCCTTGGCATCATTCCTTTTTCTCGTGCCCTATCACTAGTTACTAGACAGAGGAGATCAGCACCTCCCCTGTCCCGTTATTGCTCCCCTTGAGGAAGCTGCAGGCTGCGATGGAGCCTCCCCTCAGTCTTCTCTTCTCCCAGCTGAACAAACCAAGTGACTTGAGCTGCTCCTTATATATATTTTGCCCTTGACACCTTTCACCATCTTGATCGCTCTCCTCTGGAAACACTCTAATAGTCTGACGTCCTTCTTGTTTTGTGGTGCCCAAAACTGCCACAATATTCAAAGTGAGGCCACCCCAGGTCAGAGCAGAGCGGGACAATCCCCTCCCTCGACCGGCTGGTGATGTTTTGCCTGGTGCCTCCAGGACACACTTGGCCCTCCTGGCTGCCAGGGCACTGCTGGCTCATCTTGCCATCAACACAAACAGACCTTTCTGTGGGGCTGCTCCGCAACCTCTCATACTCCAATTTGTATGTGCCACCAAGATTACTTTATTCCAGGTAGAGAATCCCGCACTTGCTCTCATTAAATCTCATATGGCTGGTGGTCGCCCAGCTCTCTAGTCTATCCAGATCTCTTGTGTACAGCCACTTTAACCTTGAGGGAGTCTACAGCTTCTCTCAGTTTAGTATAATTGACAAACTTCATAAATGCACCTTTGATTCCTGTGTTCAAATCATTATAAAAACACCTAAGAGCTCTGGTCCTAAAATTGACTCCTGGGGAACACTGCTGGTGACTGGTCACTAGCCTGATGCAACCTAATAAAACTGACACAATGCCATCAGTAAATTGTTCATTCAATATATTGTGGGCTTGTCTAGCTGTGTATCAAGCATTTCATCCAGAGGGAG
Organism: Oxyruncus cristatus; assembly: GCA_013399855.1. Lineage (NCBI taxonomy): Eukaryota > Metazoa > Chordata > Aves > Passeriformes > Cotingidae > Oxyruncus > Oxyruncus cristatus. The sequence continues at coordinate 48,260 of VXAY01004110.1, forward strand.
GTTGCGAGAGACAGTATCAAAAGCTTTGCTACAATTCTCAAGTCCCAGATCTACTGTGTTCCCTTGGTCAAGTAGGTGGGTAACTTTGTGATAGAAGGAAATTTAGTTGGTTTAGCAGGACTTCCCTGGTGTGGACTCATCCTGGCTATGACCAATGACTGCACTGTTTCTAAAGTGTTTTTCGTCTACTCCTAGAATAGCTTTCTCCATAATTTTACCAGGTGCTGAACTGAGATGACAGGCCTGTAACTACCAGGGTCTCCCTTCTTTCCCATCTTGAAATCGGGACAAATGTTTTCTAGCTTCCAGACTGGGACCTCTCCAGACTCCCAAGGCAGTTGAAAAAAATGGAGAGGTCTTGCAACGACATTGTCTAGCCCTTTCAGTACCCTGGGATGAGTTCCATTGGGTCCCACAGATTTATGCGCATCCAGCTGGAGTGGCAATTCTTGAACTAATTCAGGGTCAGCTGGGACGTTATCATCATCACAGTCATCCAACACAGGACTCAGGGGTCCCAGAGCTCAACCAGTGTTGAGGACAAAGGCAAAGAAAGTTATTAAAAGTCTCTGCTTTTTCTGTGTCCCTGTCTGTGAGGTGACCAACCTCAACATGCAACAGACCAGTGTTACCTCTGATCTTCCTTTTGCAGTTAAAATGTTTTAAAAAGCCCTTTTGTTTGTCATTTACAGTGCTGACCAGCTTGAGCTCTAATGGAGTTGTGCCCACATCAATTTTCTCCCTATAGTAGTGAAGATCTGCACAGATAGCCTCCAGGTCTTGTCCCAGAGATTTCAGGATGCATAATTATTGTGGGAGAATCAGAGAGTGCAAAAAGTCTCACTTTTAAATCCTCAAGTGATACCTTCCTTTAGCAGAATGATTACATCATCTTTAGCCTGTTATAGAGATAGTAGACTGAGGCCCTTGCAACTTTAGTTTCCAGTCCTTCAGTTGGGTTTGCAGCTCTTCTCTGAAATCTCTCCTATTGTCTCCTATTGTCCAATTTTCTAATGTTCACATAAAAAACCCAGATATGTGCAAGACGAAACTTTGTAATATTTATAGATAAGGAGCCCCAAATACCAGTGGATTTTCAAAAGAATGTCCTTGTAGCTCCTGCACTGGAGAAGGCTCTCCAGTGTTCCGTTGGTGTTCATGACCTGTGATTTCTTTCCACATTACTCCAAATCCAGCTTTCCTGTCATAAGGTGTAGTTCTTGCCTCAGAACTATGACTGTAATCTGACTATAAAAAAATGCACATTGCTTAGTTGCATCCAACCCGACAAGATTTCAAGGCCACGCTGCACCAGTAATCTCTTCCTGTCCTTAAAAGTCCACAGCGTTTTTATGGTTTCTTCCAGATGACTATTTCAGAATGCAGAACCAATAAACAGCTACTGCCTGAGTCTACAAAGCCCAGCATCCTACTCCATGTTGGCGTCTAAAATAGTTTGATTTCAAACCTTCTGTTTTACAGCATGTAGGTAGTAAAGATCGCACGAGTGCAAAAGTAAAACTAACACAGTTCACCTTCAAACAAAACCAGATGCTCATCATCTCCAGCATGACCTCTGTGTACAAACTGCCTGGATTCAGTTTGGTCATTTTTCCCTGAATTTGAAACTGAACTGCAAAAGACTTTTCAGAAGTTCTCGGAATAATGTACCCGGTACGTGCAACTGAGGCTTAAGCTGACACTGATGATACAAAGGTCCATGGTTCAAGTTTCACTGTAACAATGACAGATAGTGTCGTGTAAAGGTTCCCCACCCCAAATTTGCCCACCAACGTGATCTTGCTCTGAAAAGTGAATGAAATTCCCATGACAAGTAAACACACGCATCCCTGTCACCAAAGCAACTTCGAAAAAACAAAGTCTTTGCTGGGGTAGATGAAGACAAACAAACTGTCCTCTTTCAGGGACAGTGAAAGAGTTCAGCTTACTAAAGCAAAAGGTCTATCTAACCAACCATTTGAGGAAAGAAATGCAATATATTACACTAAAGCAGGCACTATCCTCAAAGAAAAATAATGAAGATGTTTTATTCTTCTTGAGAAAAATACCAGAACTATAGACTTATAAGGAAACTAGAAAATATATCAGCAAAATAGATCTAAAATCAACTTGAAAATCGCAACTTTAAAAAAACTGTCCTATATATAAAGAGAAACAGAGGTAACCAAACATCTGCCTGCAGAGTAGCAATTCTAGTTATCAATAAATATTTTTCTGCATAAATAAAAGCTCTACATCTGTTTCTCCTACTACTATACCTGTACGTTGATGTTTCAGTAAATGTATTTAATAAAACTTATAACATTTGCCTCTGTTTTGCCTGTGCTAAAGAACACAGGGAAGCTAAAGCATTTTCTGTGCAATCATCTGCATAGTTCTCTGTATGTTACATGAATTGCTGTCATTATCTGCTAGCCAGCCAGGCTACTAAACATTATTTAGCATTCTGAAAAGCAAATTGCCATTTTGCAATAAATGTCAGAAATAAAAAGTTGTTTTAAGCGTCAATGTTTTCCTAGTGGAAAAAAACAAAACAAAACAAAACAAAACAAAAAAACAACAACAACAAAAACACAACAAAACAAACAAACAAACAAAAAAATGAAATCGAAATGTGCCTCCAAATACAGGAACACAATCCTTTCAGTTAAAGCCAAGTGAGAAAAAACAAAGTGAAAGGTAATGAAGACACATCATCATTTTAAAGTTCATCTGCCACTAAGCCACCACAGCAAATTAATTTGTTGATAGAAACTGTAAACAGAGGAAAATTAAAGTGACAAAAGGTAGTCACAACTGGAGCACAGTCAGGAGAGCCCTAGTGCCCAAAGTTAGGTAATTTCAAAGGGGTTTATTAAATCAATACCACAATACAGCAGTCAATAGCTATTCTGTATTATTAATGCAAATACTAAATTTCTTGAGAAATGCAGAAATAGCAAATCCCTCTGAACAACAGAGAAAGTTTTAGAGAAAATTAGTGTCTCTTTATCAGCATCTTTTTTCTTTTATAAATGTCTACTAAGTAACTATCTTATAATGTCAGTTTAAGAAACACTGGCAACTCTGAGGTACGAAATAAGCTTCTTCTGAACTACCAGTAACAGTAAGATTGAAAGACGACATCAGATTTTTTTAGCTGAGGGGTCTCCCGGGACCCAGACTTAGGAAAGAATGTGAAGTTAAGATAGTATTAGACCACAAGTATAACTTTCCATATATATTTGTCTCAAAGTCAGTGAACCTAATCAGAAGCGTTAGTGTTCAAAATCACTACAGCAAATCATCACCAGGAGCAAAAGTATCGATTCTGACTGCACCTGCAAAGAGATTATTCATCATTCCATGTCTGGACAACATTTTCAGAAGCAAGTAGAAAATTAGCCTTCTAGAACAGGAATTATATATGAAAGAGGTCAGAATTGAAAATTAAAAGCATGGCCAGTTACAGTTAAAAACCTGAAGAAGGTTTAAATTCGACTTGCATTTGTAAATGGACTACTTCTATTCCTTTGGCTCCCTTGCTATGCATCTTCTGATGATGTCTCTGAATACAAACCTAACTGAATGTTTCTCTTGACCTTCATAACTTGTCAATAAAGTAAGACATTTTCACCAACAGAGCAGAACATCCTGTCCTGCCAAAAGAAAATCCCAAGTAAATTAAAGGATTGAAATTGTGGCTCCAAGCCAGAGACAAAACCCTTATTTAGCACAATCGGACGAAAACTCACTCCAGCTGAACTCAACTCACTGAACAGCATCTATCAAGGCACTGCATGCTTTTTCTATACATCAGAAAGAAAGAAGTGTTAGGATACCCCTTTTAGTCTTATGTTATTTCGGGTGTTATTGAAGGTATATCCACAATCACTGAGGGATGGGGAGAAAGTGGCTGTGTGTCCTACAAGGTTCTCCATGACACAGCAGGTCTTGCTGAAGAAGAGAAAATTCCACAAGTCCAGCACCAGCTACTCACCAGAAATCTATGTGAATCAGACAACATGCTGTAGCAATAAATTACCTGAAAGTCAGGATGCTCATAATAACTTCAGGGTGTCCACATAAACCTGCAGAGTACTCCTGATTTTCGTTCTTTTAGCAAAAACCAAGTAGACTTTCAAGACACCTATGAATCACTCACCCTATTTCTCCTACAACTTTCTAACAAGAAACTGGACAAACTAAAAAGACTCAAATGTCCATACCCACTCAGCAGTTTTCAGGTTCCCAGCAGAAATGTCTGAAAAAGATAATTGGAAAAGCCACTGTTTTCTTTTATGTTGTGCTTTTAGAATGTATCTTTGTTCTCGAATGTTGGTACTTTTGCTGAGATTTATGCCCACTTTAAATTCCCCCCAGCATCTTTTGAAATCTGTATTTACCAGCTTGATACCAATGCCTTAATCTTCAGCAAAAGATCCAATCACCTCTTGGAAAGGGTATTACTTTTCTTATCTAATCATGGTTTTGAAAAAAAATATTCATCACCTCAGAGTTTACACCTTCAATCTTGTCAAAATCTTCCCTGTATCTGGAAAATACCCCCTAAACAAAGTTTATTGTGCTTTATTTTGTTTTTTATTCAGACCTTACAATAAAATGAATCCCAAAAGGGCTCAGTCATCAACTACAGTCATTTCACTATGCACTCATTTTCACTGAAATTTCAGCTCACTGTTAATGGAAAGGTATCACATCTCTAGTAAAAAAACCCTGCATTTCATTAATATTCCATCTTCATCATTCTATTAAAGCATTACTACCCATTAGAAGGATGCACATTGAAATGTGCATGAAGTGGAACAAAACATCTGATTTAAAAGTGAGTATGCATACCTACTGAAACTTTCAGCTATGCAATTTATCAGATGTCAAGGGAAAAATAACATTTCAGAATATTCACTGAAATATCCCAAGCCACTTTCCAACGCAGTTTAGGCTGGACTACAACAATAGCTTCAGGGGCTGTTCCTGTGTCAGTGAAAGTCAGTGCAAATTTAGCTGCTGACTTCAGTACAGGAACACACTCCAACGTAAATCAGCATTTTGGATACTTCCAAAAACGTGTCAGAGAACCAATTTAACCCTAAATGTTTAGGATCCACTTGCTCATGGTGCTTGAGGTTTCTGACATCACACAATCGATGCACCTAATAGAAAACATGAGTTAAAACCTCCCCTACCACACGTAGGGCTCAGTAAAACATTTAGGTAAGAAAGTAAAGAAAGGGTAGGAGTTCTCTCTGATTGAGTTTAAACATGTGTGACCTGCAGGGGACCACTGACAAAAACCAGCTGTCATAAATAAACAAATGAACAGCGCTCACAAACTTGTGCTCTTGGCCAGTGATGCACAGAGACCAGATCCTGCCAAAGGTCCCCAAGGGCCCTGCCTCGTTGCCGACTGAAGTAGCTGTGGCAAAGCTTTTGTTATCAGCACTCCAGCTCAAACAACAGGCACTGCAGCGTTAATCTTCACCGTCTGTAGGAAAACATTTGTTGAAAGCCACCAATAATATGATACCACTATTATTCTGCCATCAGCGGCAGAAATAAAACTCATCACAACATTGTAGAACAATTCCCGTTCAACAGCACAACCCTCCCCTACATAGCTTGCTCTCCCCCAACTCAAAAACACTGGCAGAAGGTGGCAGTAATGTAGAAAGAGGCCCAAAGAGGCCAGCAGGAACTGCAGATGCTTCACTTCCATACACAAAATGGAAGAAGCCCCCCACCTTTAGGGTGAAAGATGCAACAGATGCCAGTAAGAAACCCTGCTGGAACCACAGGGTTTATTTTGCATGAATTGTTTGTTCCTAGAATATGCAGTACTAGCTCTTCTCAAGCATGAATACTGGAGAGCAGCTGGTCATAAAACTCTGCAGCCCAGAATAATTCAAAAAAAAAAGGTCACTATAAACATAAATGCTGTTTTTAAATGCAATACTGATTCTGTGAAAACGTGCTTAATGGCAGACGATGTTCACTGATGAAAGAAAGCAAAATATATTTGCTATCTGGGGTTGATATGGTTCCCACAGTTTACAAATGCCAGTACAGAAGGAGTACTGTAGAATTAACTGTTCTCCATCAGCCTTGCACAGTGAACTAACAAACGTGAAAGCTGAGAAGAAAGAAGAATGCAGTCACCATGTATATAGCCTGTGCTCACAAGAAAGACCGAATGTCTCAGACAGCTGTACCGAAACCTAATTGAGTTCCTATTCACCTGTTATGAATCTGATTCCCTCCCTCTGCTCAGTTCCCAAATACTCTTTCACACAAAGACAGTACAAATGTGTACATAGAGATATCAGCTAAAAAATGACAACTGTTCTTGTCAGAAAGCAGGTGGATTATGAATTAATTTTGACTGTTGCTGTAAAAGACTTGATAGCACGATGAAAAGAAGATGCAGTACTATGCAGAGATTAGGGCTTCTAAAATGTTCTTTTTTAAACTTCTGTTTTAGAAAATCAGTATTAGGAAAATATTTTCAGAATGCTACAGAAAATACATGGACTAATTACAGTGGAGCTTTCATGTGTTCACGTCATCAGGAATTTATGTCTTTGTCAGAGGCTGGCATTTTCTAATGCTCCTTACACATCCCTGAAGTGACTGCTTCTGCTCTGCAAGTGGGAAAATGCATTTGAAACACCAAATTTCCACACCATCCCCCAAATGCAATACTTCCCAAATTCCCTCTGACTCACCTGCTGATCTCCTGCATGGACACACATGACGTGGGTCTGACAGCTTGTAGAGTTCCAACTGTCCCTTTTATTTCCCCAGAGCATGCATATGTTTTTCAAGATAGAACGTGAAAGTTTTTCCAAGTCATAAATTGCTACTGAGAGGCCTTAGCTTGGATGCTGGGTTTGGAGCAATTTGTGGTGTCAGTTGCTACCTTTTCTCAATACCTACAGGACCATCACATACAGAGTTAGCTATAAAGCAGTCAGGTTTTCTGTCTGTCCTCCGGAACAAACCGATATATTTACTTAACAGTCTCATTTCAAATCTAGGACTTTGTCAAGTCAGAATAGACTTCACAGTGGTTGAACATTTATAGTTTTAGTGGAAACTTGGTGATGACATACATCATGCAAGTCTGCTTAAAATGTTCACTAGTGAGCTCACATGTAAAGTCCTAAGCTGAGCACAGAGCTTCAGGGAAAGTGCTGGAGACTGTCCATACAGAAACAGGTTTGTCTTCCACAGTGTGCTGTATCTACTGGCAAAAGGATATACCAGTTTACTGAAGTATTTTAAGAATGACAGTGCTGGTGTGCATGACTCACATTTTATTAAGGTAATGACCATAATGCATTCTATTTAGATATGCATCTCGTTGCTGAAGATGATCTTGGCATGAGAAGCAGCAATGTACCTATGATATTCCAGAGCATTACACAATCTTTTGTCCTATTTGTGGACAAAAGAAATGCTTGGAATCTAATAAATAATTACAATTGCTACCAGAGTGCAATCAAAACACATTACTAATAAGCACAAGAGCGCAATCCTAATGCAAATTATAGATACACACATGCCTACATAAATAAAACAGGGAAATGGTTTACAGGTTGTCTGAAAATAATTATTTATTCCATGATTTTTGATTTCCTTTCCTCTGCAAAGACTTAAATCATCCCATTTCACATTTAGTTGTAGTTTGAATTGCATCTTGCAAAGCAGATGTTCCAATGTAATTAATCACCAGTATTATTTCGGAAGAAAACTGCCCATACTCACAATTGTTCCTGCTGCTGGCAATGTACACAGAAGCATCTGGGCAGTGTGACTGGCACATGAGAAAAACAGAGGCAAGTTCCGTTCACCTTCCTCACACAAGTCATCCCAGTCAGAATACTGATGACAGAAGAGTGGGTGTGCATGAAGAAGGGAAGGTCATGCAACCCTGTTATTTCTAGCACGCAAAGTGAAAGAGTAGCTAGTTAAGGTACGCCTGTGAGGTGGGGGAAAGATGCAGTCTCCTGTCGATGCAAGGTCCCTGTCACAACATAGACTTTACAAGTACCAGAGGCAAAACCAAAAATCCTACCTGGTTCAAGGGCACAGGATTGGGCCCCAGACAAGCAGAGAAGGTGCTAAGGAAACCTTTAGCACCTCAAAAATTTGACCATTAGGATAAGTCTCTGCCTTAGAACAAGAATGACTGACAGGCAGACAGGAAAGGCTCAAAAATCCGGGTTGTAGAAGCCAGGTAGAAACACTACCCTCTAATTCGGCAGAGCTAGTGACAGTGAGATAAATCCCTGCAAACAAATGACAAAAAAAGGAGAACCCCCCCCAAATTCAAGCAGCTGTTGAGGCAGCAACACAGATGAAATCCCAAAAGGATGGCTCAGGCAGGGTGTTTCATCAGGATCAATTGTCCAAATCTGCAGCAGTGCACTTATCCCAACAAGAAGTACTGTCCAAGAAACACAAAGAAATGATTTAAGAGATTCCAAACTGGAAACGATTGCTTTCAGATTACAAAAACAGAACTCTCTTGCAAACTAAAAAATAACTGAATATTTTGAAAAGATATCAGTCATGTCTCCACACTGCATACACCTTCTTTACATGGACAGTTTTCATATTTTTATATACATATATATACTGAACACATACAAATACATAAAATCTGTTTCTGTTTATATCATGCTCTAAACGTAGACCTTGTACAGCTTTAAATATGAGAATGGAAGAGAAATTCCTTCACCCTATACAGCTTTGATTCAACAAAGCATGCACATGAACCCTAAGTAAGTATTTCCAGATAGTGTCACATCTTTTACTTTAAAGAGATATATTAATCAATCTTAGCTAGCTCAAACTGATGCTTACAGATAAAACCATCTAAAATGAACTATTGATGGATTTTATTTTCAGTAGTACTGGGAAAATCTATAAATCATAAGTACAAAGGAGAGTCAAGTATTTAAAGGTTTCGAGCTTGGGCATTCCCCAGAATTTCAGTGTAGTTTTGAAAGTGACAGTGAAATCGTATCACTATACCTGGAGTGAGCTGAAAATGTTTTTAGAGGTTTGAATAACCTTATGTATTCCTTCCCTATCTATTTGATTAGAAATATCTGTAAGTCAGGGAGAAATACAACTGCTAACCAAACCAAAATGATTTAGCACACAAATCCAAGGGCTGGATTGCTACAGAGGAGGACTGAAACATCCCCCAGAAATGCTTGTGTGCAAACTACTGAATAAAGACATAAATAGACTCCTTGGTGCAGGCAAACAGAAAGCCAACTATTTTTAACTTGGGTCTTCAAATGCATTTTTAAGTTGCTTATATTTAAAAGCAAACTTAACCATCTACAGGCAGTTTGACTTGATTAGGTAGGAAAAATACTTTTCAAATCTTCTGCATTTCACATACTTATTATATAAAAATAAAATTTACTTGTTCATTAGATAAAATGGATTTTTAGGCACTTCTGTCAGTAATTTAATCAAAGTTTTCTTAGTATAAACATACTTTTGCAGAACAAATTTGCGTCTACATAAATAGAAATAAGATTTTACTAGCCTCATGATATTGCTATGTGACAGTCTCGAGAGATGACAAGAGAGTCAAAATGCCCGCCTGTGGTCAACACACACAACACACAGCCCCTGGCTTTCCAACTGGTAACACCTTCAGCTGTGTAAGGAAGGAGTCATCTCCGTCACCCATAACTGCAAAGCTGGCTCATTCAACTCAACTCACTGAAGTTCTGCCTTTTGCAGCTGCCACTTGAAGGCAGCAAAACACATTGCAAGAGGTGATGGGTACTCACAATAACAACATCTGGGCTGCACAGCAAGCATGGCTGAACAAATGTACAGCTATTCCTTGTATCAGAGCCCACGTTTGCCAGCTGTGGGCCAGTGCTCTCCTGCCCCTCCTGCAGCTGCAGCATGGGAACCACCTGACAGCCCTGCAGAAGTTATGAGATGACACGGCGGTGCAGCATGAGCAACAAGCAGCTTTAGGCTGCATGCCCCACTTTGTCTTCTGCACAAAGGTGTGGAAAGCCAGCTGAATGCCTCTGCTGAGGTTTTGTCTCCCAATTAATCTGCTTCTACCAGTTTCTGCTTGGATGTCATATATCTCTTGTCATTTAGTCAGATAAGCAGTCCAGCATGGAAGCCCCTAGAATTATTTGCATGATTAATCAAGTCAGCAGAACACCTACAAACCTAAGCCTTCAGAAATTATGTCTCTGCCTTCAAAACACTGGAGAAAATTTATGCCCACAGTGAGGTCTGCTTAAAGCCAGCTGAAGCACTCACACGAGGAAACACAGAAGGAAAAGTTATAAATGTGAGGCAGATCATGACTTTCTTGAGCTGCCTTTTTCTCTCCCACAGACTAAAGAGAAGCAATCAACACCTCAGCGGGCACAGGAGTAACATTTTCTTCGAAGTAAGCTCAAGCAAAATGACCTGTTCTCATCTCAGAAACAAATTTAGAAACTGGTCTAGAATCATTGATCAAAAAAGCAGAGGCCAAAGTCAGCAAGAGTGAGATAGGACTTAAAAGCTGGGACACACCAACAAATGAAATATACTTCCCACTGAACTACATAGTAGTTTGGGTAGGTACTGAATGGAGTCTAGATTTTGCTAGTTGTGACTCAAGATTTTCATGGACTCTCATTCAGACAGGCCTAAATGCCTGTCCCAGCTTTCAGCCTGTAGACAGATCCTCACCTTTAGAAATACACTTTGCCAGCTCCTATACAACTGAGGAATACTCCTTACTCAAGACTAACCCACCTGATTATACAACAGCCTCATGATCACACAGTTTAACTCCTCTCGAGCCTTTGTCTGATAACACCTGTGACAAACAGTACTGACTACCTTGTAAACAGGCAAACTCCTTTCAACTTCAGAAAAAAAACATTCTTCCAAGTGCCATAGATTTACAGCAAAATGCTTGCAGAGTTCAGTTCCCACTAAGACCTGTGGATAACTGAATGCAAAGCATGGCTTCCTAACACCTACACACACATATATGCAGAGCAGCTCTGAGCAATTATGTTTAAGGATTCAAAAATGAACACAGTACCAAAAATGCAACACTGCAGTTCATTTTTTATGCAAATTAAGAACATTTGTTACAAAAAATACTGCAGGATAACAAAGGAGAAGATTGTTTAGCTGCTGCAGAAAAGAGAAGCTGAACATGGGCTGCAAGAAGGAAAGACCTGAAGTGTACAGTTACTACTTCTTTTACATTCAGAGAAGTTTCCACTAAAAGAAACGTATTTACTCACTGGAGTAAGGACACATTGTTCCATAGCAATCAGTCTTAGTCTAGATGTGACTCTAGATCAAGAAAATGTAAGAATAATGCAGCTAAGCTTCACCTAACTTCAAATTCATTTAAGCTAATGCACAGCAAAAACTGTGTCTATGTTTTCATTTGCAAAACTGCAGGGTGTTGCGGAGCTATTATATCTCGTCTGCTGCAAGCAGATGTTGAGCAGATACTGTCTAGAAATGAAAACTGAAAACCCCACCGGTTCTGGACGGCTACCCCGAGCTGTGTTCGTGTCACCCCATTACTCGTGGCCTCATCTGCCGGCTGCTTTCTGCGATGACCGGATCACAAACCCTGCGGGCGGACCTAGCAAGGTTCGGCCGGATATTTTCACACCAAGCCCAGAGACCACCCGTCTCCGCCGAGACAGCATCGGCCGCACACCCCAAGGCTGGAAGACAGGGAAGGAAATCCTCCTTCCCTGGCGCGCCTCTCCGCGCCCAC
>VXAY01004110.1:68233-95467 GCA_013399855.1 Oxyruncus cristatus
AGCAAGAAGAGAAAGAGAAAGAGAAGACTTAGACTTCTGAGAAAAAAAAAAAAAAAAAAAAAGGTATTTTCAACAGATTTCAGCAATGGCAAATTTCCAGTGACTAGGCAAAAGAAAAAAAGAGGCAAGAAACACACCCAACCTATTGTGTGCAACTCAGGGAGCAAAAAGAAAGGACAACCTGCCACGCTTGTTCCTTATGTTGGCTATAAAAACAGTTACACCAAAGCCAGTATCTTTCTGCTTAAATACGGTACTTAAGTGTCTATATTTTGAGAAAATCTGTCCTATTTACTTTTGTTTAGGTGAGTTTATAGAAGATAATTTTTTAAAGTTTGATAGTGGTATGGGTTTTCCCCTAAAACCTTGGCAAGTAATCTCTTCGGGGTTTGCTATACATCAGGATTTGGATTCACTGCCTGCCAATATGAACATTTGACTACAAAGTGATTTCCCTCTGACTGCTTTCAAGTAGAGAAATGCAGTTAGCCTTCAAGTTGTAATATCACTATTTTTTTTTAATGCAGAGATAAGATAATAAAATAAAATAAAAGTATCTGAGAAACAAATCAGAACTGATTTTCAGTTACATTAAAATCCCTTGAGATAGGGAAGACTTAGAAGCATTCTTTTGTAAGTGAGAATCAGTTTCATTCTTTGAAACTAAAACAACATTGGTTTATATTGGGATTGGGACTGCTTTATACAAGAGAAGTTAAATTCACAGCTGGGCAAGGTTCTGCCATGCATTGGCAAAAGCTGGCATCAGGCCCCTAAGAACTTCGGTGAAACTGAGTTAGAATGTCAAGTGGTTCTATGCAGGCTTCTCAAACTCATGCAATTCTTGAGAAAACTACATTACCTTCTTGAAAAAAAAATACATTACACCCTAGTCAAAGATCTGTGTCATCTGTGATTGTCATGCATGTCAGGTCCTGTTTCTGTGTCACTTGCCTATTTTGACAGAACATGTGACTCTGTCATTCTGTCTCTCTGCCTCCTTAGAGGTTCAGCTGAAAACTTATTAGTCTCAGCTAGTTCTGTTGCTTGACCTACAGAAGCAGAATTGCAAGGGAAACACCACAATGCTTTTTGAACTTCTAGCCATAAAAAAACATACAAAGGATTCATATTTGTACATATTCCTGTTATTCTCTAGTTTAGAAGACAGTGTCCTTCTCAAACAGGACAAAAATCTAAGTTTAAGGACAAAAAACAGTAAAGTAGGCTGATCAGCCTGCCAGTATGAAAAAGTGGCATATGATCAAAACTTCTTCATACCCTCCTCCGTGTTCCCGTCGTGGTCACAAGGATTTCAGTGGAGGGCAGGGGGGAACAGCATGGAATTTCAAAGGGTTTGAAGCCAAACACCGCCGCAACAAGATAGTTCACGCTACTGAAGAAGAAAGAAAAGAGACAAGGACAGGACATGGGATGAGCAGGTGAATACTGCTGCGTTTATTGCTCTTTCTTTTTTCTTTTTTCTTTTTTTTTTCTTTTTCTTTTCGAACGAGGAAGGTCTGTGAAGAAGTGACAACTTTTAGAGAAAGGTGAGGTGGTGGGTAGGAAAATATGTACTTCCATGCCTCTAAAGATCTATTCTTTTGCAGTAGGTAGTGGAACCAAAACTGGGCAGGGCTATGAAGCTTCCTTGGCAACGTGCTTGCAAACCGCTGTGCGCCTGTCTGAACACAGCTCAGTTTGTACCACACACTGGACTTGGAGCTCCTCCATACTGGACTCAGAGCTCTACCCAACGCAGACCTACCCCACAGCTCTGCTGCACTGACCAGCAATCTTCATCAGCTTAAGAGTACCCATGGTGCATGCTCTCAGCTAACAGCAAAGGGTAGTTTGCCTCCTCCATGTGCTGGGTCTAGATGGGGTGGAGCAAATTTTCTGCGTAGCTGGCCAAATGGTGCTGTGTTTTAGGTTTGTGATGAAAATAGTTAATAGGAAAACCAACAAAGTTTTAGCTATTGCTGGAGAGTGCTTGCTCTCGTCATCTCTGTTGCTCACTTTGCTCTCCCCCAAGGCATAGTCTAGGGATGGGCAAGTTGTTGGGAGGGGAGAGCTGGGACATCTGGCCTGAGTTGACTGGAGAGATGCTCCATAATACACAATATCATGCTCAACAACAAAACCAGGGGAGGCAAGTTTTGTCATAAGTAGCCACTCCTGGAGGTCAGCTGGACATCAATGTGCTGCTGGGCAATGGTGAGCAATTGCTTTTGCATCACTTGCTTTTTTCCCCTTTTTTCCCCTGTACTTAGTAACGTGTCTTTACTCTGACCCATAATTACTTACTTTTGTTTGTTGGTTTCCACTTTTTCCCTCCCAGTCCTCTCCCCCATCCCACTGGGATGTTGCAGTGAGGATCAACTGTGTGGTGGCTCAGCTGCTGGTTGGTATCCACCCACCAAACCACAATAGCAGATGGTGTTGGTTGTTTGGTGAGTTAGCCAGCAGCAGAAGGAGCAATTAGCAGCTGTGCCCAAGCAGTCCCTGTGGAAAGAGCAGAAGAATGGAAGTATGCACCACAAAGCATTGAGTAGCTCACACATGGGACACAAGAGGACATCTGGGGAGGGACAGAGAGCAGCGATTCCTCCCCTCTCAGTAATTCACCAAGTGGTTATCATGTAAGTGTAGATTTGTTATGGCATGGGACGTGCTACATATATTCTAAGGAGCTGGACTGTGAGCCAGCTACCTAAAGCTCTGCTGACATCTGGTGCTGAACAGAAAACGAGTATGAGGTTCTCAGTGCACTGAAGTTCTCAAGTTTGATACAGAATTTGCATTTCTTCAGTCTGTCCCCTAAGACAGCAGTGTTCCACACAGCCTGCCTTGCATACACACATGTATAGAGAGCCCCAGTTCAGACAAAACCTCTTTAAGAATTTTTGTAGTGAACAATGAATTGGCAACTGAAAATCACTAATTAGTGGGAAAGTTGTATTTTTGTCAAGGTTTGAATCCCTTATAGGTATAGAGTTGATTTTTTAATCAAAGATCACTTAAATTGAAATACATTTTGTGTCTTGCAATATAGTTCTTGAGAAAAATGACTAAAATTAAAAAAAAATATTCCTGGGTTTCTTCAAACTCTGGTGTGCTTTAACCTCCAGTTTTCTTTAGAAAAGAGTCTAAATTTGAGTATGGAATGTTCTGTGGGTCCTGAAGTCCAAAATTTCTTTCAAGGTACCTTAGTTTATTTTTCATAAAATTTGTCTTCTTTCCAGTGAAACCCACTCTTGACAGTATTGAAAGGTTTGTCCCAACATTGTTTATGCTCAGCAAACCTTTGCTTGTAGTGTGGTGTCCTGTAAAGAAAATGTAAAACAGAACACTCATTTCAGTAATACAAGGACTTAGTGTAGGAAACTACACAGTAGCACATATCAAGAATTGTTCATTAAATAAGTTTTGTGGGCTTGGGGCTATTCTTCAAGTGCTTAGGAGCAGTAAAGGAGATTTATTTCTTTTGTACTTTATGTCTAGCAAATAATTAATTATCAGTTATATTGAATAATACAATTCATGATTTACTGGACAAAGAATGACCCACCCAGTGTCTTCTTACGAGCATCCACTTGCAGATGCTTTGGTCAAATGAAAAACTGCCACAGGCTGATATTCCCCTCAGTATTCACTCTCAAATGCCAGCTATCAATGGCTTAGGAGCTAAGACTAGCCCTAAACTTGAAACCCATTCCTCTTTGCTTAGTAGGTCTCACAGCTCCACTGGTTCTCCCTATTCATTTTTAACTTCTTTACACATTTGGCCGACCCCATGGCCAATCAAAAGGAGTTTTGTAGTTTGTCATTACCTATTTACCCTCCAGAAAAATCAGAGAGACTCCAAGAGAAATGGTGTCTATTTTCAGAGCCACAGAACCATCATCTCCAATAGCTAGGACTGGGTAAGGGTTTCTAGGTAACACTTCTGCACAAAAGGCATGGAGTATTTTAACTTAGCTAGTGAGTCAGTCAGAAATTACGCTTACCTTTCAACTTTGGTTCTCCACCCATTTCTGTATGTCTCAATGCAGCAATTGCCAGGAACAATTAATTGTGAATCAATAATAATTTTTTAACATTCCATTTTTGTAAGATGATCTCAGACAAATTTATTTCTAAAGATGTTTCAGTTTGTATTGTTCCTGTAAACTTTCAGAGGACATGAAATTGTTTGAACATATCAGTTAAACAAAAAAAACATTACTGGAATGTTTCCATGCTCCCAAAAAACCTTTTTTTTTTTCCCTTTCTAAAAAAAGGGATGAGCTATCTGCTTTCAGGTTGCTGAAGCCTACGTGTTACAAAACCACTCAGGATGAAATCATATGAATTACAGCAAAATGGCCTGAAACAAAAGCCTACATTTCCATGCAGGAAACATGTGACACATAATACAAACATCTTAAGTAGACTGGATGGATAATATCTATCGAGATTTTAAAGTGCTTGTGAGAGCCCTCTATGGAAAATCTTCGAGCTATACAGAGGCATGGAAGGGAAAGGGGAAGTGCTGTGGAAGATAAGACTAGGTGGGAGAAGCCATAAGACTGAGCAGCCAGCCCTCAACATGGCAAAGCACATGGTATATTGAGACATGGTTTGCAACATTAAGAAGTTAATTAGGACATCAGAGTTAAGGCTGAACAAAGTCTGAATTCTTGCTTTGAAGCACAATTGAACCATTGGAAGGCAGGGGAGAGAACATGCTCCCCTAAATTATATTGCTGCTGCTTTAGCTAAAAAATGAGCTTCAAGCCGGTCTACAAATAAACCCAGAATGTGATTTATGAAACCTAATCTTAAAAATGGGTCTTTTCACCTCATGCCAAGTTTTTATCACCACTTGGCTCAAGTAATGGAACAATTCAGACTCTTCCCATATATTTGAACTCACTGAAGTCTTGTTCATAGGCTGCTGTTGAAGATTTCCCCTCATTTCTGTTTGTTCTTAACTGACAGACTTGTATATTGCAGCAACAGATGCAAAATCTCCTGCTAATTTCATCATTAACCGTGCTTTCAAAACGCTTGTCTTTCTTTCTGCAGTGTCCCTGCCTGTCTGCAGTAGGGCCTCTTGCCTTCCCTGGGCACAAATGAGTTTCCCTCAATGAGAAAAGAAATCTGTTTCAGCTCACAGGGTGGTATCTGCAGCACTGCCCCAAGCTGTACCCACAAGGCCTGAGAGCCACTGCTGAAAACATGAAGGCCTTTGACAACTTTCCTAAGCAGAAAAGTTTTATGGACATCCCCACTCGCAACCAAAGGAGTCATCCCTCCCAAGCACTTCAAGACATACATAAGGGCCTGCATCTGCTCACAGAGGAGGAAAAAGGTGTGGGTTAAGCAGTTGAAGGGTAGAGTTAAGGACAAGGGAGAGGAGGCACTGCAATCAGAGAGCAGGTCTAAACCCTGGCTGCTGGCTTGATGTACATACAGCATCTGTTCTGTGTGCATTTGTATGGTAGAACATTGCCATTCTCCGGAAATGTTGAAAGTTTTAAAATTTGGTGTAATATAGCATTGGAGGTATGTTCACAAATATTACTCACTCAACAGACAAGTTTCACCGAGTGTAAAAACCAAAGATGTGAAGGCAGCAGAACAGGTCGTTGATTACAACTGTTTGACACTACCATAAAACACAAGCTACATTTGAAAAGAAAATATTAGGAAAAGCTAATTTAATGGTAGTTCTTTTAAAACAGATGAAGAGGTAAAAGAATTTATGCATGCACATTTTATTAAAATGAAATCAACAGTAAGAGAGAAGGCAACCTTTTTAATAACAGAAGGGTCTATTTCTGCTAAGACACTCATCTTCACAATGGCAAATGAGTTGTTTGTGTGGAAATAGTCGTTTGGAAAAACAATTTAGTTTTGTAGTAACCCCCACGATTGTGATGAGTCAGTGAAAGCTCCCATTTTCACATCTTCCTTCTGTCACCGAAAAACAGCTCTGCTTTCATATTGCTAGAATGCTCCAGCAAACTCAGGAATTTGCTGGTATTGTTGGCGAGTATAAATAGAGCATTTTTTTGTGTGTGCCACGGGGAATCTGCAGCTGCTTCCTAAATACAGGCGGAAAGCAAACGTTTTTCCCTTGTTACAGATCTGATGCTTGTGTCTTCTCCTCCAAGCTTCTCTGCTCTGAATGAATTTCACTGGAGCCAAGCCATCACTGGGTGCATTACGTTTACATAATAAGGAGTGTGCCTGCTTGGGGTATTTTCTGAAGCTGCTTCTCGTTAATGACTTCTGTGGGCTGAGGCTGAGTGAGAAACACAGGCACCTTCCACCTTGTGCACAGTGGCTCATTTTGCAAACAGTCCTCCAAAAAACACAGCTTTGGCTTACCTGTGGCGTAGTGAAATAATGCATTCTGTTCCCTTGAACCATACTAAAATGTCACAAATTATCTCTTTTTTCACATATTACATGAACTGCTAAATAACATTACTCTTATTTTCCTCTCCCGGCCTTGTCTGGTAAAGATCTAGTTTTCCTTCACATTGTGAATCTGCCCCTTCACACTACCCTCTCCTTGAGTGGTAAAAGACTTGAGAATTACACCCTAAATATCTTGATTTAGACATGAGTCATTGTTTCATTGTTGCATGAATATATCTATTCTTAGAATTAAAACAGCGAAGAGGACATGTTGCTTGAGTCAATATGCATTCCTTTATCTGCAACTGAAGACTGATAAGAATAAAGCAGCATATTGCCATTTCATCAAGGCAAAGAGGGAATTATGTTTAGGTGTCTACAGTAGGTATTAGGAAGGATTTTATCAGCGGTACTTTTGCTAATCAACAACTAATGGGAAATGTGTCCCATTCTACATTTTGTCTAAAAATTATGCTGTGAAACAAAACTGTGTGTATATATCCTTTACAGCATAAGTTAATTCAGAGGGTTCTACACTGTCAGTAAAATGCAAGCAAGACACATTATTCAAAAGCCTATCAGAGCATCAATAAGCTACTCCCATAAACCTTTCAACATGATAACATAGACCATGACTGCATTTAAAGAGTCACAGAATGGTTGAAGTTGAAAGGGACCTCTGGACATCACCTGCTCCAACCTCCCTTCTTGGGCAGGACCACCTACAACAGGTGATCCAGGGCCATGTCCAGATGGTTTTTGAATATCTCCAAGGAAGGAAATTCCACATTAGCCTCCTTTGCTGCAAGGGCACATTGCATTCATGGGCCACTTGTTGTTAATCAGAACCCCTGAGACTTTTTCTGCCAAGCCTTTTTCCAGCTGGGTGGACCACAGCGTGTGCTGGTTCCTGGGGTTGTTCCTTCCCACGGACAGGAGGTTGCACTTCCCCACTTTGAACTTCATGAGGTTCCCCTCAGCCCATTTCTTCAGCCTGTCAGAGACACTCTGGAGGGCAGAACATCTCTCTGGTGTATTAGCCACTCCTCCTAGTTTTGTACCATCATCAGACCTGCTGAGACCACACTCTGCCCCAATATCCAGATCATATGTAAAGGAATGGGATTGGGCCCTGAGCTGACCCCTGGGGTGAACCGCTAGTTACTGGTCTCCAACCAAACACTGTGTCACTGATCACTAAGCTCTGAGCTTAGTCAGCCAGTTTCCAGCCTCAGAGTGGAGGGGGTCTGCTCATGCAGCCCATAATTTATCATATTCTCTGAGAAGATGTTATGGGAGGCAGTGTCAAAAACCTTACTGAAGTCAGGGTAGAAAATGTCAACTGCTCTTCCCTTGTTTACCAAGTCAGTCATCTCATTGTGGGAAGTTATCAGATTGGCCAAGCACAGCTTGGTGAATCCATGCTGATCACTCCCTGTCACCTTTACATTCAACATAGTAAATGTTTACTTTACATTTTTACATAGTGATTTGGCCTCTAGAATATAATTTTTCTGTTTGTCAGTAGTGCTACAGGAAGGACAAAGAAAAAGAATTAAGCTTTGTATTTTTCTGTGGCAAATTTTGTGCTGGGCTGGAATTGCTAAAATCTTTTGATTTTATTACAGAAACCTGATCTAGGAAGGGCTCTGATCTAAGTGTAAGCTGTCAGTAGCCCTGCCCACTCCATCTTATCCCATAAGACATAATCTTAGAAGTTACTACCACATCATGTGAACTGGGAATTTTGCATGCACTTCCAAATGTATAAAGATCCTCTTAATCTGGCAGGATTTTTCACATGCTCATGCTGAACTTTTCTTGGAGTATGGGGTTTTTCAGTCACGTTTTTCATGTTTATTTCAAACAAGTCTGGCAAATGAGCAGCAGAACTCCAGTGGCTTAAGTAAGGCAGGATATCTTCGAACTCTTTATCTCTGTCTAACTCCCACCACAGAAAATCTATTCCCAGCAGAGAGGGACTGTGAGGTTTAACAGGGTAAAAACATTAGTCGAGACTGATGCTCTCCTGCAGCATATCAATACAAATCTCCTTCAGGAAAAAACAAACAAACAAAGAAAACCACCAAACAAACAAAAAACCAAGAAAACAAAACAGCAACAAACCCACCACCAACAACAAACGAAAACAAGAAATACTGTG
This sequence comes from Oxyruncus cristatus, assembly GCA_013399855.1. Taxonomy (NCBI): domain Eukaryota; kingdom Metazoa; phylum Chordata; class Aves; order Passeriformes; family Cotingidae; genus Oxyruncus; species Oxyruncus cristatus. The sequence goes on from VXAY01004110.1 coordinate 76,809, forward strand.
GAGAATTTCTCTTTGGTGACTAGCGATAGGATCCAAGGGAATGGTATTAAGTTGTGTTAGGGGAGGTTTAGGTTAGATATCAGGAAAAAGTTTTTCACCCAGAGAGTGTCTAAGCACTGGAGCAGACTCAGTTGTTCCAGTGGTCACAGCACCAAGCCTGGCAAAGTTTAAGAAGTGTTTGGACAATGCTCTCAGCCACATGGTGTGACTCTTGGGGCTGTCTCGTGGAGGGTCAGGAGTCAGATTTTTACGATCCTTGTGAGTCCCTTCCAACTCAGGATATTCTATAATTTTATGAATCGGGACAGATTTTAGAGGAGAGTGATTTACAGGCAACAATTAACATATATGTATTGTTTTGCTACCAAGAGCAAACATGGATTATTAGCTATCTTGGGCATAGAGCAATCCTTTGTGACCTTTTATCTGAGTTTTTAAGCTACGTTTCAATGACTTTCTCTTTTTCCCGAAGATGAAATGTTAACTAAAAAAAGTGCAGTGTACAAGCATGAAGATCCTTGCCCACGCCTCAGGTGCTGCTGAGACAAATACCAACTGTTTTGCTCAAAAACATCTAGACTACTAGAAAGAAGAGCCTGAACCTTGTTTGCCCTACTTTTAATCATAGAGCACAAATTACAAACTTTGAGGGTCTTTTTTTTCTTTCTACGTGAGGCCAATATTAAGTCTATACACAACCTTAAACCAGAGGGGTCTTTTTACTCAGTAGAGATTCAGCATTTTTCTGCATGAGGTTTTAAAACTGAGTAAGACTGGGCGCAAGCCAGCACGCTGGGGACTCAACATTTTGTTTCTGTCTCAGCCATCATCGGAAGTTTGACCTTGAGATTACAGATCACTGTGTCTAGGCTTCTTGGCACCAGAACGGCTTAGCACAGTGGGGCAGAAGCTCAGAATGGAACTCCATGCACTGTTTCCTACACATTATTTTGCTGAAGATTCTGTGGTCACCTTGTCTTATAAAAATAATCACAGAACTGTAAAACTAAAACCGCAATTATTGCACAGAGATGAGGTGCATGGGTAGCAGGTATATTGTTCTCAGTGCTTTTCTGGTCAATAATAGACAAGGTCTGAGTCTCAAGGTTCTAGAGAAAGTTCCTCCAAAAGAAACACACACTTTACTAGGACTTTGCTTTTTATTATAAAGAGTGATAAAAGGTCTAAGAGTACTGTAACAAGGCCTTAAGGTTCTCATTTTGACTGCAGTAATTGTTTGGGGGTTTTTTTTCTGATTTTCATTTTGTCTTAGCTACCTAACTGCTTATAGGTATCCAGTTAGTCCTTTCCACCTTCTACTTCACTCTCACACTCACACACAGTGATTAATACAAACATAGATACATTTTAAAAGCTGCAACATAAACTCAGAGCAAGTATATAACAATACAGATCTCCAAGCATTAATGTCTGGAGAACGGGAGTAATTACGGAGAAAAGCTTTCTTCCTGCATTGAGCAGAGAACTTAAAGCTCAGCATTACCTACGAGTGCTTATGTAGGTCCCTTCCAATACCTCCCTCTGGATTCTGAAAATAATGGCCCATCCCTAGAGATCGCCGCTGCACGAGGTAAAGATGAGGGGAACACGTTTTGGACCTCAAGACAGGTTAAGACTCCTGTCTGAGTGCAGTCTGGTGGTATGTGAAGCTGTGACACTGTTAACCCTTACAGCTTGGTGCAAAGTTTGAGACATCTGGCTAATTTCACTCGCCTTGCCTTTTTAATAAGGTTGTGATACCGTGACTCAGGAGGTATCACATATTCATATATCACAGGAACACATATTCAGTTCTGCTGGGTGACTTTTTTTTTCCTGCTAGCTGCTGTTCTACTCCATCAAATTAATTTCTGCTTGGGTACAATAGATTCCTGTAACTGCGAGCTGCATGGCTGAAGGCACATTTCACTCAAAGCATGAGCCCTTCTCACAGCTGTATGACCAGACCAGCTACTGAGCTGTGTAGACACAGGAGCTTTGGAAGAAGATGGTGGCATCCATGTAGCCAGCAGGGCTTTATCATCTCAAATATTTAACACGGGTAAATCCCACATTTGTAGACTTGTAGGATTCAGGAATATTTCCCTTCCATTAAACCACTCCCCCTCGTTTTAGGGCTTTTGCAGTGCTCAGCAACATAAAGCTCTGCTTATGAGGCTTTGCATAGCTGTGAGGCTGTGCTCTAGTATTGGTCACCTGGACTTGCTATGTGCTAGACTCCTGTGTAAAAACAGTGTAATTACAGTTCATGGAAAAGATTATTGCCAGGAAGCCAGGTCTTAACTCCAACTTTCCAACTTTGCCCTAGGGTTGGCACCTGGTGACTCCGCCCTATACTGAGTGCCACAACTGGGTAAACAGGCACTATATGGCCTGAGCTGAGAATAGAGTTTGGCTGGCTGGACAAACCTGCACACCAGTCACCATGGCATGAATCCAAGCAGTGACAGATGGATGTGGAGGAGGAAGTTTCCAGAGAAACTGGACACAGTAATTCTCTGGATTGAAGTAAAACAGAGAAAAAAACATTATCTACCAGCATCTTAGTGTAATTTTAAATAGGGTTAGAGGTAACACATTTTGTGCTTATTGATAGAACATGAGCTAAGTACCACATGCACATGCGAATGAACCCAGAACCTCTGCCCTAAAATTATGTTTCAGAGGACTAATTAATGCCTCCACCTACCTCAGGATATACCACTGATGTTCACAAAAGTTTGCTTCAAGCAGTAACAGACGAGGCACACTGCAGTGAGAAGGGAAGCCAAGATGTTCCCGCATTTGATGGTCCCCCTGTAGAACAGATGCACAGGGTTTTTTTCCAACTTTCTTACTTCCAAGCCCTTTTTTTCTACGAAAATCAAGTGCTGCAACAGTCTGACTTCCTGTGAAGAGATGATTACAGGGAGAAAATACACTGTCTGCAAAAGAGGAAGCAAGTCCTGTGATTAATGCAGGTGTATATAGTGTCTCTGCCCCAAAAGGCTACAACTCTAGCAGGCCATGTAGGAGATGCTTGGTAACAGCTTTCTTCCCCCAGCTGTTCATAGAGTGAAAAATCAACAAAAGGAACCAAAATAAGCACTGATCGTAGTAGATCTGAATAAACTGTAATCTTCATACTTCTTGCTACAACCTGGGAAATGAAGGAAAGGCTATGAGTTGCTGTTCATATGAAAAAGTGGCTTAAGACCGGGATAGAAACACTTCCTGTCTCTGGTACGGGGAAACATACAGCAAGAGCATTGCCACCATGCTGCTCACTTCCAGATGGAGTATTCTCTTATCCACAGCTGTGAAACTGCTACCCTATTCCCCCACGCCCCATACCTACTGGGTGACTGGCCAGAGCCAGGAAAAAAGTTTTCCCTTGCAGGTCAGCTTATTTTATGGTAGAAGACTCCTTTCTGGCATGCAAGTCTGGCCTCCTACAAGAGGGCAGACAGTTTTAGCCGGTGTCCCTCCCATGTTTCTTTATCTGTAAGGCATGGTAGAAAATTCATTTGCATTGTAGATCTTTGCCCTGTGCTACCTACACGAATATTTCAGTTGTACCCATCTGCATGAGTGAAGTTTCACCTGCATAAAGTCCTTATAAGCTTCTATTTGTGAAGAAGATTACTTTTGCTGCCGTAACAGAGCTCTCTGACATGTCACAGACCTCATACTCCATGACTAAATGGGTGAATCTTGAACAACCACCTTCCAAGATTTTTCCTAGCTGCTTGTTACCACTTTAAGAGATGCTGTGTAGGCACTTTAGTCATATGAAATTACTTTTCCCACCTTGCAACTTAGAGTTATGACTAATATTGTCACGTGAAATAATACAATAATTTGCCATTTGTGGAGATGGGCTCCTTAGCAGATGCCTCAGCAAAGCCAGTAAATGTGGATTTTCCATTTGGATGAGGCTCCTACATACCTGTAACGAGTAATTAGATTCTCTGTTGACCCCAGGAGCAAGAATTATCAGGAATTACAGACAACTCAGAGCCTGTGTCTTGAACACGGAAATGCATTGCTCTGGAGGACTTGGTATTTAAAATACTAGTTACGCCAAATGCACATGGCTCTCAAACAAGATTAGTGAGTGCAGTGGGTTTGATCAGAATGCCATAGCTACAACTCCTTACAAAGCAATGCCTGGAAGAGTTGGATTTCCCTGTTAATAGGCAAGAAGCTAAGACAGGCTGATTTGATTTGTAAGCTTGTTTAGTTCAGACTTTTAGTGATGAAGCAAGTAAGCACTCACCTGATATAAGTGATGGCTCACTAATTCCAACAGAGTATGCAACACAAAGAATTGAAATTCAGACAATGTTTGGAAGATCACAGGTTGCTTCTGGTCTAGCCCAACTGAAATCTTCCAGTCACCCAACAGTTCCAGCTTCAAAGGAATGATTTTCTCCCCAAAATTCAATCTGTGGAAAGAATAAGCCCAGCTCAGTCTGCAGGTGACTACAGTCTTTCCGATTACCGACAGGCTTTGTTCTCTTCTGACAGCCCACTTCTATCACGGGAAGCAGGGGCTGTGCAGAACCCCAAACCAGGCTTTTCACCAGGCAATGAACAGTTTGAACTCCAAGCAGAAGCTGAACTTCATAATGTCAGCAAAATAGTTTGGTCCACTGAAGTCAAAGAACTCCATGGAAGGAAGGGTTAAATGTTAAGAACATTTTTCTTCTTGTACAACTCACTGAGTTTGTCATGTGAGGTAAGTGTTTTAGATTCACTCAACACTGGAAATTTTTAAAACACAGTCTTTCTTTAGGGGACCTGAATGTGAGGACAGGTGAGTTTTTTTGTGGGCTGCAGGGAACTTGTCCATGAGCTCACCTGAAATTTTGTCCCTTTTCTACCTCAGAACATCTTGCCCATTGGAGTCTTCCACACTGCTGTCCTCAGGAATTTTCTGTGGTTAGTTTCTGGACACAAGAGTTACTGTGCAGGGGCTTCTTGAAAAAAAAAGCAGCGGAGCAAATTTCTGTTCTACTGGGGCAGTTTGATGCCTTTTTGTTTCTTTGCAGCCTCCTACACAGTCATCATTTTTTTCTCCCATCTCTGAGTGAAACAACCTAGCCTGTATGCCAGCTGGCATTGCCTCATCACCAGAAATAGCCTGGAACACCAGATTTGGAGATGCTCAACACCTCCTTCTCAGCCCTTCAACAATGGATTTTATGGTCCATTTTTTCTCTGCTGTGTTTAGAGTCAGACCTAGAGTCCCCAGTGCTTATTTAAGTCTTTGCTAGTCTTTGATCTTGGAATGTGCCACGGTGACGTAGAGAAGAGGAAGAAAATCAGAAAGTGATAGACCCTGAAAAATAGGTGGAATTTGCAGTTCAGATTGACTAGGACAGATGAGCAAGCTCTGACAGCAATCTAGGTAAACAGCACTGCATTTATAGCTCTAGATCACTTCATTTTCACATGACTGATAGGCTTAGCTCACCGCTGAGTGTGTCAGATAGTGATCAAGCTTTGGTCTATAGGATTCCTCTCCTTTGTGATATACTCTCGTGTGAAACCTTTTGCCCCGTTACATTTGAGAATCGTACGACCAGTAGTGTCTACAGGTGGGATTTTATCACCACAAAATCTGAACCTTCACTTGAAATGTGTAGTTTTGGGAATCAAACGTAAGGATTCAGAGGTGGCAGAATGGTTTTCAGCTGCCAACATACTTCTGCTAGTGAGATCACTATGCACAGATGAATGGAAGCATAGATTTGCCCTGGCAGCCCTGAGGAAGGAATTGGAAGGGACATACAAGGATCATGGAGTCCAACCCTTAGCCCTGCATAGGACACCCCAAAGAATAATGCCATGTGCCTGAGAGCATTGTCAAAACAGTTCCTAAACTATGTCAGGCTTGGTGCTGTGGGAGGCTAACAGGCTGTGGTTTCCAGGATCCTCCTTCTTTTCCCTTCTATTCCTGTACCCAGCCTGTCTATTTCAGTCTTCACTCTCACAGTAGCTTTAAGCCTCTTATCTTTTAGTTTAGGTTTCTTGTCACTCAGGCAGAATTCCACGTTTGAGCTTACACGTGCCTCAGTCTTCCTGGAGAAACCACCAGAGAAAGGGCTAGCTGCATGTCTCTTTGGATACTGAGGCTCAACACATGAGGTTCAACAACCTCCCTCCTATCTTCCCAAGTTTTGCAAGAAGCTGCTGTGGCAGTAAAGGCAGCTTGAAATCGCAAAACCATCCTTGCATTTTGTACAATGTCAGTCTGACACTGTACATTTCCAGCTTCAGACATTAATTGTTATCTCCTTCTGTGCCTTTCCAGGTAACTCAGGTGACAGCATTTCGCCCAGCAAACTCTACTCCATTGTCTGACACAGTTTTTATTCCTTCCATCAGGCACTTCCACAGTATTGTTGGATAGTCCAAAGCAGCCTGTAACATGCTGAGTAGCTTTACCACGAGTCTTGCTCACACACCTGGAGGAAGGTGAGTGTCTAGGGTTGGTGATGCTGAGTGATGTGCAGTGGTGGCTCTTCAGGTCCTTTGTAGCAAAGTGATTTGGCAGTGTGTGACAAAGTGTGAGGCCTGATGAGCTGACAGTGACAGCACTCATTTGAACTGGTGGAGTTCACAGGTCTGTGCCACCTGCAGGGTCAGCGAATCAGAAACTGGAGTAACTTGTTATTTTCAGTTCATTGCCTCATAAATAGCAGAAGCTGAGGGAAATAAGTCAAGCTTCAGTAAACCATTTAGTATCAAATGGGCTTCCTGGAGCATCTGGATCATTTGTTAGTGTGTAAATGCAACAGAAAATGTCACAGGTCCAGCCAGGGACTCTGCTGAGTCTGCAGTATTTCAGGGGTGCAGACATTAAGCCACACCAAGAGCTCTGTACTCATGCTGCTCTTGGTCTGTTTCATGTTTATCTGCATTCCAGCATGGATACCATGCACAGCCCTCCATTTCTGTTCATGGAAAGAAACCCAAGCCCTGCACTACACAACCACTCAGGGCTTCAAGTAAAGAAACAGAATTACATCTTTCTCTGCAAAGCTCTAGGCTGTGACTGTCTCGAGCTAACTACAGCCTTAATCTTTTCCATATACATGGCTCAAGGTGATGGCCACAATTTACCTGAGCATAGAGTAGCAACCTAGTTACTTTCCCAGCGTGTAATTTACTGCAATTCATTGCCCTTTAGTAAAGAAAGTTTCAGGGCAATTTGTTCTCAAACTGTCGCTTCACTGAATGTGCCTGTTCTGGGAACACATTTACATTCTCAATCAATCTTGGAAGAAGAAACCTACCTGACTTAATGACTGATGATGCTTAGAGTCACCTAAATAGCATGCATTGAGTGAGGAGAGTAAGAAACATTAAGATTATTTAATTCCGTAATTTTACCTTTCTTCTGCTTCTCTTCTTCAATCTGTTTGGACAGGAACGAATACCAAAATCAAAGATGACGTCAGTTCTTGTTCACACAAGAGGGTACTAAACATCCCCACAGAACTCGTGTGAGGACGCCTGAGCAGCCTTCAAGTATCTGAAAGCTAGGCTCACATTTTGGGGAATGCTTGAACAGTTTGCCAACAGTCAAAGAGGCCTTTCTTCAGGGTGGATTCTGCATCTACGCTGTAAGAATCAGTTCAGTAAACCCTGTGAGGTGCACACAGCAGTTGTGTAACAACATGAAAAACAAGAATACTGGACCTTAACTAGGTATGAAAAATTGAAGGAAGCAGCACTTCCAGGAGTTTTGGGGAGCCAGCAGTGTGTCGCCCTTAAATCCTGTCCTTGGTCTCCGAGTGTAAGAAGCCAGATGGAACTTGGCTGGCTCACTGATATATATGCATAAACCAAGGTAATGTAAAAACTTTTCTGTGTGCCAGGAGCACTAGCCAGGTTGCTCATGAATAAGGAGGAGAAGAAGCAGTGTTTTCAGTCCAATAGAGAACTCAAGAGAGGGCTATCTTCTTCATGAATAATTAAGGGATTATTTAACTAGCAACTGTCAGAGTGTTAGCAGCCAACACGATGATTATCCATATTCATCTTTTACTGCATCAGTCTGTTTGTCAGATGAAACAGAAATTACTAAATTTAGTACAGGGCTCATAAAGTACTTTCATTGAAATAGAAACATTGTCTCTCCTTGGCAAACCAATGTTATATATTTGCAGAACATCTCCTGCTCAGCCCTGCAGTTTTTCCATAGGACTGCACTCAGTTTGAAGTGTGTTTGTTTAGTGTTAGCTGTGTGCTGTGATAAATGGCACAGTGCTGTTTTGCCAATGATTCCTGAGGCAGAAATCCTCCTTTGTCAGGACATCACAGAAGTGGTTAAATCTAAACATTCTAAGAACGGCACTGAACAAATTCTCTGATAAGAAGAAATCTGTTTTCCGAACACAAAGAGGATGCAGTCTGAAATTCCATGCAACACATGGCCAAAGTTGGGTTTATTGAGAAGCTGCCACTGTACAGGGTCAATCTATACGCAACTGCACAAGCAGCCAGTTCTTGCAGCTTCATATATGTTACGCTGAGAGCAGATTTGCAGGAAATGCTCCGTATTTCCCTCTACAGGCCATGTCCCTGCAGTCAACTGTATTCACTGCACTAGTCCTGACTCTGCTTCCCCCTCTGCCAATACCACTAGACCCTTAACAAATAAAGCTGTTTGTTCAACACACCTGCTTGGTTCTTTGAAGGACCCTCATCTTCTTAGAGGGCCCTCAGCTCTGCTTGCTTATGAGGACTATCATCACATCATCTTGTCCGAAATCCTTGGGAAGAGGGACCAGCAAAGATGTTCCTGGAAAACAGAACAGAAACCAGAAACCCACAGCTCGATCAGCGTAATGCACAACTCTCATCAACTGCTTTCAGAAGTAACATGCTTTCAAGGGTCATGTTGTAAGTGCTGTTATCTCCTTTGGCACGTCTCACTTTTCTAAAGAAAATTCCCTTCACTCTTCATTGAACGAGCTAAATATGCTCCAACAAGATTCTTGATGATGGAGGAAGGAATATTTCTGTATAACATCCAGTTGTATTATCTTCTCATGACTGCATTTTACCACATATTCCTTCTGTAAGTCTAACATTGAAGGCCCACAAAGAAATAATAATGTTTGGTCTGCCAGTACTGAAGTTCTCCAGAGAAGCCCAGGCCCTCTGCTCATATGGGCACACAACCCCTCTTTAGTGTGCTTTTACATCAAGAACCAGTGCATTTCATCATCTGTGACATCTTCAGCCTTTCCTCGCCTGCAGCAATAGGAGACTAAGTACTGTAGTACTACTGCCCCTCTCAGGATCCAGATTTGAGACAAAAAACCTCTTTAATAGTCTTGTTTAACCGGATTTGAGAAATTAATTGCAACTGCTTTCTGTATAAAATCTAAGCCTTAGGATATCAGTTGTCTACACTGGCAGGAACAGCAGGCATTTTATACTCTGGTTGTAAGAAGAAAACAGAGACCAGATAAAGACACAGAATAGCACTATCTTTGTGGCAACAAACATTGCCACTATCTTCCCCCTGGCAGCTGAAGCCTTAGGCTCATTGGAATAGTCATGTTTCGATAAAGTATTTGGTATCTACTTCATTTAATTAGTGTCATTCAATTTATCACATTCAAGTTTTACCACAATACGTCTCTGCACCAAGTATTCTAAAACTGTCACATATACTTATGAAGATGTGGTTTTAAACAGAAATACAGATGCTTTTGTTTTACCTTTTTACGCGTGGTCATAGTGCTGAAATATTCCCATATTTTTCAATGAAATTTCAAAATAGTTTTTACTGTAACAATAACACTGTTGTTGATGCAACAAATGTTCAAGCTGATATTCACCAAATACATCACCTATTGTAGTCACTGAAGATGGCACTGCATACTGGAAGGTATTCCAAGGGAATTACTCAAACTCGTATGACTGAAATATTGTTCAATAGCACAAAACACTTTGATCAGCACAGAGGGATCTCAATGCAGTTATCTGGATACTCAATCCAGTTCCCAGTAAAGGAAACACTGCTTGGAGTTGAGCCTTTTCACTCAGACTTCAGATTTGCCAGTGTTCAGAACTTTTACTCTAAGTGTAGGCAACCCCATTGTGTAAATAATTCACAGTGTCATAGCAGAACTGGGACAGGTGGGCATAAAGAGCCATGATTAGACCGATAATCTGAAAGTCTGAACAATTTCTAAGATTCAAAGAAGAAAGCATTGAGAATATCTTCCATTCCTGAGCTGGACCACACACTCAAAGCATCAGTCCTGTTAATAATTACAGCAGTTTTGTAGCTCCATACACAATCAATCAGCCTCCACTAGTAAGCATTCACCCAAGCTATGGGGCTAAATATACAGTATCACTAGTTACTGGCTTTACATTATCAAATGGAGTCTCAGGAAACTGAAGTTAAGCACCTACAACATGTTGTGAGCATGGAATTAAAAAGCAAATTCCCTGACCACTTGTGGTTTCCACTGTTTTGTTTTATTATTGTTGCTGCTCCACAGTCGCTAGTAGAATATCAGTATATCCAGCAGCCTGTTTCATAGGAAGCAGGAAACTTTGGGTTTCTTAAAGCTGAAATGCAGAGGACCTATTAAGAAAAAATTTAAAAGCTACCTTAGCCTGAATTCTTCCACTGTGCTCCTTAAAGCAGCCTTCAGGCAGAATTTAGAGGAGAATTTCTGGAAGTACCAACCCAATACAAGTAACTTTACCCACTACCTGACTGGCTTCCTTTGTTCCTAATTATTGACCTTATCATCTTTCTCATTAATAATGTCAAGTAATTTATTTCCTAATTTAGAATATCTTAATGTGGCCTCCAGTCACTAAAAAGCACATTTTCAGCTCAAATTAATTAACCTAAAAATGCGAAGTGCAAGAGGTGACGTATGGGCTGCAAGTCAAGAAGCAACGCTTTACTCCTAAATCTGCAACTGGCTTTCTGTGATGCCTCAGAGAAGTCACACCTCTCCCTGCATGCCTATTTCCCTTTTCTTGTTGTGTCAATCGAAATGGTTCTCAAAGTGGGAAATGTTTCTTCCAAGACTGGGGCACCTGAGCAAGATTTTGATAGGGCACTTAGACTAGGAAGTCCTCTCTTGGGCACACGGTCAGGAAGACATTAATGTGGTCACTCCAGGTCTTTGTGACTGGTGTTGGTTACTCTTGTCATAGCTGATGCCAATTTGTAGCAGATCCCAGGACTGAAGAACAGAACACTGATGGTATCATTTAATATTCATAGTTATTAAAGTTTGAGATGGCAGTTGTTAAGGCATGTGGTGTGGCAAGTGTCATGGAGCTTCCCAAATAAATACATGTAGGAATGAGTCCTTACTTTGAAACAGAGGTAGGCTGCAGGGTTCTCACTGCAGTGCCTATGCACACAGGAAGGCACTAGTAAAACCCTGATGCTTTTGGGCATTTGGTTAAAATTGTTGGTTAAAATTATGTGTTGCTTTCCAACAAATAAAACCCAATCATCTTCTCTCAGCTGCATGTTTCTACAGCTAGTGTCAGCAACAACTTCACAGATTTTCCACTGTACAACTCCAGAAAATTTCAGTCATGGTATCCTTTTAAGGAGATTATCATCTAAGGGGAAAAGAAGGAATTCTAAAAAAAGAATCCTAATTCTGTCTCCTCCTCCCTGCACTTGGGTTTAATTTTTTTCTTCTTATTCAACAAGCTCTTTAACCCCTAGGAGGTTCTAGCAACTGTTCAAAAAAAGAATATCTATAGTGCACTACTGTCCTCTCAAGATAGAGTTTGTCAGTGCTTTTGATGGCAATATTGTCTTAAAACAACTATTTCAGCACTATGCTGGTAGGCTGAGTCCTTGACACAACTCCAGTCATGAATACTAATGAAAAAGAGATGAGCTGGATCACTGTAGCAGCATCTTCAAAGGGAGATTGATTCCTGATTACTCAGCTTGATACCACCCGTTTGTGGGGGAGAAGGCTTCAGAGTAAAAGCTTCTTGCAGCTTTTCTTCTCCTACAACACCCTGTGTGACAACTGGTGCAGAATTTTCTGAAGTATGATGACATGGAGGCCACGAGGCTATATCATATATTATATTATATATTATATATATAATATTGCAACAGTAGTTTTGTCGTCTGGTTTTTATAATGGTGGCATGCTCATGGCAGGACAGTTCTGACCATTATTACCTTGCTTAGCCTCCAGTCATTTCTCCTCTCGAGCACTGAAGATGTAAGAGCAGCAAAAAGCTTCAGATAGATGAAGAGATTAAGAGATTACTTATTTTAATTGCAAAATAATTAATATTCACAGTCAGAACCAGAACCAAATTGACCCCACCCAACTAATGACCTTGAAATATTTATGTTTTAGTGCCATTGGTGTATTTCCAAAATTTTTATGTAGTTTCCAACTGTTGAATCATAGTTAGATGTTCAAACCCCAGCACAGCAATGAAGTTTTCATTCTCTCAGTATGCAATTGGGGTTATAGAATTGCTCATCTAAACAGGAGGCAAAGACCTGACCATCATTACATGGTTAACATCAAGGGTTTCCTGCTGTCAGCAGGACTATGTTCATTTTTTTACTTCTCGGCTAGAAGGAACAGAGTCTACCCCAAATCAAGCAGTGGGTAATTTTTTTGATAATGCTGAGCTTGCACAGAAACTTTTTTGACAAAGATCAAAGGTATGGATTCAACCTGTAAATGTGGTCGCCGTGAGACCCTGCCATCAGATTTGTAAAGTCAAGAACCAAGGCAAGCCAGTGTGCATGCACAGTCAGAAGCAGCAGAGTTGTTTTTGTTGTGTTCTTAGGAAGTATTTTCAAATGAGAGCCTGATGACTTATGAGCATTCCTTCCTACAGGAGATTTTTAACAAACTCTTCTTTCAATAGAATTATCAGCCATATCCAGGCAATTTTCCATTTCCCCAAGCCCTCCTTTCAGCTCCTTTGGTTGTGTTACTTAGGGTATCTGAAATAAAAAAAAAAAAAATCCTCTTCAACTATACTGTACCACAGAGGTGGCCTGTTCAGAGAAACTGTGAATGCTCAAGGACAGTTCAGGGACAAAAAATTGCCCAGTGGTATTTTTATGAGCCCAAGAGCTAAAACACAGGGTGGACTCACTCCACAGGCAGCAAGAATTCACTGCAGGTGGTCTTCCAGTGTTCCTGTCACTGTGACTTCCAACAATTGATTCTCCCCAGACCTTGCAAACCAGTTTGTGTCGATAAGAGAAAGAGTACTCCTAAGCAAAGCAGAAGCAAACTCAGGGCAAACAGAGTGAAGAGCTGCTAGTGCATTTTCCATGTAGTTTGTTATTCTGATCTTTTAACATTTTCCCCAGGAACATTGCAAATAAATCCTTGGGATACAATTCTAATGCTCCTGGCAACAAGAAATACAAACTACTCCTCAAAAAGCCCATTTCGTTTTCCACTATCCCCACCACTGAATATTAAACAATGTTAGTTATCATATACACCTCTGGTTTAAAGGCTGCCTTCCTAGATACTGTAAACTGGCCTTGCAGGATTAAGAGTCAATTTATCTCCTATCTGGCACTGAAGGAGGCAGGGTAGTGAAGACAAGTGAAAAGTGAGTGGCAGCTTGTTTTCCTTTGCTCCCACTTAGCCAACCAGCACGTAACTGGTTTAGCAGTAAAGGCACAGCTCTAAAAAAAAGGTACAGAGCAGGAAACAGCAGCAGAGGAAGAGGGAGAACCATCAACTGCTAGCTAGATAGGCACCTGGCTTTGTACACAGCACACCAGACACGGGGCTGACCTGGCACACAGCAAATATCATGCATCTGTGGAGGTGGAGCCCCAGAAGACGGTAGAATTATACCTGTGCTCCTTGGACATGCCATCATTATTAGCTGAATGACCAGGGCAGAAGAATATACAGAGGCGGGTCTGTTTGGTGCATGGGCAGCTTTCGACCCACCAGCAAGAAAAGTACTGTTTGGGCATCCTTATGCTAAGTGGTAACCTGTATGCTCTTCAGCTCCCACAGCATCCTGGTTTTGAGGAACAGCAAGAGTAAGGGTGTCCATAAATAGCTCTGGCAGACACACTGCTCCTCACAATTCCATGGCCAGGACATCAAAACACCAACTTAAACAACAACTTTTACAACAACTTAAATCCTAAAACCAAGCACACCTTCCAAACAAGAGTATGGCAAAGGATTTAAAGTGTAGGACACTAGCTGAGAAAACTGAACAAGACTGGGTTTCCCCCAGCCCTGACAGGCCTCCAAAATGGATGACTTCCTGAGCTGCTGGTCTCTTGTCCTCTCCTCCTGGTAGGGCTGTTAGTCTGCATTTGGGAACCAGGAAGGTTTTTTTTTTTTCCCCTGCAGAGTAAATAGAAACACAGTTCCTGTTGGTGGGCTAGTACTGCACGGGTCTGCCTTTGGAATACCTTGAATTCCTTTGAGTCTATTCCTTTCCCCTGTTTGTGAGTTTAAGCAGGGAATTTTACATCCCAAAGCTTCCAGAGAGGAGATGGGAAACCCAGGGGCTGTAATTGCCTCAATCCAGTGTGTAAGCAAACCTGTCCTCCAAATCCTGCTCAGAAATTTAACTCAGCTTTACAGTTTTCACAGCAGACAGCACAGCACTGATACCTACTACAGCCTTCCTATGTATCCCCTTAATGGGAGGCCAACTGTGCACAAATACCAGGCTGAGCCTGAGACAGGAAGAGTTTGCTCTGTCTCTGGCAAATAGTGATAACGCAGGCATAGAAAATAGCAACTTTAGTAATCCTCATCCTTTTTTCAAGGAAAAGAAAATTTAGGGTTGTGCAGGTCTTTCAGTGGAGTAAAAGTCCTTTTATTTGAGTTCTTTTGTACATCTTGTCCTTAACTACTTACCTATGATCTGCCTTGCAGCTCTTCAGGTTGCTTTGCAAGTTCAAGGACTAGCAGAGATCAGCTCTGTGCATGATGCCTGTACTGGGTACAGAGCAGAGAAAACTGGTCATGAACATGTACAAGCAGAACTGACCGAGAAACAGGAATTTACAGAGCCAACAGATGATACTGAGTCAAGTCTCAGTCCTGACATTCTGACAGGATGGAGCCTATTCATTCATATGTTCATGTATGTTTCCATGTGAAGTATCCGGATGATTAACATGTCTCAGTTTTCCAATCACAATTATTCAGACAAAGACCATCGTTCTGCTTCATATTTTCAGTTCCTTGAACTCCACAGAAATAAAGTTTTAAACCTGGCCTGATACCTGATTAGCATAGGAATGTGCCTTTTAGCATGCTAATAGTAAGTTATTAACAGTTTGTTTTTTTCTTAACACAGATTAGCTGCAGTAATTTTGGTTTAGTCTTTTAATTGTTCCAAAACACCCTAAACAAAGACAAAATTACGTGACTGACACACAGGATTTTCCCACTAATCCATGCAACATCTTGCTCTTTCTTTCAGCATGTGTTATCTGCTCGCTCGTGGGTTATGTTTTGTGGGATCTCCAGAACTCTCCTTCACTGTGGCCTGATTTTTCACACGACCATGGTACTGTTGTAGGTGCCTTCCTACTGTTTGCAGTCATCCTCAAGCATGAAATCACTGCTGTAATTAGAAAAGCTGGGCAGCGTAAGCTGTTCCTTCCCTCTGACTACAGTGTCCACATTCATGTGGGGGCCTGTCATACTCTGACACTTGAACATTGGTGGTAGTAGTAGTAAGGCCAAGTAGTAAGGCAGTTCTAGTTCAGCGAAGATATTAAGGAACACAACCACAGCTGATGCCGGTATTTTTAAGGCATTGGCTGAGTGAATTGAAGGTTTATTGTTTCAGTGGTGTTTCGAAATTTGAAGTGACCTTCAAAGGGAATCAGGAGTTCTTCTCCATATATGTCTGTCATGCCCACGTATGTACTTCAGGCACTGATGCTGTGGTTTTCAGACCAGCATTTAAAGTAGTATTGACCAGGCTGCCCTAAAAGTGCAGTCTCTGGGGATGGTCTTGTTACACCAAAAACAAGAGGCAGGTGCCAACGTTAAAGAAAATTTCAGCTTCCCCAACCTAGAGTTTAAAGTTTTCTGAATTACTGATGGTGTCAGATTCAGGCTCATCTCATCACCAGATTTTGCAGAAACACTATGGACAGTGGCTATTTCCTGTAGTTCCCTCACAGCTAAGAGTCTAAATTTCTACCATTGCCTGCAGAAAATATTTGTTATTCATGTTTCTTATTAACTTCTGGGTCAACAAGTTACCCTGAGTCTGCAGAGTGTCATTAGTTCGTGAGGCAGAGCAGCCAAGAAGACTATTTCATATGCTTCTCTTTGCTTTACTGGCACAGGATTGAGAAGGTATTTGAAGGGACACTGTGAGATCTGAATTAAGAAGCCACGTCAGAGGAACAGTGTTAGTATTGTAAGCCTAGACAGGCAACCAGTGAGATAAAGGCATTTGCATTTCATTGGAAACAGTCAGCTCAGGCTAAGTACAAACTCCAGTGGAGTAAACTACTTTCCCTTGGAAGCCATGCAAATTCACACACCCACAGTATTTCTAGCAGTGGGTACCTTTAATATTACCTGATGGCTTCCTACAGACCTTTTGTGCAGGGCACGGATTGCAGACAGCATCTGGTCAGGACTGTAAATTGCACACAGCTCCAAACTCCTTGATGTCACTAGTTAATGTCACCGGTTTACTGAAATGTTTGTCACTAAAAGAGAACATTATGCATCCATTACAGACTTCTGCATGTCAGCAGGAAATGAATGCTCAAAAGCACAGACACCTCTGGTTTTAACGCTGTTCAAGCTGTGATACTGTGACTACTGAAAAACAGGTAATTGGCAGACATAAGACACATACCTCAGTACTTCCATATTCAAAATTACTGCTGGAATAAAACTGTGTTTGTCTGCTTCGTTCATCAGGCATCAGTGTCATATTTCTGGTGCCTTAGACTGAAAAAGTCTGGCAAAAGCGTTGGGTAACTCCCCCATCAGAAGGGAGTCACTTCTTGGTAAGAAGTAGATCCATTGCTGATTCAAAGCAAACATTTGTAAGCCTATGATTCAGTAGGAACAACCAGGCATAGGGGCAGTACACGCTCTTCTTGCTCACTGTTGTGATTGTCTGGCCTAGAAATTAACAAGGAGACTAGAAAAATGGCTTGCCTCAGCCTTCTATTGGCTTTACTTTGAATGTTGTCTGTGGGAGGTTAGCACAGCACTACACACTGCTCTGTCTAGCACAGCTACTAGAGGAACAAACCCGCACAGAGTTGGCAGCATCAGGTTGTTACCTCTCACAGCAGTGTCAGATGTACCAGTCCTTATTGCAGAGGGCAGAGCCCTGGCAAAGATCATCAGAGTACTGACACAAACATTATCTTACCCATTTGTGGACATTTGTGTCACTGACATCACCAGGAAGTAACTACTGGGTGCCAGAAGATGTTATTATAATGTTCTTGTGGCTGCACTGCCTTAAGGTTATGTGGGTTCCCAAAATACGTAGGGAGGATTTATGTTCATCTTCTCAAGCACTAGTTAATTGAATGGCATATTTCTCTGCCCATAAAATCAGAGCTCCAGAATACTGCAGTGGTCTCCATGGAAATAGACAGTATCAGCCCTGTCTACTGGTGTTAATATTTTTAGTAATGAAGGAATTAACATTTCGGTTTTGTTCAGGCATTTCAGAATAAAACCATTTTATCGTTCATCCTTCCCAGCCTCTTGCACATGGAAATAGGCATGGCAGCTGTTCACAATCTCTTTGTTCTGTTATCCCTACCTTCCTTGCCCCAAAAGAAATGTATTTTTTTTTAATACATGTGTAAGTGCTGACAGTTACAACAAGGTTTTGTTGCTGAGAATTTTAAAAAGAAGTAATTTTAATCCTTCCGCCTCTTAGGATTCATAATGTCATGGAAATTTTGTACTCTACATAGTTACAAAAGGACAAACAGGCTCACCAATCACAACTTAATACAAAATAAGACAAATCCTTGCCTTTACTGTTTGAGACCCTGTCTTTTCTGTGATTTACTTCCTTGAAGGAAACAAAGGAAAACTGGAGCAGCTCATTCAGGAAGTCTCTGAAGCAGTCCTTCCCATTGCATCCTTGCATGGAAGAGCAGATATGCACAAGAGTGATCTTCCATTAAGCCTGGGGATTAAGCCACTAGTTTTATGCCTTAACATTTAAAATGCACCACTTGGGAGAAATAGAAATCACGGTGCAGGTCCAATGACATCAGGCTGGGACTTCACAGAAAGCGTGCAGGACTGTAGTGATCTGGCACATCAGATCGCTACACATTCATGCACATTTCCCAAAATGAAATATCCCAATGATCAGTGTAAATTTAGAGTCCCTGAGAATTCCGTAACAGATTTTTCTCTATCCACTAGGTTTACTCTGGACCAATTTTTTTCAAGCCTTTTACACAATTGCTAGAAGATGAGAGAAGTTTTATACAGACAAAAGAGACTTGACGTGGGGGAATAATAGTAAATTTGTTACTAGCAGGATAAAAACTAAAGAATGATATATACAATAGTTCTAACTAGGTTTTCTTACGAAGAAAATTTTATGTATTTACAAAATTATCCCTCCCCCCTGTATCAGTCCAGGAG
>VXAY01004110.1:96132-164729 GCA_013399855.1 Oxyruncus cristatus
CTCTCTTCCCCCCTCCTGCTACAGTGACCTTGGAAGCTCCACTGCTGTCTCTTGTTCTCCTCCCCTCTCCTCTGGGCTGGAATTTCTTCTGCCCAATTCATTTTCTCTTCAGTTTTCTTAAATATGTCATTCACAGAGGCGTTACTAAAATTTGTGACTGGCTTTGCTCCAAAAATCTACCTGGAATTAACTATTTTTCAACCCTTGGGTGGGGACTGGTAAACCCACGACAACACTTCTCTTTATTTTTGGTTTGTTTGTACCAGAATCCTATGAGCAAATTACAGGCAAAGCGTCAATGACTTAGAACCTCTATTTTAAAGTCAAAAAATCTCAGAAACACTTAGGTTGGAAAAGACCTCTGAGATTATTGGGTCCAACCTATGACTGGACACCAACTTGTCAACTAGACCATAGCACTGGAGGCCACATCCAGTCATTTCTTGAGCACTTCCATGGACAGTGACTCCACCAGCATCTGGGGAGTCCTTTCCAGCAATCCTTTCCATGCAAAAATTCCCTCCAAAGTCCAGCCTGAACCTCCACTGGAGCAGCTTGAAACTATTGACCTCTTGTCTTGTCGCTGGTTGCCTGGCAGAAGAGGCTGACCCCCCGCCTGGCTACAACCTCCTTTCGGGTGGTTGTAGAGAGTGACGAAGTCATCCCTGAGCCTCCTCTTTTCCCAGCTAAACAACCCCAGCTCTCTCAGCTGCTCCTCAGAGGACTTAGTCTCTACTCCCTTCCCCAGTTCTGTTGCCCTTCTCTGGACCTGCTCCAGCACCTCAATGTCTTTGTTGCACCGAAGGGCCCAGAACTGGATAAAGGACTCGAGGTGTGGTCTCACCAGCTGGGTACAGGGGGACAATCCCTGCTGGCCACACTATTCTTGATACAGACCAAGATGCCATTGTCCATCTTGGCCACCTGGGCACACTGCTGGCTCCTGTTCATCTGGCTGTGGACAGCACCCCCAGGGCCTTTTCCATCTGGCAGCTTTCCAGACACTCTGCCCCAGGCCAATAGCACTGCATGGGCTTGCTGTGGCCAAAGAGTAGGACCTGGCACTTGTCTTGCTAAAGCTCAGACTGTCAGCCTTGGCCCATTGATCCAGCCTGTCCAGATCCCGCAGCAGAGCTTTCCTAACCTGCAGCAGATCCACACTCCCACCCAACTTGGTGTCAGCTGCAAATTTAGAGAGGGAAGTCAAGTCCAAACAAATCATTTATCTGTTGCAGCTATTTACAAGTTTTCCTGTCCTTGACAGTAGAACCAAGTTGTGGAAGTGCTCGGGCTATTGAATTTCCTTTCAAATTTTCTTTTTTTGTGTGTTTTTAGGTGTTTTTTTATCCCAAACAGCTCGAATTGGTACAAAGAAAAAAAAAAAATTTAAAAAAGCAGAGAGAGAAAACAAAGGAAAAAAAGAATGACTTTTTAACCTTCTTGTTGCAGTCTGCATCCCAGAAAAAGAGAAATGGGAGATCTGAATCCAAGAACTCTTGAAGAACCAAGTGGCAAGGAAGGGTGTTCCATTTAGTATTGATTTCTGTTACCTTCTGGGGAACCAACACACGATCTGTGGTAAGGAGCAAAATTACTCTCCTCAGTTTTCATTACAGAGATGCTGGGTTCTGCTTTTCTCAATCCATTATAAGGCATTCCATTTCTCTCCAAGATCTTCCCAGCTATTTTCAATGCCATTACTTCTACTTTCTGGAAGAATCCAATAAATGGGGGTGGAAAAGGAGGGCATGAAATAGATAAAGCTGCTGATGTGTTTTGTTGCTGGGTTTGAAATCCCTCTGTTCTTTGCATTTTGTAACGTGACAGACTTTGAACTGCAGAGATGCTGCAATTTTCTCAGAAGAAAACTGTGTTTCAGAGTCAGCTACCCTGAATAACATTGTGTTTTCCCCCAAGGTGAAGACGAAAAGTTAATCGATTGTCCTCTCTTCTGGTACAAATCTGCATGAACTAAGGTAAGTGCATCTGAAACCTTGGCCTTAGTTGCCTAAGGACTGCTCAGAAGCACCTGTAGGGAGAACAATGAAAATTAACATCTATAGTACCAAGACCAAAGCCCCATATAAGTTATGGTTATATGCAGGGAAAGAACAAATGAGCACAGCAAGCAGGTGGCAGCCTTTCTCCCACTGAGCCTTGGCTTCTGGATGTCATGTCCCTGATTATATCTAGAGGTTCTTAAAGATTAGATTTCAAACACGTTCAAAGTGCCCTGTGTCAGTGCTTACAACTTGATCAAACTGTATCTCCTTGTGGCTGGAACCAGATCCTGGTTGCCTTGGACACCACCCACCATGATGAGCAGACACAGAGGCCTATCACTCTCTTTATGTAAGTGTTCTCCTTTGAATTCTCCATTGAAATCATGTTCTGTCCTCTTTGAGCTCAGATGTGCGCTGAGATCTGCAAGCATCTCAGTGGCTTTGACACCCACAATTGCTATAAATCTGATTTTGGCAATCAGTGGTGCATCAGCTGCAGATACAGAGCCTGATACCCATAGAGACAGCTGTTTTCCAGTCCCTTGGTGAAGGCTGGCTTTATGTCTATACCCACACAAACCTCAGGAAAAGGATGATTGCTCTCAGACAACTGAAGATTTAGCTTAATTATTCTGAGCTCATTAGAATTCCATTGTAATCACCATCAACATACATGGAGTCAAGGTGATGCTGAAGGCTTTGGCAGAGCAGGCTTAGGCAGAGCTGAGGCAAAGCCCATTTATGAATTACTACAGCTCACAGCATCATCCCCTTTTTTTGGCAGATCCCAGTAGTGAACACTCATAAAACAAAAAGTACTACTGGAGCTACTTTTCAAGTCATACTGAAACAAAATAGCAAGAAGCAATTTTGCATATTTGGCTGTCTGATATGGGGAGAGATGGCACACATTTGGGAACGTCAAGTCCTAAGTGTCTCACAGAAAACAAGTGAGTTGGACAAAAGGCAGAGTGGACACAGAAAGTTTGGCAGCTGTTTTATTAGATCACCGCTTTTAATGGTATGCTTGTCTCACCAGAGCCTGTAGTCTAGACATCTCACAAGGAGAAAAGCACTAATTGCAGTCTCCATTTTGTTGGAGGGACACTCTTTTACCCTGTAAGACAGAAAAGCTTGTCTGTGACACATTCTCCTTACTGTTCTACCACAAATAAGGAGGAAAGCTTTATATTCATGACAATAAATTCAAATGCATATTCCCTGGTGTGTCTTTAATAGTGTTTTGGAAACAGATCTAGTTTTTAATTGGAGTCTCAGGAATTTCAAACTGCATTGCTGTCAGTGGAGCCAAGCAGCTGTCTCTCTCAAGAAAGAAAAAAAAAAGATCAAAGAAAATTGTCCTAGCTTTGTCACAGATACAACAGGCAGTCACAGTTCTGCAGATGCCTCTGAGAAGCAGCAATATGATGTGGGGTGGTAGTTGACCTTGAACAGTTCTCAAATAGCTGAGGGTTTTGAAGAAGGCATTTGGCATAACTTTATACAATGAGGCTTAGGCTCAACCAGCGCACCTGGGACCAGGAAAATTAGGTCCTGCTTTCTCCCCCGTAGTTGCCACATAAGCAAAAAAAGGTGTCTCCTTCCCTGCCTCAGGTTCTGCATCTGTTGATGTTGGCCCTAGTAAGTGTTCACTCCTTCAGATGAAGAATCATGGGGTTCTCCTACAGCAACCTCTTGGAGTGGTATTTTTAGAGGAGACCGAACTGCTCCCATTCTGTTTTTACTGCAGTCAGTCAGCATTGGTAGAAGTGTTAACAGCTGAACAAACTGGAATTTGATTGCCACTGTCAGAAAGTTTAGTTAGGCCACTGCTGGGAGGGTTTGGAAGTGCAACTCATGCTATCATTAAGAGAAGATGAAAGCAAAGGGGGCAGTGGGAAGTAACAAACAAGCAATCCAGCCACATATCTGTTCATCCGCAAGAAGTTTTGCTAGTTAAATCAGACCTCCTCTCTAATTTTTCCCTCTCCTTGGTGTTACAATCTGATAATTGACATCAGCAGTCACCTCTTCCTCATCCCCATCCAGGTCAGAGGAATTTGTTCTGGCTCAGGAGAAGCTTTGAATCTACCAGCAGGACTCATGCTGTGGCAGTAGTTTACCCCACTGAGACATCTTCACTGCAATTCCATGAACAAGCCTGAGGAAACAGGAATAGGTCCCTGGATGCTACACTGCAGACAGAGCCCTTCCTCCATCCGTGAGCAGCACAGAGTGTCTGTATTCAGAATTTAGGATTTAAACTGGACAAAAGCAAGGGTGGAAGGAGGAATAATAAATCTTTTGAAGGCAAGTCTGTACAGGAACCCACCACTGAGTCTACTGGTGGAGGTAAGTCTCAGTCCTCCTTGCATTTAAGCTTGGCATTTATGTTTCTTTCACAGCTTCAGCTTTGAAAATCTTCAGGTTCAAGGAGCTAGGAATCAGTTCTTCCAAGGTGCTACACCCTGGTTAGTCATAAAAGACCAAAGAGGCCTCAGAGAGGGGCAAAGAACATGGTCTAGCAGAGCTGGACATGTACTTTCCTTGTGCTGAGCTAAGCCCTGGTCACTCAGAAAGGTCTGACACATCAGTGTAGCTGAAGTGCACACACGGTGATGCATGTGGAAGCATGTTTTCCTTCACTTACTGCTCCCCTCAGGAAGCATGGATGTACTCCAGGCAGGTATTGGAAACAAATACCTTTTTAAACAAAGCTAATGTGAAACTGCAATGCAGTTTCTCTGCAGTAGACTAAGAACTCTAGATCTTTCAGGCTCTTGAATTGGTAGCAGTTTGCACTTTAGTTCAACCTCTTAGGTGCCTGTTTGTGAACCTTAAGCATGAAACAAAGGCTTCCTTGTAAAATGCCATGTTGCCCACTGTAGCAGAGAACACACTTTTCAGACCAAGGAGAAATAGGACTTGGTGTTTTATTTCTTTTAATGGATTACTTTTTGTGTGTGCGTTGAATTAATTTATTCAAAGCAAAGCTTGACTGAAACAGTGCAAGATCCTCCTGTTGGAAGAGCTCTGTAACATACTCGTGACTTGAGGGGCTACTCAGTCTGGGTCCATGCACCTTCATCACCTTTTAGCTCTTCCTCTTCTCCACCAAGGAACCACTCCCCACAAAAGAAGATGTATGAAAATAGAGGTATTCGGCAAAGTGCTTAAAATTTTATTCAAGTGCCCCCTCCTGTGGATGTAGAGCTACATGCAGCCAAATAAAACTTTTAGAGGCTAAGTTTTACTTGAAGTTAACCTAACAAGGAAGAAGAATCAGAAATACTGTAGCGAAGGAAGTCCTGCGGATGACTAAGATTAGGCTGAATTACACCACAGCTTTGGCTTTGAAAATACGTTTTATTTTCAGAATTTTATTCGTGTTGGCTCTTTGATGTATTCCATGCAGCTAGACCTCCTGTGAAAATCATGGTTTACCGAAATGGTTATGCAAATTCAATCCAACTCTTCACAGTAGTGTCAATGACAAGAGTACTGGTGACAGTCAGTGATTATATCTGGACCTGATCAAATGAGCAAAGGTTCAAAACCAATGCAATCTGTGGGGGAAGAATAATCACAGAATAACCAAAGATAAGCTGCTATTTCTACTGCAGAATGATCTAGAAATAGAAGTCCTGTCATGATACCATATAGTTGAATCAGAGGAGACTTAACAGAAGCAGATTTGATGTTCTTCCAATTCATCTGTAGTCACTAGCCAGTAAGAGGTAGTGATGGTGTCTTCTAAACGTGACCTTGATGTCAAAAACCATTAGCTTACCAATTTCCCCAAAGCTGGGCAGGATCTGCTCTTCATAAGCTAAAATTTGTTAATAGGCTGCTCCTGTAAACAAGACAGAGATGACAGAGCCAGGCCATGTGTGGCTGCCTGCCTTCCCTGACTTTCCCAAGCAGATACCGCCACCACAGATCAGCTTTGGGCAGGTGTGCATCTGGGGTCTGTGACCAGGTAAGTTCTTATTGAGCTGGGCCAGACTCACAGTGTTGAATTTGTGAACCACACTATTTATAAATCTGCGATCGTCAATGTGACCAGATTTGTGGTGTAACCCACGCTATTTGTGCTCCTGGGATCTGACCAGACTTACTTTGCCCAACAGCTTATAATCAGAAGAGAAGCCCAGCTGCACCCAGCCCCTCTGGTCTACCAGCACCAGGTGGAATGCAATGGGGTTTGCCTTCTGCCAAGTTTCCAAATACAAATCACCTCCCTTGACCTGTCACGCTTTGTTTACGATATGAAAGGGGGGGATGCTAATGATGGTGATTGCTACTTGCCCGCATTAGGATTTCCTTGGCATCTTTGTATTACTTGGTAACATGCATTCAGTTCCTGCCCTTCATGTTCAGCAACTTTTTTCTTTTTTCTTCAGGATGGAAATTCAGTTTGACATGTCATTCATGCCACTTGAGCTCTGTGACATTTTTGTACATGTCTCAGGAGCCTGGGCTCTCCTTGATGCACAGTACCATCTCTGGTTGTTTGACAGTGCGCAGTGACCAGGTCGCCCTCTCACCTGAACACAGCAGTGTGGCACTGCTGACACACACTCCAGCCTCTTTTATTGCAACTTTGCAGCGCAGCCTTTCTGTTCTGTCATCCCAGCTGCTGTGCATACAGGGCTACTTCTCAGACAGCATGGTGGAGACTTGTCTGTCCCTTCCCGGTTCTGCAAATTTGGATGAATTTGGCTTATAGGTTCAGGTACTACCACAGTGCAGGAGTGTTTGGTAAAGTTTGGCTGCATTCTCATTTTTGGTCACCAGAGTGCTTTAAGCATTCTTACACCTCAGAAGTCTATTTTTAAAAACATCAGTTTGCAAGGTCAGAACATAAGCTGTTTCAGTCTGCACACACCAGATGCAGAATAGTTGAAGAAGCAAAGAAGAACCCAGAAGATGTGAGAACACCTTGGTTCAGCTGCTCAGAATGAAGAACCAACTTTTTCCATGCAGACATCTGTTGCTTCAGTTTACACAATGCTGTGGAAACAAACTTAATCAATATCTACTGCAGGTCACAACAATTAAAGTACTCCCACCCACAGAAACACACCCCCCCACATTCACGGCTTGTAGGGGGGCAGCTCATGAGAAGCAGCATGTTTATTACCTAGTGCAATTTAGACCATGTTTAGTTTACTTCTGCAGACACGAGAACCTTAAAATATGTCCACACAACCCAGAGCTTGTCAATTTAACGTTCCTCAAATCTGGGGGAATAGAAACTCAAAGGATTCTTTTCCACAGGCAGAAGATTTCTGCCAGTGTGACATATCTTTCAAATCACGCATTGAAGGAGACCACACCATAGCTAAGTAGCACTTGCTTCATCAAAAGTGTCCACTTCTGTATATATTTGCTTTTGACAAAAGAGCCAGGAAGCCCCATGAGTCAACAGATCAGTAAAATTGTACTGTTTCCCCTTCTGCCCCAAAATCCTCATGTATACAATCATTAGCTTCATTAACTTGCCAAAGAGCCACTACAGTTTCTCAGAAATCAAAAATTTGTAGGTACAAGTACTTTAGACAGAGATGGGAGTGTCCACTGAAAGGACACAATCAAAAAAACTAAGAGCAAATCAAGTGTAAAAGCATGCTGGTTCAAAGCAGAATGATGTTAACACTTCTCTGGGCACCCAAATCTCTGTGGCAATGCGCTGTGTAGCTGTGTACCACATCAAACACAGCTGCAGGAGCTAATGGGACTTTGTCCCGGGACTTTGAATGTCACACTGCTCTCAAAGGCATTTAATATTCAGCAAGCTTGATTTCAGATGATTGCAGAATTCTGAGGCCCCTGCAAAATCACAAACAACTAGCAGAGCTTGTATATATTCAAAATAAGGTCATGGTATTCTCAGAAGAACAGTCACTTTTAAAAAAATCAGTATTCCACGGCCACCGATTTTTCTAAACCAGGTCAATTCTTGATTATATTTTGGCCTGATTAACCTCCTATTATTTTCTTTTCATATGCAAACACCAAGCCTCTTTTTTAAAAAGATAAATAAATTACCCTCTTCTCCCAAATTTCCTGTCTGTATTAAAGTAAAGCACAGTTTTACTAAGAACAAACCACACTGTGAAGCATCTGTGAAGTCATGAACTAAGAGTGCACAGTTTAGGATTTGTTGAATTCCTTAATGTCTGATTTTGGATGCAACTAACTGGCAGTGAAAGAGACTGACAACTTTCAGGTGGTTCAGTGCCTAGATATGTATCTGCTGCATAGGAACAAGCATCTAAACAGGCACCAGAAAATTATGCCCTAAGTGTTCAGACTTTTCTAATACTAATTGCATGTATAGTCTGAAACTCCTTTCTGAAAGCCAGTGTATTGCTGGTAAGGCTTTCACAATGTGACTCTGTCCTGTCTTTAATCTACTGACACTCTAAGGAAACAAAGCAGAGAAGAACAATTCTTTTAATCCAGAATTCCAAAGAGAATTTAAAAGGATCAAGCACTCGGCACCAAGTTCCCTTAGTCACACTGATATTTCGATTCCTGGCTCTTGCAGACTCTCAGTGCCCCAACTTTTTCTTTCACTTAGCGCGGCTGCAGAGCTGAGCAACAAGGCACCATTGACTCCAGACCACTCTGTTGGATGGATGTTGTCAGAGGCACACTGGCGTCACGGCCAGGTACACCCAGGTTGCACCCAGACCACTACTCTGCCAGTGTGATAAGCATGAGAGAGGGATTTCACTCACCATTCCCCCTTGTGCTCCCGTCTGGGTCCACGTCTCAGGGCCCACTCCTTGTTTGTGTCCTCACACTGAGAGTATGCAGCTGTTGGACTACTTGCCAGCTCTGGCTTGCCCCTCAAAAGCAGCACCAGCAGCTTGAAGAGCCGTCTCCTTGGAAAGCTGCTCAGATTATAAAATCAAACACAACCTAGAACTTAAGAGGAGGGGTTTTAACTTGTTCAAGTTAGCTAGCAGGTAAAGAGGGGCCAAGAGGACAAATGCACCCATACTCCTCAGTGGCTCAGCTCTACATAGATTGAGGCAGAACCCGTAAAATTTATTTCCGCTGAAGCTATTGAGATCCACATCCATCCACAGTTCCAAATATAGCACTACATTGGCTGCTTTGAGTGGATCAAGCACACGTAAAACCTGCCAATTCTGTATTTGTGGCTCAAGCCTGTAGCATTTTCACTAGAAGCGAATCTGAATACCTCACCGGAGTTCATCTTCCGGGACAGATAAGGTGTCTTAAGGTCAGAGATCTACAGATAACTTAAGGTGTTTGGTCTTTCGGTTTCTGAAAACATAATGCTATAGTTTGTGTGCTTGCAGCACAGGAAAGCTTTAAAAGAAGTCATGGGCATTAAGATGACTGGATAACCAGTGGACACCTCCATGTACTGCCAGGTGTCCACAGGCAGTTGTATGCTATCCATGCTTTTGCAGATCCTTTGAAATTAGTCTGTAGCCAGACACCACTGACGTGACTTGGGGGTTAATCCAACAATCAAGGCTACTTATCATCTTCTTTACTCACCAGTGTGACAGGACAGAATGCATTTGCAACAAGTTTGAGGGTCCATACACAGTCGTGTGGAGATTCCCAGTGAGCATCTACTGTTACCCCCAAGCACTCCCAAGGTGGGGGTGGCATGTGAGGGGAGACACATTGTTTGAACTACAAGAACTGAGACAACCATACAGATCAAAAGTATAGCCCTGTTTACTGCGGACTGGTTTAGATTACACTGGTGCCCAACAACTGAGGGAAAGCATTTTGTTGTATGGCTTCAGACTCTTCTGAACCCAAGAGAATCACATATCCCAGTAACATCATTTGACATCAGACTTGATGAGGAACAGAAAATGTGTTTTCCTGGTGAGAGTAGATTTGAAAAATCTGAGAGAACTAAAAATACACAGAAGTAGCCAAGAAGGAGGCAAAAAGGCTCTAAACCTTTTTTTTTTTTTTTTTTTTTAATTAGAAACATCAACATCAGGTGTGGTTTTTAGCTCTAGAGAAAGACATAGAAACAGATAAAGTGTTGCATTGCAAAGATTAAAGAACAAGAGAGCAGGAATTCCTCCCTGCACGTGTGACAGGCACAAAAACTATTACACTCACATCAGTTATTAGTCACTTGATAATAGTCATGTATACAATCAAAAGCATTTTCGGCAAGGAAGCAATGCATATTGCACTTAACAATGCTAATGAAAACCAGCAGACTTTTCTCCCACATGCATTGTTTAACAGCTCTTTTCCCGAAACACTCCTCACCCATCCTGTTCTGACACTAAAACAACTCAAAAGCCCCATTTCTGTAGTCTCACAAGATCACCCAAATTGCAGTCTACCTGCAAAATGCAGGCATTTCTCTACGGCATTCTCCTTCCAAATAAAGACTACTGCACACTTCCCTCATGTCTCCCGCTTTGCCTTTGGTGAAAGTTACTGCTCAGAAGCTGCCCCAGACCTGTGGAGGGAAAAGGTTAAATGAGTTTTAGACTGAGACATGGAAATTCTTGCAGGTTACCTCCTACCCTGCCAGTACTTCAGTGTCTCATGTCCTTGTGTCACTCTCCCAGGCAGTGTTAAGCCCCGGACACTCTGTGCTGGGCTCACTTTTTTTATCTGCCCGTGTCTTTGTGGCCTCTTGAGGCCCTTGTGTGCAAACCCTGCTTGGCCTGTGCCTCAGGCTTGCGTCTCAGATGCCTGTTTCTAAAGCAAGCATTTCTACCTCTGTCTAGTTTCTAAACATCAAATCCTGGAGTTTTCGTGATTCCAAGAGGTAAGGAACTGTTCCAAACTCTTTTTGTGTTTGGACAATGGTTTTCCCAATGAAGTCATGAGAATTCTGTAGAATGTTTGTTTTCCCTATAGAAAAGCCACCACAGTTCAATGAGCAGTTGTTCTCTCTTTTGTGATCTGTTGCCATAGAAAGTTGTTGAGTCCAGGGACAGCTTAAGGGTGAATGCTGAAGAGCTTTCTCACAGGGCAGTAGAGTTGTCAGCAAAGAAGAGGATTGGAAGAACCAGGTAAAAGGAAGGACTGATTATAGATTCCTCTGCTGTCAGATTTTTCTGGTCATGTTCTGCCAGGTCCTTCTCTCTTCATGCTCAATATGAGGGTGAACATATCCTAGACAAGGATTCTTCTGCCAACATTCTTTGGTATTGCTCTAAATATCATCCCGTTTTCCCTTGCCAAGCTCTTCCCCATCACATTTTGTGGGAGAGGAAGCTTTACATCAAGCAATCCTGCACCTTCATTCTCCTTTCCATTCCCTCCATCAGAAATCTACCACCTGAAGAAGTAACATCTTAAAACAACTTAGTCATGCTGTAACTTTGGGCTAGACCTTAAAGACGTTCATTTTAACTTTATTGCTTTTAATGTTGGCTTAACATATTCGAAAAAATTTAAAGGGATCATGGCAGATGGAAGTTAATGGACATCTATGTTGTAGATATTTAGTGCACTTTTTGGCAGAATGCTCCATCAAAGCTAGAATTAACCTGGCATGTTAGCCACTAAATGACTAAAGGTCTAGGATCTCAGCCTCCAGTGGCACAAGGACAATTCCCAGTGCTGTTAAATACCTTCCAAATGACCTAAAAGAGCAAAACTACCAGTAGAAAGAAATCAAACAGCACACGGCTTTTGCATCCAGTAGATAGAGGTAAAAGGAGGCCCCATTACTGGAAGCAAAGCAGAGGAAATTCAAACTTTAAATATCATCTGTGATGACAATTCTGAAGTGTCACTGAAGTGTCCAACTAAAGTTTATGACAAATGCTTAACCACTGCCATTCTTTGATTTAAGGCAGCCAAAAATGCGTCAGCTCAAGGAGAAAGAGGGGGGAAGATATATAGCCTGCCTTCCCTGGGAAGGCAGATGGGTTGATCACAAAGATCTATCTTAACCTTCAAAGAACAGATGGTCTGGGAGGGGAAACTGAAGGAAAACTGTTCTTCTGTCACAAGAACACATATTGCACTGAACCCTGCAGCTACAAGTACTGTGGCCTCCACCATGTAACTTACAGTAAGTCCTGTTTTGAATCTGCATTTGTGTTACAGGAATATTGAGTGTGTTCTGATGAGTTCACCAAAAACACGTGGGAGATGAATGGGTGGTCAGTTGTATTTGACAAAGCTTTCCCCTGCCTCTGGAAGAACTCGGTGTTACAAATCTTGCATTTACCTCTTCATACAGATCTTGACTGCACAATGGATTTGGAAAAGTAAGTGTTGGAAATTGTCCCTTTCTCCTTTGATACACAGATAGTTATGACAAAGTGTTTAGTCTGAATTTCTGAGATCCAGACTTCTTATGATGAAGCACATCTTTCTCCCTCTTGGTCTTTGAAAAGGCAAAAACAACAAAAAAAAATTACACAAAATATTGTTTGGACTGGGGGGAGGGAGGGGGAGAGGGAGTTGGCTATGGCTTCCAAAACTTCAGATGAACTGTGTCTATTAGACATTAAAATTTAAATACATTCTCCCAACAAGCCGACATAGAAAACAGTGCATTCATTCTTTAGGAGAGTGTGATTTCTCAATTGGAATTGCCTCCTGCCCAAAGAAAAGGAGATCCAGAGATCTCAGAACCCTACTCACTGCAATGTTGGCTTCTTTTGGTTTTGGAAAAGGGAGAGGATTAGCTTCTTTGTAGTTCTGGGGCCAGAAATAGCAGATATAAAAGCAGAGTACTTTTTTTTTCCCCTTACATAGGAGTATATTAGGTACTCCAGCTTCTCTCAGAAGATTTTACTTTCAAAGTGCATGAATAGTTTTCCCTGCTGTGCTCTGAAACACAAGGACTTCCAGAGCTGGAAAGACAGTCAGCACTTCCACCACAGCACTTCAATCCTCCACAGATGAACATTTTGTATCTTCCTGTGCGGCATCCTTGGATGAGCGTGGGGTGAAGGACAGGTGAGAGCCGGGAAACGGAGAGAGGGCAAAGGAAAAGATGTGTCTCATGTCCCAACTGGCCCAATTGGCTCTTCTTGCTCTGCTCCAGCCCAGGGTTTTCCTCCCTCTAGCCGTGCAGTTCACCAGCTCTCAGATTAGGCCCTGGGCTGGAGCACTTCTAGAGGACTGTCAGTGTCTGTCCTTGTCCTCCCCTTACTAACCAGTTCCCTGAGAGCTCACTGTCATTTTAACCAGAGCAAAAAACAATTCAGAGGGAAATTTAAACTTCAAAGTGGAAGGCGGCCATTCCTAACTCTTGATTTCCTACAGAGTCTGGTAATCCTATGCATCCAATAGATTTCTCAAGTTAGGGTTGTACCTCTGTTTCATCCACTTCCAAGTACAGTTGACTCTTGCAATACAGTGAAGGGACTTTGAATCCAGCTCAGACTTTTGATCTTCCTTCATATTAGATAAGTTGCTTTGTAACTGCTCACACTAATTTGACCAGTCAACTCACAGTGTCAAAAAATAACAAGTCAAATCTCTGAGTGAAGGAATGGGCATAAAAACTTCAGTTTTGTCTGATTCAGGATGAAAACCTCCCCAGCACTAATGCTTTTTGATGTAAAATCATACGGTATGCTATTTATCAGTACGGTTTCAGTGTCCATTAAAGAGTGAGGTGGAATCCTTGCTCTGCATATTTAACCATTTTCCAATTCCCCAACTGATATGATTGAGGGAAAAAGAACCATAACAGCAGGCAATCAGCAACAGGGATATAAGAAAGGCATTTGGGTTTGTTTTCTCTCCTGTACTTTGCCAGTGACTTTTGGAATATGAGTGTTATTTAGTCGCTAAGTGGAAACTAAGTTGGGTTTATCTGCTGCATTAGTTTGTCAGGCTATCTGGTTCCCAGAGGAGTGGGTGAATGGCAGAAGGGAAATGAAGCACTTTCTGTATCACATACCTTCAGTAACGTCATAACTCATATGTGGAAGACCTGTTGCTCTGAGTTATAAAAGGATCAAGCTACTTTCAGAGTGACTCACAGTCCAATCTGTTCCTTCCTGCAGAGAAACAGCTTACAGAGCTCTGGCTCACCACAGTATAAGGCACTGCTTCCTCCTACGATACAGAATACTCTTAATTTTAAGGGTCTTCTTCCTTTCTACTCAATTAACCAGTCAATGCTTCTGTTCTCATCTCTCCACTCGGGCTCTGAAGGCCACACCGAGTCCTTCATTAAGGTTCAGCAGAAGGACTAAGCAGGATCTAAACAGAGCATAAACATAAGAAATTTCCAGTAGGACTTGCAAGGCAAGGCATTTTGGTTTTCCGTCTCTGGAAGGAACTGATCATCAGAGCCCTAAAGCCTCCAGTGTGGTGTTAAATTGCGACAGTGTGACATGTGGGGGTGTAGTGCTCAACGGTGACAGCTCTGCTTATCAGTTCCAGCAGGCTTGGAGCATGCTTGTCCTGCTGCTTACACTGAAGTTTATGCTTATGCCACGTGATGCAGAAAATTAGGAGTCCAGCACCTGCTGTCCTACATGTCATTGGTTCTCTGTGTGGGGTGTACTCTCCATCTGCATCATAGTACCTTCTACTGCCAAATCCACATGTGGCAAGGAACGACATGTGGCAAGGAACGACACCTTTGGCTGTAATGAGAAAACTCTATCAAATACCAAATGGGACACAGCAGCCTCTGTTTGGCTGTGCTTCACTGGGAGCACCTAATGCTGCTCTGACCCTTCTGTTAAGGAGAAGAAACTGAATCAAGGAAAATCTTAGATTCCTGATGCATCACTTGTTTAGAAGTTTTGTTTCGATCTGTCACCCAAGAAGTCTAAACTGGGATCGAAGGTTAGGCAAGAGCTGTCTTGCAATGTCAATAGAGTCAACCTGACATCTACCAGGATGAAAGATAATTTATGTGTATGTTAATTTACTCTTTTGGACTATTTTCTCTTTGACTGCTATTTAAAGATCCATGTCAGCTTTGCAGCAGTTTGCAGTCTGAGCTCCCTTCCTCTGATTGTTTGACACATCTGCTGCTGGAGAACCAGAGGAGCATGGATGTTCTCTGTCAGAGGGATCAGTGTTCAGATGCCTGAGCAGCATCTCAGTCACAGAGAAAACGTATTTTCTTAGCAGACAATATGGGGTCTGCAGAAAACTCTTCTGGTTTTTTGTCACCAGATGGTGCTCCAGTGCTGGACTAGTGCTGTCTCAGTGACCTGCTGAAGCACCAGGTTCTCCTCAAGCTTTGGGCTGCTTGTTCTGCTAGCAAATCAATTTTATCAATCTTGTTTGCAATTCTGATTGCCTCTGGCTCAGGCCTTTCTTCAGCAAGGGTGAATGAGCCCTCAGCCTGCTTCTCAGTAGCAGTTTTCGAATTGGTTAGCTCAAAGGATTTATCCAGAACCACTGGTGTGTGGCTGTGACCACTTGTATTGCTTTCACAACAGGAATTTGTAGTTAATCTGGCCATGCTTCAAGCGTCTTTTGCTCATCAGATCTCTTTTTGGAGCATGGCAGAGGTTCTGCACAGTCATGCACCTCAGGAAAGGGCTTGGGGGAGACCCTGAACCTGGCATCTGTTAACATAGCTTTGGACAAATCAGAAAGCTGCTGAGAGGACACAGAGGTGGGCAAGTGCTGCAGGGAGCAGGCAGGTGTGCTGGTGCCAGGAGGCCTAGTGGTGGGAAGCAAAATGTCAGGTTGCACATCAATAGAGTGTTGTGTGCCGAATAATTCCTGGCTGGAAACGTGACGCTGTGTCAAAGCTACAGCCTGTAAAGACAGAACCTCTACCGGTGCAACTAGGCTGCTTCTGAAGCCCCAGAGGAAATCCTGGTAGGCTACCAGGTCGTGCCTGTAGGCTCACTGGATCACTGAGGGTGCACTGAGTGGAGCCAGCCATATTTTGACCAGACAGCAGCTGAAGTTTCTCGCCTCAAACTTGAGAACAATAGAAGCTCACTCCACCCAATCTGGGAACAATAAAGTTATTTCCACACACCCGTCCTGTTCTGTACAAGGGAAATGTCCCCTGCACATACCAAAAGCAATGGCAGCAGCATGGTTCCAAAGAGTTTTGGGAAACCTGCCCTTAAAGCTCAAATATCTTGGTAAATTACATCACCTAAGCTTCAGCACCTGGATTTGGCTTTGTCCACACCTGGTGGTATAACAGAGCACAGTATGAAGGGGGGGTTTTGACCTGACTATGCTTAAATTTCAAAAGATGAAGCTTTTAACAGGTCCCACATTGGGATGACATCATGTTTGAAATTCTTTAGGGAAAAAGGAAAGCACGATGTCCTTTCCCTTCAGAAAGCCAGTGCACTGTCATGTGTGGCATTGTACTGTTGTTTGTGTCCTTAGATTATGTTAGAATAAGCAGAGTTCCGAAATCTACCCTCCAAAACTAAGTGTTCAACATCTCAGACACTTACTTTGCCACTGGGCCAGGAATTCCACCTCACAACTAAGACATATTTCAAACAGAAGTTTTTGGTGAATAACAGGAAACTTCTCAGAAAACACTTCCAGTAAAAATATGCTGGTTTTGAAATTTGAGATTCTTGACGTGCACTGCTCATGAATCATGATGCCTTTGAATTTTTGGGATTTTTAGCTTTTTTGTAGATTTTAAAGTAGCTGTATAGTCTGTCACTCTTTAGAATAGTAGTTAACAATCACCAAACCCTATTCCCCTATTTCATATTGATTTTTCTAGATTCTCTAAGCTCCTTCCAAGGCAGGACTATAAGCTTAAACACATTCTGTTTAAGAACATATACACCCCATCTTGTTGCCTCGACAACAAGATACCGTCATAGTCAAAGCAACCTTCAAGCCCAGAACCTTGGAGAAGCACCAAAGACAGAACGTGCACTGAAGAAGAGGAAGATGAGGAAGAACGGGGTCTTGGGGGCTCTGACTCAATTTCCAGGAGGCATGCCCGGGGGGCAGATCTGGGGGCAGGTGGTTCTGGGATCGGACCATAAATTATGGAACCACTGGACACCGGAGCGTGCGCCTTTTCATACTGCTTGTGCCAGAAGGCCTTCATTAAAGACCTGCTCTACGCCTTATGTCTGCTAAGTCAGCCTATGGAGTTCTGTGGCTACTGATTTTCAGGCAAAAAATTCTAGTAGGTCAGGCAACAAGAGGCACTTCCTTTTACAACTAAAGACCCAGATTATATCCACCACAACACACATCCCAGACAATTTATTAAAAGCAGCTTACTTTAGGATTTGCACTGCAGGCCAGAAAAAAACATGTAGCCTGTTAACCTTTTCCTGGTGTTTGTCTCAGGCCTTGTTTTTCAGCAAGTCTCTTATCCCAATCTGGTAAGCTCAGATCATGCAGCAATATGTGCCTCTGGACCCTAAGGAGCCTAAGTGAAAGCAGTTTCTTCTCAGGCTAAGGAGGAATACCTTACAGAAGTCCTCTCTTTTATGGCATGGTTAAATATTGCGATATGAATGCAATTTCTTTCTCCAGCTTACATGTAGTTCAGTGCCATTTCAATCTAGTCTGCCCCAAGGGGTTTATTGACAAGGACCTGGGTTACCCTCGCCTTCTGGGGTGGGTTGTAGCAGAAGTTTTTAATTTCGTTCTATTATTAGTGAGACAATAAGAATCAGCAAACCCATAGTAAATAGAAAACAGCAATCAAAACTTCCCAGCGGCATCCACGTTTCAGAAAGACATGAGCACACTAAGTAGAGATGCTGACACTCATTAGCACTGCCCAGGATGTCTGAAGGAGGTGACCACAGGCTCTACACAAAGAGTTCAAAATGTGCTCCTGATCAGAACTTTGGCTGCATTCTAGCACGGAACACACTTGGGCTTAAACCTACATGGGGTGGAACATCAGAGGTTTTCCAGCTCATGTTTCACTTACCTTCTTAGAAAATTTTATACTCTAAATACTTTATTTCTAGACTCTAAAATGAAGCATGCCACATCTACATGCAATAACCTACTATTTAAATTTGCATCATCCCAGAACAGTTTACCTACTTGGTCTTTCAAAGCAATATAAGATGCAGCACGTTGTTATACAGCTGAAAAAAATAACCAGGAGCATATCAGGGAGACTAAGGCAGACTGCTGTTTTTATCATGACACATTATCTCTGTATCTCCCTTTGCTTCACATACTTACAAATTCCTCATCTTGGACTTTCCCTTTGCTGGTGTGGTTAGATTCCCCTTTTCCTTTCCACCTTCTTCTCCTACAGCATAGATTTATTTCACTGAAGACT
Organism: Oxyruncus cristatus; assembly: GCA_013399855.1. Lineage (NCBI taxonomy): Eukaryota > Metazoa > Chordata > Aves > Passeriformes > Cotingidae > Oxyruncus > Oxyruncus cristatus. The sequence goes on from VXAY01004110.1 coordinate 114,358, forward strand.
ATGTTGAAGGTGGCTGTGTGTTTTTGAAAGCAAAGACAGCATTTATTGGCTACCTGGAACAGCACCTCACATACCTACTGTTCTCACATTCAGGATTTGAAGCGGTTTGGTTATTGAATTTTGTGTTTTTGTCAAAAAACAGCAGCACAATGCGTGGTGGAATAAATCTTTATTACGTAATCATTACCTTTTCTCAGATAATACCCACGGAGAGACATAGTTTCCCATTACAAAAGGATGTCACAAAAGTATTTGTCTCTTTAGATGCATTTCTGCTTGAAACCAAGGAGATATTTAACAGGAAAAGTGGAGTACATACCACCCTACAGATGAACATACAGCAGCATGAAGCAGCATGAACAAGAAATTTACAGTAATTCACTGCATTAACAAAAATTGCTGTTAATACGGTTTTTTCCTCCTCCCAAATAACACAGAAAGGAAGAATTTCGTGCTAAAGTTTCATTAGCTGTATACATTGCATAGTGTAATTAATGCAGAGTTCTGTCTGCCCTGGCAATGGTGCATGTTTCTTCAAGAATCTCTCTCCTTCAACCTGCTGGATGCATAGCAAAATTGTCGCTTGCAAAATTGTTTCCAACATGCGCCACAGTGGCCAGCACTGTAAACCACCAGCATCCCATCTGGAAGGTGGGTATCACTCCCCTCAGGCTGACAGGAAATCCCCCGGGGGGGGGGAAGAACCTTCCCGTGTCTGATTGAAATCCTCATGCAATAGCAGCTTTTGTCCTGAAGCTGTTGAGTAACTTTCAGTTTTGACATCCCCCTGGAGGGTTGGATTTTGGGGACCCCTTCCACATCCACTGTTTATGCCAGTAAAAACAGGAAGCACAGCACAGGAGGCTGGTGCACCCATTCTGCCTCCCCATGGAAAGGGCAGGTTGGAAGGATTATGTTATTTCCTCAGCTTCCCTTCAATGTGTGCAGTTGGCTGCTGTTGGCAAGCCTAGGCAGAAGGCTAGCTCTCCTCCACAGCAAACTGCAATATGGGAGCTGGAATGACAACCCTTCAGACACAGACCAGACAGAGAGCCTTTATCCTGTGGCTGATGTCCATGTCAGATGCACCACCAGTGCCTGTCATGTCCTATGATCAGTGGACACTCTGGTTCTTGACATGGGAAGTGTCCCTCGACTACAGATGTTAGGCATCAGGGAGAAAATTACCATCTGAGTGTGGTTTTTAAAGTTAATGACTGTGAATTCTTTCTGGTCGTTTTCCAGGACAGTAAGTATCCACCTGGAAAGATACAGAGTTTTTCAGTTATCACACTGTCTTTTTCCATGACCAGACTGCAAGACTTCAATTCTTATTCATGTTTCCTCTGCCTCCTGCTTACGCAGCGTAGGGAAGTCTTGAAGTGAGAACAACTTTTGTAGTCTGACATAATGTACATTGATCTTACAGTAACCTCTACACAAATAGTGTGCTGCAAAGATCTTGAAGCCCTTGGTTGAGATTGAAAGAAGACTGTGAATACCCAGAACAGTTTCACTGAAATTTACATTCAAAAAGCCCAGGCTGTCTTGTCTTATGATTTCTTAGAATGGGATGTCCTTTCTAATGTGACTCACCTGCGTTCCTTCAGAGGTCCCTTTGTCAAGTGTTGCAGGGACATCCGACAAAAAGGCAGTAGGGCACGAGCCAGGCAAGGCAAGTGTCACACAAATGATGGTTTTAGAGGAAAACTGAACAAAAAATGTGTTCCGGCAGGAATTTTGAAGCAAATTTTAAAACAAATTATGCTAGATGGAGAAGCCCTGTGGACGTTATTGAATAAGGGGGCAACATAAAGTTCTGTGCCATGGCTTTGAATACATCAGGCATTCAATTCAGGCTCAGTTTTACCTGCGACAATATCCACTGAAAGGATAGTTGCCTGAGGGTGAGCAAAATTGAAATAAACTTATCCTTTGGCATGCTGCATAGGATAGAAGAAAGAACTGAGGGTAAAGCTAGATAAAAGAAAAAAAGAATAATCAGTGAATTAAGCTGATAAAGCCAAGGGAAAGCGGAAAGAATTGGAGAGTAAGACATGGAAAATAAATAACTGGTTGCTGCGGGTGCTGTTGTGCTTTCCCTTTCCAGACTAATTGATACACATCCTGCTACATCAAGAGCAAAAAGAAGAGAACAATTTGTTGGGTTTAGCAAGTGATCAATCCCATCAAAGCTGGGAACAATGACCAGGGCTCAACTTCTCGAGACACAGACAAGTACAGACAGTCATGTCTGCTTCACCTGTGTGCCTATTGCTGGCTGCAGGCCAGAGCCACTTAAATGCCTTAGCTCAGAGCTGCATGGATGCTGAATGAGACTACCCAGTTCCTGGAAAAGAGTTAGTTTGTGTCTTGCCATCAGCAGCGGCAGACATAACGAAGACGTGACTGCCTACACTGTTTGTGTAGGTGCTGCTGAAAACTGCATTGAGGCTCCTGAAGAGAATTTATGGCTTGCTTTTACAAATAGATTTTTTTTACACAGGTAGATATTTTCCTGACTGTTTTCGCAACAAACGGTCTCCTCAGGTGATTCTTAGTTCTGACTGATAATATGACAATTTAGCTCCAACCAAGAGTAGCCACAAAACTTTGGTACAAACGTAATTGTGTTACAGTACGTACCAAAGTTATATAAATAAACCCATATTCACCTTGGCACCTTTATGCCCTGAGTGTTTTGGTGATGATAGCTACATTAGTCTAGAAAAGTATCATTCAGAGTACATACTTGAACAAGAGTAAGACTTGCTGAGCAGAGTGCGAATCAACTAAGAGACAGCAAAAGAGGAGAAACATTAAATGACATAACTACATCAGTGGAATGGATTTGGCCTAGCTAAAAAAGTGTTTCTGTGTGAAGAGAGAACTTTATTTACCTAATCTTCCATCAAACCATCTCCTGCTCTTTGGACATTTTTCAATAGTAATGAAAGTAAGGAAAAAAGTGAGACATGGTTTGTGGGGGAAAAAAGAAAGGTAATATCTGTTTCTAGAGCAACTGATAAAGTTGGAAAAATACATACGCTTTCAAGAACACTAGGTCTTTTTTAATACTTACATTATTTATTTCCTGAAATAAGCCCATGTGGTAACAGAGTTTATTTCAAGGCTGATAGCTCTAAGATAGATAAAATTATGCTATTTTGTCTGAAGACAAAAATCTTAGACTTCAGAGGGAAAGGGGTTTTGCAGGTCAGCCTTTATCTGTAGGATATAGGGCTGGCCTTGCACTGGAAAAGAACCAAACCTGCACAGCCCTCAAAGTTGTCAGTGGGTTTCTGTTAAATAAGGCAGCCTGAAAATCTACCAACGTTCCTCTTGCAGAGCCAAATTTATAAGTCAAATGAGCACAAGCTACTCCAGTTGAGAATCTCAGAGGATATATTCTGTCCTATATCCTGAGGATATATTCATCATCACATGATGATCACCTCCAGCAAAAATATTCCATTACTTCCACTGATAGTCATTATACATTCTCCAGACCGAACTGGCACCATAAAGGGTAGGAATGCAGGGATAAACAATGGCACCACCCTACCATTTCCAGCTGTGGTAAGAATCTGGCCACTACCATTCCTAATAGAAATAAACACTCTCTTATTTCAGTGAGTCAAAGTGCAGGAATGGTCTGGCAAAATATCCGTAGTGCAGAACCTGTTCAGAGACTTGTGAAGCCAAAAGAAAAGACTAGTTTCTATGGCCCTACATGCATGAAAAAAATCCCTGCTGTTTACTTCTGGCAGCTGTTGCTGGACCCGTGAAAGCTCTTGATGAAACTGCTGCTGTCTCTGTAGTTCTAATACCTGTCCTCATTTCACTGGGCTGGAGTTTTCTTGGGCTGCTGCAATGGGTTTTGTGCTTGCAAGCTAGGTTGTGAGGTCAAAGTGGTGTCTGCTGAAATGGCGACAGCATAGGATGGACAAGCGTTGTGTATTCATAATGCAAGGAAAAGACAAAATACTGTCACTAAAATGTGTAAAAAGAAAAATATTATCTTTCTGCTGCTACCATGATAGCAATATTGTCCCCAAGTGAAAAATTATAGATAAGGAAAATGGTCTGGCCAGTACCACCTGCGATGATATTAATACTACCACTTGCACTTCTCAAAGTGCCCAGATATCACCAAGTGTTTGTCTGTTCCTTCTATAGTCTTTAGAGTCAAATCTAGTGCTGCAACATGCTTTTCAGAGTATTTGGAAAACTGCTGCTATGTGTTGATTAAGCAATGCAGGGTGGTCACTGCCTCAGCACTGCCTGTGCGAAAGAGACATCCCTCCAGCGAGATGATGGGCAAAAGACAAGCTCAGATGCTCTGACAGCCACTCTTTATAGAGACAGCGTGGGTTTCATACTTGGATGCTTACTTACTAATGGTGTCAGTTCAATTTAGGATGGCTAAATGATTTGCAAAGGCAACGCTACACTTCTGCTGCAGAGCAGGCCGCAGATCTTTGCTCAACATCAGGTCTCCATGCCTGGGCTACCCACCCTCCCAGTGTCAGTTTTTAACAATGCTCAAAGAGGATTGCTCCCACAGTGTATTTTGACAACAAACTCCATCAGACTTTTGTTGGAAACATTCATTATTCAGCTATACCCCAGGGTAAGATGTTATGTGACCTGGTGGCATTCCTTAGATTTCTTATTCACATGGGACTCCTCATATGAGAGCATGGGGGGGGATTGCTTCTTGTGTCAGAAACCCTGCCACCCAAATATCCTAGAATCATAGAACCATAAAATGGTTGGTGTTGGAAGGGACCTTAAAGATCATCCAGTTTCAATTCCCCTGCCAGGTTGCTCAAAGCCTCTGGCCTTGAACACTGCCGGGGATGTGGCATCCACAGTTTCTCTGTGCAACCTCTTCCTCCCTCACCTACCCACAGTAAAGAATTCTTACCTAATATCTAATCAAAACCTACACTCTTTCATTTTAAAGCCATTCCCCCTTGCGCTATCACCCCATGAGTTTCTCCATTTTTCCTGTAGGCCCCCCTTCGGAAACTGGAAGGTTGCTTTGAGTTGTCCTTGGAGCCTTCTGTTCACCAGGCTGAACAGCTCCAACTCTCTCAGCCAGCCTCCAACAGGAGGGATTCTCCAGTCCTCTGATCATCTTTGTGGCCTCCTCTGGACTTGCTTCAGCAGGTCAGTATCCTTTCTGTGCTGGATGCAGTGCTCCAGGTGGGATCTCACCAGAGCAGAGTAGAAGGACAGAATCCCCTCCCTCACCCTGCTGCCCACACTGCTTTGGATGCAGCCCAGGACACAATTGGCTTTCTGGGCTGTGAGTGCCCATTGCTGGGTCATGTCCAGCCTCTCACCCACCAGCACCCCGGGTCCTTCTCAGCAGGGCTGCTCTCCACCTGTTCATCCCCCAGCCTGTAATATGAAAATATGAAGACAGATGATATGCTTTTTCAAAGAAAATTGAAGTGGCAGTAAATGTCCTGGTCAAGTTGGCAGAGGAAGCTTGAGGTCAAGTAGGAGTTTCAACCATCTAAATCATGGTTCTGGTCCTCCAAAACATGGGTAGATTTTTATAAAAGTGTTTGCCTTCTTAAGGTCTGCTGTATAAAACACTGAACTGTTTGGGGTTTTGTTTTACTTTTTTTCCTGAACACCAAGAGACATTATCTGAATGACTCTATCAAGACATAAGATGTCATTTTGCATGGCGGTTTGTTTTCAGTAGCTTCTACCAGCAGCTACAGCAGCAACAACCTGTTGCTACCTATTCTGCTAAGCATTATTAGAATGAAAAGCTAGCACACCCAAAGAGAAGCTTGTTGGATTTTTTTTTAATCCATGCTCTATCTTAATTTATGTGTTATTGCAAACACATAAGAAAATGGAATTCAAAACAGTACTTTGAATCTCTAGACTATACACATATGAAAAATAGTGTGTTATTTGAAAATAGAAGAGTAGCTACCTGCAGGAGCATGTTTGTATTCTGTCATGAATATTACCTCAACTTCTGAGAAACAAACAAAAATTATCAAAAATTGTTCATTCCTTTCATGCCATTACTATAACACTGTCACTATTCATCTAAATGTCAATGCTCTCCTTTGGTTTTGGCTCACTGCAAGTGCCTCCTTTTCTTGAAAAACAAAATCTACTCCCCAAAATTTTTCAAATACCTCTGCCTGAAATGTCATTTTGAGTTGCACAACATCTTGCAAACAGTATTGGAGATCTTCTGATACAGTGGATCAGCTTGTCACATTGCAAGAATCTGAGTGAGAAAGTTTGTTCTAAGAACAAGGAGAAAATACTTTTCTTGATGGAGGCAAATGAATGGAGGGTTTGTAAAAGAAAAGTTTCTTAATGAAGCTAGAGATTTGTACACACGTAATATTGTTCAGGACAAAGATAAAGCAAAACCCTTTGGTATGTCCTTATCTTTGCACCATACTTGATCAATGTTATCACTGCTTTCATTTGGGCAATTCATGGATCATGGCCTAAACAAATATCCTTGTCTGTTATTCGCTGCATTTGCCTTCTGAACAAATCAGCTTAAAATATCCTGGGACTTTTTCAACAGCGTGATCTGTTCTCCTAAGTATGTGACTTTAGAGTCAGCCAGAGTGTGTATTTTTTGTTTATTTTGCTTTTTGTGGCAATCAGGAATTTCCTTCTCGCATGTTTGCTATTTTAAGCTGCCCAGCTGACCCCGCTGAGCTCCCATTGAAGTGAGTGGGAATCCTACAAGAGACTTGCTTTCTGTGAGGAATACACCACGACAGCTCTACAGAACATATGCTTCCACTAATGGAAGCTGGAGCTGATACTAATACAAAAACTGCAGCCAAGGGAGGTGTCACAAGGAAATTAAGGGTAAATCTAGCACCCCACTTCACACAAGTACCATCTGTTAAGACTGGGACGTCTTCAAAACAGCGTTATTGGCAATCTCCCTGCGTATCACTGTGGCTATCATTAGCTACTTGCAATTTAACTGAGCAAGTGGGGACATCAAGATGGCAAGACTGAGCTAGTTCTCAAGAACAATTTCATTCTGGTTTGCCTTATTAAAAAGTTTAAATATCAAGTTTGATTCTCCTGACCTTTTTTTTTTGTTTCCTTCCCTCCCTACACTCTTGTATGTCATAGCTTAGCTTGATGAGTTGGATGAGGGTTTATGTCCCTGTGTCGTGCTTCTAATATTGCCTTGTCAAAATATACAGACCACAGCAAGACTTGGCAGGCAAGGAGCAATTCTATTCTCCTGACCTACAGGCGTTGTCTGAAGGGTCACCAGCCAGAGGCAGGTGAGTTTTTTCTGACATGAGGAATTCCTTGGGGCTAATGTGAGCAGATGCAATGCAAAAAATGGCAAAAGACAAAAACGAAACTTCCGACAGAGGAAATGCAAATTTGACCTTCAAATCTCAAAGTTATAATTTAATGCACAAATTCTTTTCTCCCAAATAAATTGCATTTCAGGTTATTACACAGTCTGTAGAGGGGAAAGTGTTGTCCATTTTTCTGACAGTCAAAGAAGTTGTGAATCGTTTGAATAGTTGTCAAGGCTCTTCCAGTACACTTCTGAGGCTTGGGTCTGCATTTTAAGGACTACATCATATTGATCCACGGTGGCAAGTCACTGTAGGGAAGATATTATCTCCCACAATACTTACCATGTTCTCATTTGCAGCTGCCACCTTATTATTCACAAGGTGACCACACATAGCTGGAAGGGGAGGATTCAGACCTCAAAATTTGTAGTTGCCATTCCCTGTGGCCTAGCACACTGAGGATGCAAGCTGACAGAACAGATATGAGAACCCCTCTGAGCAGGGAATAATACCCATAGACACACAGATGAAACAAGCTAGGAGAAACACACTGTGTGTGTCTAGGGTTACCATATGTACTGATACACTACCAACTTCAGTATATCAAGAACAGTGATTTATTCTCCTTTGCTTTACCTTTCCCTGATAAGTCCCCGAGGTCATGAAGGGAATCCTGCTGCTGTCATGGTACAAACTATCCCCAGTGTAAACATGTCTTAGAGTTTGTCAGTCTCTTTTGGTAACATCAGCTTTGAATGGACACCACAGCCAGGCCTGTACAACTGTAGGAGAGACAGTTCCAGCAGCCAATCTGTGCGAAACCAAGACTGTGTTTTAAAAGAAATTAAGATTTCTGCTTCATTTACTTGCTCTGCAGGCACATCATCACTTGGTTTGACAGAAGAGAGCAGATCAAGGAGCTGAGGTGCAGTGATTATCAGCACCTCTTTCAACAGTAGCTCATTATTAGGCGAGTTTGGCTGAAGTACAAAGCCATGCTTTTCAGCAGCAGGTAAAACCTGCTTCCCCATAGAAACTGAAATATAACTAACTAGTCTTACCTTGCTGACCGGGACTTTGATACTTACCATTACAGTTACACCTTCTGTTCTCACTTCTATGATGAAAAGTCAGTATCTACTGATAGGCATGACTGATTAACACTCTTACTCAAGACAGCAGTACATTCTAGGAAACTGCTGGCTGTCCTGAAGATTTCTGTTTATTTTTGCACCTGCAGTCTTCAGCTGTCTTCTTCATTTTAATATATGAAGAGTGGGTATTTTCAGTGGAAATAATCCTGAAATTTGGATTTTTTTTTTTCTCGGACCATTAATGGAGCTCAAAATGTCTAACGTGGCAAATACAAAGATCTCTCCCTCAGCATTAGTATCATGGAAAGTGAAAAATGTATTTTAGCAAAGATTATCCAAAGACAGTTCAGTTCAGGCTGCAGAAACATGTACACAAAACCCTAGCAGCTGGGTCACATACCTTAAATAAGCAAACAACTTATACTGTGATATACAGGTGTACAATTACAGGAAGAGCAAAAGAGACATAAGATCAGCACACATATTTCCAAGAGGTTCCTGGAATAAAACTGTGCTGTGAGAAGCTTGAGATTAGTGTCAGCTTTAACAAATCTATGATAACTACATTAGTACTAACAGCAGTTCTCTTTTGGTAATCCTGGACATTTTTAATCATGAAGAAGAAGAGAACCAGTTTTTCACAATGTGTATTTTCTAGTATGTACGCAGCATGAGTTAAAAAACAAAAATGGGTGAACTGGAAGCATTGGCCGGTTCCTAGAGCCACAATGTCATCGGTATTAGTGAGACTTTGCAGGATGAGTCCCGTGGTTGGAGTGCTGGGGTGGAGGGCACAGGCTGTTGAGGGGGGATAGGCAGGGTGGGAGAGGTGGAGGTGTCACACTGTGTGTAAGGCAGAGGTTGGAATGCCCAACCCTCAAAGTTGGTAATGATGCAGTCGAAAGCCTCCGAGTGAGGGTTAGGGGGTTGGGGAAAAGGAGCGATTGTTCCGGTGGGAGTCTACTACTCACTGCTCAGCCAGGATGTAAACACTGCTGAGTTATTCTGCAGGTAATTAAGACGAATTTCCTCGTCTGTAGCCCTTGTCCTAATGGGAGATAGCAACTTCCCAGACATACACTGAGATTATCATGCTGCTTCCCCTTGAAAATTCTTGAAGTTTGTGGGAGATAACTCAGTGAGCCACAAAGAAAAAAATTTGCCCTTCTAGACTTGCTGTTTCTGAACAGAGAAGGACTCATGGGGGATGTGATGGCAGGTGGCTGTTCTGGCCATGATGATCGTGCAGGAGTTGAACACACCATAAGCTTTGCTGATAATACCAAACTGAGAGTTGCTGACGACTTTCTTCAGGGTTGAGGACTTGCAGGGAGATCAAATAGATTGGAGCATTGGACAATGATTAATGTGATGAAATTCAGCAAGTTCAAACACTGGTGCCTGCACCCGGGGTAGAAGAATGCCAGATGTAAACATAAACTGGGAGAGAAGGGGCTGGAGAAGCACCAGGCAGAAGGTGATCTGGAGGTGCTGGTTGATAGCAGACCAGTGTGAGTTAGCAGTGTGCCCCGATAGCCAAGAGGGCAAAAAACATCCTGGGCAACATCAAACACAGGTTATCCAGCCACTCAAAAGAGGTGACCACCCGTCTGCATTCAGTGTTGGTGCTCTCTCACCTTGAGTATTGTGTGGAGATTTGGGCCCCACAGTTTAAGAAGGATGTGAAGGTCCCTGAATGCATCCAGATGACCTGGCCACTGCCATGTCCTCTGTCACCAAGACCCCTTCCCTAGTTAACAGTGGGCCCGTGTTTTCTCTCTTCTTCCTTTTGCTGCTGATGTACACATGGAATTCTTTCTGACTGACCTTCACCTCTGTTACTAGCTTCAATTCCAGATTGCCTTTGGCTTTCCTAACCCCATCACTGTACAATTGGATAATATTTCTGTATTTCTCCTTGGCTCCTGCACCTGTTTCCACCATTTGAACACATCCTTCTTACGTCTGAGTAGCCCAGAGCTCATCGTTGGAGCAAATGGAAAGGAAATCGAGACATTTCGTTTGCTCCCAGGGGAATGTCTCTTTGAACCTCTGGCTGCATCCATGACTATTTCACTGGCAAGCAGGGAGTGCACAAAGGGACCTGCTACAATTTTTCATGAACTTGCAGTTTTGTGTACCATGTCTGCTGGCCAAACGCACCTGCTTCTTCCATTGCTCCTGTGCAAAAATAAATTTCGGCAGGAAGAAAAAAAAAAAGCTTTGTGGTAACTGTTCTTCACACCACAGAGAAGCTGCTAGGATGAGTTGAACTGCAATTGTATGACTTGTGGTTGGATGACTTGTACTGCTTGTTTACAAGTCGTGTCCCTCACCACTTCCTAGACCCTTTCTGTACAAATGAACGTCTGTGCCAGTACTGGGGTTTTTTCCATTATTATGGTCTGTGTAATCCCAGTGTGGCCAAAACATCTCTAAATATAGGCAATCACCTTCTGCTGGCAGAGTGTATGAACTAAATCCAAAGTGGGATGTGAATGGCAGTCTAGCTATCTCTAGAATAAACACAGATTTGGAAGCTTATTTCCTATGACTTCTTTAAATAACAAAACACTTCGCATCTAAACTGGTCTTCTACATTTGTTGAGATAAATTGCACTCAAATCTTCATTGACCGTATTCCATCTGCAGAAGTCACCAAGCTGGAAGAGAGGAAACTTATTTTCCACAATTAAGAACTGAAAGAGAGCTGCTTCAAGTTGCAGCAATACAGTTCTGTGACCACAGCAGATGTTGCCACATGTGTAAGGGTTTTTAAAGCCAAATTATGGCTGTGGGAAGACCTGAAGCTACTAAGATGTAGATAGTATTCACCAATCTTATCTTGCTGCTGCACCGGAGAAACATGCATCACTTCAGTTAATAAAATGTTTACTTCTTACTGCTAGAGTTGGGTAGGGCTGCAAGAATCAGAATGAACTAAAAACTTATAAAGCTTGGAAAGGTAGATTCAGGTTTAGGAAAAGAGGGAAAAAACAGCAATTTCCTGAATCTTCTTTTGATAAAGAAGTGTTGCTTCTCTTATTACTGTGTGGGATCAAACAACGAGATCTTGAATCTCAGTCTCTGGTGGCCAGCTGCAGTACTAAGTTGAAGTGTTTTTATGAGTCCACCAAATAGGCATTTAGGCACAGCTTGCAAAAATGGTTTTAATTCCCTGTGCTCATGGTCCTTTCGAGAATTTTCATCCAAGCATGCCTTAACACAAGGCAGGGCTTCTGGGCAGGCTCTGCTCCATCCTCAGGGAGAATCGCTGTTGAAGATGCCATAGCTCAGCAGGAAAGTTTTATCATCTCCTTAAGCCTTCCTTACTGGACTTGCAATTTCAGGTGTTGAGGATAGAGGAGACAACAGGAGAATAGAAATAGGATTCTCCTTCTCTTTTGAAATATTCCACCTTTTCAACAAGTAAATCCAAGCAGTTGGACAACCTCTCGTCATGAAGTCATTTAGAATCCAATTCTGAATTTAGTTCCTGGTCAGCTTCTCCTATCTGTGTTTTACACAAGTCCCTTAATTATGTGATGAAGACCAAAGGAAAAAAAAAAAAAAATTTTAATTAGAGGCAGCACCTAATTACACTTTCAGATTTTGACACCGACTGGAACACCTTTAAGGAAACAATGGTCTAAAACAGGGGCCTTTATCCAAGTGAGAGAATGGAATGCAAGCAATATTTCTTCAATTAATAAATAATCTGTCCAAACTTTCACTCTGGTATCATTAAAAAAGAACTTACAAATGTTATAGCTTCTATTTAAAGGATATTAAATGGAGATTGGTGTCATTTTTCTCTGCTATTCTTGTGTTTGCCTCCCCGGGGCTGTGCACTTGTATGAGGGCATTTGTCTTTCCAATAGAAAGACTTCAAAAATACAAACAGCAGAGCCTCAGGGTTCTTATGCTTGGAATAAGAGGGCTTGTGGCACAGTTTCTACTTATGTAACTCAGCAGCTGGCAGGAGTCAGCAATAAGATCTATTCCCAGTTCTCTTGAAAGCACTTGCTTTTTCAGGCAAGCTACCTTAGCGGAATCAGACCTGAATCCAACAACCATGGCATATGGTTATGTCACCAAGATGTTAAGATGATAATGTTTGATAATAAAACACGTAAGGACTACACTGTTTGACCCAGGATCTCATTAATCCGAATGGGAACTATGTATTTAAATACCTTTGAACATCTGGACCTTGAAAACCTGTCTCAGACGTACTATGTTGTTGAAACGTTTATTGATAGAGAGATGGCTGCACTTCTGTGAATCAAGGTCTCCAGAGGCTTATATGGCCTTTTATATCAGTTTCACAATTAATTACTGTGCCTTTGACGAACTTCGTGTTCTGTTCAATACCTGTAAATCAAAGAACATTTATACGAGGCATGGGACTGGTTAGACATCATTTTCACAGTCTCTGAAAGTGGCATTTTGGCTTCCCTACAGTGCCTGAGAGGAAGATCTAACTGCAGCGCTTTTCTGACAGCTCCGCTGACACCATCCTCATTCCGCTAGCCTTTCTGGAAGCTGGCAGGAAGGGCTGCATCAAGGTCACAAGTAGTGCCATCAGGGTTTGGTAGCTGGCCTGCTGGTAGTTTACCCTCCTCATGACCCAAGAGGGGCCCAACTTGGCCATGCAAGTATGACACACCTTGCAATCCAGGTAGAACTGGTCCAGCAAGGATCTGTGAAGCCTTTTGATGGAAATGGAGACACAGTTGCTGAGTGGAGGCCTGGGATTCACACAAAGTTGTACTGCTGCAGTTCAGCAAGTTACAGGTTGTTTGAGCTGTGGAGAAGGAAACGTGTGCACTTACGGTGTGCTCAAAAGGGGAGTTAAAATAAGTCAAATGACATCAAATTTGTAGAGGCTAAGAGGTAACTGTTGTATCTTTGCTATCTACTGTTACACTGCTGTAGACGTGAGCCCTTAGGAACACAGCTGCCATCAGAAGGATTTGCCAGTGAGCAAATTTGGGAAGGGCTCCTAACACTTCTTCTGGGCGCACAGTACTTTCCCTGGTGCAGGGTAGTAGCAAAAAAACCTGGGAGAAGCAGGGATGCTTCTGGAATCTGTGCCCGTGACAGTATGAAATATGAGACCATCTGGTCTTGGAAGCAACCTACAAAACAAAAGCAAGGCAACCAAACCAAACAAGGGAATGCTGTTGCACAGGTAAAGGAATGAAAACCACCGACTTGAAGACCAAAATGAATATTGCAGATTGCAGTGGTTGTAATTCCTTAATTGAACACAACAACAAAACTGCCAGGAAATGCAGTCATATTTTGGCAATGAACCAGTCTCTCATCTACTATTTCATATGCTGTCAGTATAGAAGGAACTACTCTGATTCAAAGGGCTAATTGAAAGGAAAAACTGACAGGAGAAGGGGCAAGGTACCATTAAGCAGTGGATTTCTGGCTGCAAGAAGGCAAGTTACGGTATTGTCCTGTTTGTCCTCTTTGAACAGAAAGAAGTTGAAATGCTTTGACAAGAAAGAAAGGCAATTCATCTGAAAGTGAAGGGAAAGAATTATCTCCCCACATTGCATTTCATTATCTGTGGAACTGGTTAATGAAACATCTCCCCTGCAGGTGACCAGAAAGATAGATTAAAGATTATACAATAACTGAAATATTTATACCTCTAATTAAAAAAAAAAAATCCAACCAAAAATACTGTAATTACATGAGAGAGGACAAAGATTATTTATTGAAACAATAAAAAGACTTCTGTCTTGGCATACAAACTGACATTCTAAGTAAGAGATAGAAATTTCTTCTCAAATGTGGTCATTGTTTATTGTGAGGTTTAGCTGATGCAACATCTCTAGTCACAGTCAGAGAAGAAGCTTTAGATTAGAGATAGATTAATAACACCAATACAATCTGATCTTTTTCTGTTTCACTGAGCTTACCCTTCAAGACAAAAAATTCTAAAAAGTAAAAATACTACTCAAATTTCCTCAGGGCTAAACATTCCTTCCTAAGAGAATGAAACAGCAAAATTAGCCCAAGTCAGCATTAGGGAAGTAGCACTAGTTTTTGTAGTTGCTTTTTTTTTTAATTTGCAGTCACCTCAAGTTTAGTAGAGGGAGGGAAGAGAACAGGACCATAATGTTTACTTAAAAGGTCAAAACACTTATGAATTATTAAAATAAGGATCTTAGGCTCAGTGTCTACATAACAAGTTGAAGTCATTTATCTAAGTTTGATCCTCCTAAATCAGTACCAGCTCTTAATGTGCTTACAGTGGTCTTTAAATATCTGAACTTAGTTTACTAAATAAACAAGAAAAATTAATATGATTACAAACCCAACCATAAATTACCTTGGGTTATCTACTGATATGGACAATTGCAGAGTTGTATCTTCTCAGCTGAACTGAGTAAGCCAACAATATGTCTCTTCTTTTCCTCTTGCAAATTGAAGTAACATCTCAGTTTGTACTGCAGTGATGACCCATTTCAACCATGAAGTAAAAAGCTCGTGGTTCAGCCAAACATGATTCCAACATTTCAGAGCTGCTTCTTTGCAACTATCCATAGCTGTGTCTAACAGGGGAGTAAACTTCTCCTGTGATACATTGAGAAGCATCTCAAGCATAAGATACCTATGAATGTTTTCTTCCTTAGAACTGCAGGATTGTGGAAAAGGTGCATGCCCTAATCTTCTAGCTGTAGTCTTGGTGAGTCAGCCTGGGGCACACTTTGTTCTCCTTGCTGCAAGAGCACACAGTAGGCTCATGTCCAGCTGACTGTCCACCAGGACCCTGCTCGTGCTAATTCTGCTTGGTCAGCACATGGCTGTATCAACTTAAACTGTTAGTGGTAAGCATTCTTGTCTGCAACCCCATTTGGGCAAATAAAATGTGTCATCAAAAAAAAAAAGGTGATACAATGAAATAGTTGGCAAATTCAGTCACTAATTCTACGATGTGGAGTTCAGGCACACCAGTGACAGTTTAGACATCCGCCATGCAAATTCTTATCCCTGGACAAACTGTAGAGATTTTCTTCTTATTTTTGAAAGCAGAACAGATATGTGGGAGGATGCCTTTCGTTTCAGCCCAATTGCAAGAGAATTGCAGAAAGATGTGCAAGTACCCTAGGAAATACAGTCTTCTGCTAGCCTTGGATCTCATGCTGTGGAATAGCTAAATCGGTCAGAGGAATTGTGTCCTATTTCTCTCTGCCTGGAAAGGAACACCAGCCAAACAGCTCAAGGCAGCCTTTTTGTTTTTCCTGCTTTACCTTCTTCTGGGTCCTTTGAACATAACCACGTGATATAGAGCTGATGGCCCAGTCCAGCTGAGGGGATCTCAGAAACAGCCTTGAGATGCTCTGGTGCCCTTTGTGTAACCTCTGAAATGCTTCCACTTCCCCACTCTGCTCCAGCTCACCTGCAGATGCAGCAGCAGTTGTACATTCAACTCACTTCCTGCTGCTGGCATTACTGGTGTCCTTTTTTCTACAGTGCCTCTGAGCTGTGCAAAGGGAGACAGGAAAATATCCAACATTCAGAAGAAAATTTGCATGAGAAAATTTACAAAAGCGTAAATGACTATATCCTACATTTGACTACCTTTCGTGTGGTAGTAAAGATCCATAAGGGAAAACCAACTGTTCTGTCCTGTTCTTGGGCCACCACTGAGCATGAAAAAGTGAGGCCAGCACTCCTCCCCAGTTCAGACTGCACAGGTCCATTGCTTAAGAGATAACGAGCTACCTGCCATCACTTTGCACAACACAATCTTAATTCCCTTCATGCTAATCATACCCACAAACACAACTAATTTATCTGATTTTTCTTGGATCTTGTGTGGATTTCATGTGTGATATTTGTTTGGATCGCAAAATCATTCTAGCCTTCAGATTAGACTAGATTTGACCTTTTTCCTGACATTCATGAATGTTCCTTATGTAACAGAATCACTGGGGTTGTAGGGGACCTCTGGAGCTCATCTGGTCCAAGCCCTCTGCTAAGGCAGGTTCACCCAGAACGGGTTGCACAGGATCATGTCCAATCAAGTCTTGACTATCTCCAGAGAAGGAGACTCCACAACCTCTCTCACCTGTTCCAGTGCTCTGTCACCCCTAAAGTAAGTTCTTCCTCATGTGAAGGCGGAACCTCATGTGTTTCAGTTTGTGTCCATTGCCCCTTGTCCTGTCTGGCTCCACCCTCTTGGCACCCTCCCTTCAGTTGTTCCTCACCAGGTGCAGGACTCTGCATTTTCCTTTGTTGAATTTCAGGTGGTTCTGCTCTGCCCAGCTCTCCAGGCTGTCCAGGACTTACTGAAGGGTCTCACAGCCCTCTGGGGTAACAGTCCCTCCTCCCAGCTTTGTGTCATCAGCAAACCTGTTGAGGGTAAACCCAGTCCCTGCCTCCAGGGCATGGATTAATAAACTGAACGAGTCTGGGGGCTGTACTGACCCCTGGGGAACCCCACTGGCTACAGGCCTCAAGCTAGACCCTGTGCCACTGATCACAACCCTCTGAGCTCTGCCGTGCAGCCAGTTCTCACCTCACCGTCCTCTCTGCTAACCCGTGCTTCCTGAGCTTACTTATGAGAATATAGAGGAGACAGTGTCAAAAGCCTTATGAAAGTCGAGACATTCGCCATTTGTTTCTTCCTGGTCCATGCAAACATGTGTACTTTTGGTAAAGCCTTCATTCAGAGGCTTTCCTTGGTTTGAAACCAAATTAGAAAAACTCATGAGAATCATATGAAATTGTTTGATAGCTGATTTTGTATTATACATTTCTATTCCTGGCCAGCTCTATTCTGCTCCAAAGGATTTCTCATGCCTTGATCTGTACAGATATTCAGGTCAGGAGCTGTGTTCTGCTTTTGCCATTCACTGTCGTGAAACAGTTCTCTTTTCTGGAGAAAAAAAAAAAAAACGTTCAGATGGTGCCACTGTACTTTAGTATCTTAGTGAAACTAACATATTAAAATTTTACTATTATATTACTGTAATCATGACCAATGATATGTAGTTCTTACAATGATAATTAATAACACTAATTCCTACTAACTGCTACTCACCGAGTTGGTTCATTTTGGGTTTGCATGGAAGGGAGATATGAACTCACCTCTAATCCTGGACTGTGAATTTTCACTCTAGATAGCAGCATGATAAGCCACGATTTGCAAGATGGAAACTTCTAGGCTGGCAAGTGAGAAACTGCAGTTATCAGGGTTAGAAGGACGTGCTACGCTTGTGAGAGGATTACACAGCCTGCTACTGAGAGGGTAACCAAAATCTCATGAGTGCAGAAGGAATCAGTGAACTTCAGGAGGTGATTATCATCCCTCGTCCCTTTGTTGGTTCCTGCTCCCGAACTGCAGTTGTGTAAGGGCTCACAAAATCTCAAATTATATCCCAAAGTAAAGAAGCCTGCACATGGTACCTGTGTCTGCTGGGCAATGTTATGCAAAGCACTCTACGTGTGCAGCAGCTACACAGTCTGGAATGTGCAAGCAGGCATTTCAAACCCTGTTGCTTTGTATGTTCCCCATAACTGGAAAAGAAAAAGTACACAATCATTTTAAACTACTTAATAGTTTTAGACTACCAAGCTTTTCTTTTAAGGGTCAGTTAAATTCTACTCCTGTGTACCATTGCAGCAGCTTTTTAATGACATTTCTGTTAAAATTCGAAAGACAGATGCTATCCAAGTGAAATTTCAGCTTCTGAGTTACAGACATTTTTCTCCATACAGTAGAGCAATGAATCAAAGAATTTAGATGCAGACTGCTGTAATATTTCACAGTCCTGCTGGACACAGAAGCACAGTAGTCAGACCGTAAACAGCCCTGTTTCCACACAGTCCTGTCAAATGCCCTGCAAGCACTTACATCTCTCTTCAGCACTGAAGCCCATAAAATACACCACAAATGTAAATCTAAGCTGTGCATACACGTTTTCAGAAATGAAACGTGGACATTTAACTTCAACAAGTGCGTATATTTTAGGTGAGTTCTTGAGCACCGTGGCGCAGCAAATGAAGTATTGCAAACCTTCTGACTCTCACTCAGGTGTTGTCTTTGGTTTTTCAGTGTTTCAGGGAAAAAGGGCCACTTTCCCTTTTCCTTTTTTTTAAATTTACCCACAGAAGATGTAGCAATACTAGACTATTTGGAATGCTAGGACAGGAAAACCGATGGCACAGCTTAGCCACTTTCTAAATTTCACTTCTTCAGGTTCTTTTTATCTCTCTCTCTTTTTTTTTTCTTTTTTTTTTTTTTTTTTAATTAAATGACCTGCTCTAGGCAATTACCCAAATTGAAATCTTCACAAGTTAATTTTCAAATGTTCTCAAGAGCACGGGTAGTAGCATCATGGAAGATTTCTATCCTGAAAATGAAAACTGTTACTGATTGATTGCACCTCACTGATACACAACTCACAGAATGAACATGACAGAAAATTTTGCCTGATAAACTAAGTGATAGGCCTTGTTTGAGAAGACAGTGGTTTTTATAACACCTACCTAAAGTTTCACTGCTGCTCACAAGAAGGCCTCCCCCAATATGCCTTAGCCATGGGTAGAAACAAACCACTTTTTAACAGAACATGCCTTGATTTAACTCTGCTAACTTGCAGCTAAGTAGTTACCTTCCTGTAAGTAGTCTTCATTCTCTGACTTGCCACCTGCATGAAAGATAACAATATTATTCTTTCTCTCCTATGTGCTTTCAGAAGAGCACAGCCTATTATTTTGACCCTATCTATCCCTGCAGAAAGTGACTTCCCCACTCCAGTCTCAGGCAGCACCAAGCTGTGTCTGAATCACACATTTACTGTGTGATTTACAAGGAACTCCAGGTGTTTGCAGTGTAACAAGCACTACCCCAATTTAAACTCTGCACAGCAGACCTCCCAGAAACTATTTGGGAGTTTGCCCACTCCCCAGTGCTTAATCAGTTGCATTATCAGTCACACACATCATTATGGCTCAGAAGTGTCTCCCATTCAGAACCAAAACTCCTTTAAAATAAACCAAGAAAAACAAGCATGACCTTCACAAATCTGAACAAGTATCTCTCTGCATGTATCAGGCAAAACCATGAGGAAGAGGTATGTCACACTTTCACGTAAAAGCCAGGCAAAGCATGTTCTAGGAAATCTTCTGGCGTGGATTCATGGCATATGCTAGGGATCCTTGCCATCTCAACAAAACAGGCTGATTTTGCAGGTAATGTTTTCAGTTGACGTTTTTCCCATTCAGGATGTAAAAAAAGGTTTCATTATTTTGCTACAGAGGCCATCAACATCAGAAGATTTTCTCACTTTTGTTTTGAATTCTTCTAAAGTTTTTGAATGCTTCTAACCAGCAGCAGCGAAGGCCCCCCCCTTTTATTTAAGCTGTAATCTGGTCTTTATCACTCCTGAAATAGTCCTTTTCATGGAATTTTGCAGTGCTATAGTGAGAATGACACAAGAGCTTCACAGGTCAGTATAATCAGTTTCCATGGCTCAATTTAAATTGGATTTCTCCACTGTCATTGTTGGCCCAATAATATTCTTGGGAGGAGATTGTTTATACTATACTCAGTTCAGACTGGCCAACATCCTCAGCACTGTGGTTGTAATCAAACATCTCAAAATAGGCATCTAGGTTAAACTAAGAGTCAAGGTTCTCTCTGAACTGTCACCTCACCCAAGAGGGGAGAACGTCAGTGCAGGGGATGTACTCATCTCCATTCTCTGAGAACAGAATGGTTTACCATCTGTACATAATTAGAGTCATAACTTTTAGTGGTCTGACGTTTGGGCAGCAGATCGCTTTCCAATTTTACTTTGAAATCAAAATATAAAACTATTTAACTTTGTACTAAATGACATCTGTCTTCTCAGCCAGCATCAAGGAGTGTCAGAAAACCTGGGGAGCTCCGTATTTTGTCTTTTAATGTTGATCAACAGTAAGTTTGTAGAGAAGAATAAATTCATTTCAAAGAATGAAAGAGTGCATCCTATTCTAAATTGAGGCATTGGCTGCAAAGACATATTTTGATGTCTGCAGCACAACAACATCCAGGGGATCCAGCGAAACAGACTTCATTTGTTTAGTTTGCACTGACTCACAAAACAAAAGGGATTTCAGGGCTGGCAAATGACTGCTTCCTACCTACGTTACTACTACTTGTGCCACAAACTTTAATGACAAGTGTGGACATGTCACCATTTTGAAAGAGAGATCTGAACATAAAACAGTCTAAAAAGATTGTCTGGTTTTGGACAGTCGAAAGAGGGACCAGGATCACACCAGACTTTTAAAATATCCGCTGTAAACAGACTTGCTGCCATGGTCAAGAATAAAAATGCAATGATCTTGCAAGGAACTTGATCTCCTTGCTAAGTGACATGACTAGAGGGCTAACTTCCATTTGTGCTTTTGCTGGAATCCCTTAAGGCAGGGTGTAGGGCTGGGCTGGGGATCTTTAGCCCATGCGTGGAGCAGAGTATGAAAGTACCCCAGTCATGCCCTTTTCATCGTGGTCCCATGCTCACATGGATCTGCTGTTCAGAGAGCTGTTGAGTTGTGAGTTAGGGCATCTGCACTATGTCTATCCATCTTGGAGAAACTGCATGATGGAGAAGCAGAGTCTGGACGCTTGTGTGTACTCTGGAAGTATACCTCTGCCAAGGGATCACCTCTTACTTCAGGAGTACAAAACAGGTTAAGTGACCACACTTTCACCCTCAAATGCTCTTTCTAGGAGATAGGATATAGAATCACAGAATGGTTTGGATTGGAAGGGATCATAAAGATCATCTAGTACAACCCCCACTGCCTTTGACAGAGAATCCTTCCACTAGATCATGTTGCTCAGTTTTTATTCCATCCTGTGCCAAAACAATCTGAACAAAACACAGACTAACCTCTACCAAACTCTGTCATGAGGAGCAGCATTAATAGCATCAGGTCTACGTAGAAATGGGTGGAAAAGAGTGCTTTGTTTGGAGAGTGTAAAGGGAAATGATTAATCAATACAGCTATTCAATATAAGAGGAGGTGCAGGAAAGAAAATGCTGGTTGGCATAATGAAGGAGAATACTTTTCCCCTCAAGAACTCTCCAAAGAGAGGAAGTGTCCTGGTCCCTGCTTCCTGCCCCCAGATTCAACATGACCAGGACTGCAGACATGACAGTTCTCTTGCTTAATGTTCAAGTTCTTGCTCGAAGTTCAAGTTAGTCTCATTTTCTCAAGATTTCCTGTTCATGCTCTTACTACCACTTAGGTACACCTCTGATCCAGTAAAATAGCACTGTTATTGAAAAGATATTTAAGAAACATATCATTCTTTCTCTTCAGGTTCAGACTGATGGTTAAAATTGCCTCTAAACAACATCTACCCTGCAGCCCTGGCCAGGACGTTTGGTTTGTTTAGTAAAATGCAATAAGATCGTTTTTGTTCTGTTCAGGTGTGGATGAGCCACCTCCTCTCTGCAAAAAAATCCCAGTTCGTGTCAGGAGCTAGGATTTGTTCCCCTCCCTGTGGACAACGGCAGACACTGCACCTATCACTGTTGCAGGGCAGAAATGTGTCTTCTGGCGAACAACAATCCTGAAAAGAATCCTACATGGACAGCAGGATGCTCCCTCTTAGCCTCCTCTTCTTCTGCTCCCTGTGTGCCTTGCAAGAGTTGATTGGAGCCAAAGAAAAGTGTTCAAGAATGCAACCTGGTCCTTTGGTGTCATGTCAGCTCTGAAAATATAAAGCAAGGCCCTGATGCAAGCGTCTCACTGTGTGTAGCATATATATTGCCAAGGGAACAGTCAAGTCCCATGGCAATAAATATGCACAAGAACAGAATCTGGCCCAGTTTCACTGCCAGCCTGCGCATGAATGCTTTGCTCCAAGGATAACAAGAGTCAGACAGCAAGTCTCTTGAGCAGATATGCCCATTCCCTGCAATAATCCGAAGGTGTGGATGCTGTGGTTACAGCACAAAAGCACAACAGGAAACTTCTAGACCCACCCCCCAGCCACACAAGCTCTCCTGACAACTGCAGATCTCTCTGAGGCAAGATAAAGAGGGACAGCACTTCCTAATGCACCAGATCGACCATCCCCTTGGAAACACTAGGACACAGACAGAAGACATAGGTGCTCCCTGCTGTGGCAGAGATGAAGTGTGTGAGCTCAACCCTGTGAAAATCCTCATCACCACTGAGAGAAGTAGCCTCATCTCATGCTGCAGCCACTGCAGTTCAGTAGGCTTTCCATGTGCTAGGTGAAGAACACACACACAGTTTTGCAATAGCTTCAGTTTGACAGTTTTTAAGTATTTTTTTAAGGATATATTTCAGCTGATCTGTTCTTAGACCTGGCTAACTGTTCTCTTGCATAAAAGCTTATGCCAGTAGAAGCAGAAGAGAGGGAACTGGAATGCTAGGGTGGGGAGAGGGTGGGACCTCCCCTTTGAGCCCCATCACAGACATAAAAAATTTGACCAGAAAACTCNATTTTACCCAAAAAATCCAAAGATTTTTTTTTTTTTTTTGAAAACAGTAACTGGGAAAGAAAACGTCTTATTAATATATATAATCCTGAAAATCAGACCATGTCTCTGAGGTTCCTAAATGTAAGCCAAATTCTTCAGAAAACCACTTCCCTTCTCTTTCCCTTTCTCTTCCCTGTAGTAAGCTTCACAACAGAACAAAGGAAGCTCAAAACTGAGCTTTGTACTACAAATTATAGCTTTGTACTTTCTATGGCTGTTATCCTTGACTGTGGCTTAAGAACCTGTATGTAGGATTTCTGAGGACTTTAAAGACAAACAGTGAAGTACATTGAAGAAGTAAACATGGAACAAGGGAGAGCTGTTATGAGAGAAGGTTTAGTGGAGGAGTTAGAATGATTAAGAAAACTTCTACCCCTCCTGAAAATATATTTAGGTAAGAAGACAATCATTCTGCACCGTTCCCTGTCAAAGATTGCCAGGATAACGCAGCAGGGAGGTGCCTGCCTAAGGGAAAGAAATTTTACTGCAAATCTTTCTTTCTTCTTTGGCTAATCGCAGACTCTGGCTCTTTCTTGTAACGTGCTCACGTGACTCTGCAAGCTGAGTCTCCCAAATCCTTAAGCAAAAGTTTGAATACGTGGTTCCAAGTTTCCTCATCCAACTGTGTGTGGAGCATTTGTTCCTGGCAATGGGGCCTGTGTAGGCTCTCAGCGAGGAGCTCATGGAAGTGCTTTTCAGATATGAATGGATTAATGGACTGAGACTCCAAAGGTGAGCACAGATAAAAGGATCCCTGCATTTGGTAAAATCCTTCTTTGAAATATATTCTCTCTCACAGTTTTCCCTTTGGGTCACATCCAGCTTTTATGTGCAGGAGAAAGTGACCATATCTACTCGTTGTGTCTCTCATTCATTAAATTCCCCTAAACCTCAACTTCACTCTTTGCTGGAGTACCTGTCTAGTTTAGCCTTTATCTATCAATGAATCCCAGAGCAGACCTCTGCAGTTCCCTGACTCATCAGAATCAAACAGCTCCCAATCCATTTACCAATACAGTGTTACCCTCAGTTTCTTAATAGAAGTATTTGATACAGTCAGAAAGTACTACAAATGGCAAAAAGCTTTAACTTCTGGAATATAGAGAGTGTAGGGATTGTCTGTAAATGCATCTGTGGACGTTTTCAATGCTGGCACACATTCTGTATAAAACCTACAGGCCTATGTTTTGTCACATGGAGACAAGCACACTGGACTTTGCAGTTTTTGAATGGATTATTTTCTAGACTTCACAGTGTAATTATTGTTTAATGCACAGGCTCTGGACTTTCCAGAGATAGTGGAAAATACCAGGTTTTCATCTACCTTAAAATATTTCCAACCCTGTCAGCAGACAGCTTGAGATCATCAGACTCAGTAAGATCCTTGAATTAAGGCTTGGCCATACAAATTGCTGATGACAGAAGTCTGCAAATCAACAACAACCTTAGCCATCATAATATGTATATATATATATATATCTCAATAATTTACTGAGTCCATAGGGCTTTCCTGAACCAGTCTGGACACTGGCTCGTTTCAGAGGAAGTTGAGTTTCACCAGGAGATTTTTTCCCATTATGAAACAGACGTGTCCAAAGATTGGTCTCCCCATTTCCAGGTATTTCTGGATCATTGCAATTGAGTTATCCTGGTCTTCCCTTGTGCACACATGTGAGAAAAAAAATATTTTCCCAGCACCTTCAACTGTCAAAATCTGTTTAGGAATTCTTTAATTCTGCTATGAGAAGCTCACAGGCTCTGAATGTCTCCCCACTTACATTGAAATCAACAACCACATTTTTACACATTTCTTCCCCCAGTGCTCCTTTCTCTTTCTCGAACAAGACAATTCAAAGACTGTAATATTAAGACTGTAGCATAAGAACTGTCAGACTGGATCACATCAAAGGCCAGTGTGGTCCTGAGCTTCAGCAACACACAAAATCAGGTACTTAAGAGTCCATGTGAGGTCAGGAGAGACCTGCAATGACACTACTCCAGAACAGTATCACCTGTGATAAC
This sequence comes from Oxyruncus cristatus, assembly GCA_013399855.1. Lineage (NCBI taxonomy): Eukaryota > Metazoa > Chordata > Aves > Passeriformes > Cotingidae > Oxyruncus > Oxyruncus cristatus. Next base: position 139,345 of record VXAY01004110.1, read on the forward strand.
AGTTTTTTGGCTCTGGAAATGTAATAATACACAGGCATTTGTCTGTGAATTAACCGTCCTCCAGGTGGAACAGAAAAATTGTCTTCCATGAATTGGTTCTATCTCCTTTTGAATCCATGCAAAATCAACCCTATAAAAATTTTGGAGCAAGGAGGCCCATGGCTCACCTGCATATCAAGTGAAGAGCCATGTCCTTTCCTTTGTTATGAACATGCTAACTTTCGGTCTCATTTGGGGTCCTCCAATTCTGTTCCTATGAGGAACAATTATTTCCTCATTTACTTTCTCCATTTTTCTCGAGATAGACCTGTATCATATTTTTGTCAGTCAACCTGCTTTGTTTCACTCAATCAAAATCCCAGTCTTACATACAAACAAAGCACCACAGGGCCCCTGTACCAGTTGGAGACTCTAAAAACTACTGTAGCACAAAATATAACAGGTAGGAAAACTGACAAAATCAAGTCTAATATTGCCCCAAAATGATTTTACAATCAACTCCAGGGGACAAAAGCTATCAGAGTATTCCCTTCTACAACCTTCCCTCCAAGGCAAGGCAAAAATCATGTAGTTTCCCTTTGCATCTCAAAGGACCTGCTTTAAGAGAAACTTATGGACATGGCTGCAGATCAGAGAAGACACTAACATTTTGCTGCTTTACCAAAACCTCTACTTAATGTGTCAAAAAGTCACCTGTGTTCAGCTTAGCATCAGCAGAACAGCTGATGCTCTTCTAGGCAGGCTTAACTGTCCCACTTTTCCTTCTGGTAAGCTATGACTGTAGGATTTGAAGTACCTTGGAAACAGCAAAAACTGAATCTCATTAATCATAAAATCCTCTTATGACTGGACTGACAGCTACTATGAGAAATGTCAGCTTCAAATGATACAGACACGGAGAAGAAGCTTGTAATGGAAAAGCTGCCTCATCTGTAACTAGAACATCATGAATTAGAGGCAATAATTGGCCTTACAAAAAGAGAATAATGTCATCATTATTCTTACTACATGTCACTTCAAATCTTGGTATTAGATCATGGCTCTAAGATGTTCACAGCTAAAAATTTCTGGCTTCAGTCCACATGAACGCATTATCCCCTGTCTATTTGAAGTGGAAACTGCAAATAGCCTCCTCTATCTGGAGGATTGGACCACTATGTGGAGTGCAATTTCACTGTGAGACACTGGCATGCTCTGACTATGGCTAGGCTTACTGTGAAGTCAACAAGGATTTCTGTGCAGTAGGAGCTTTTGATCTTTAAATGGATGATGACCTTCATTTTCCAGTTAGATTTTCGTCTACCAAGAGTAGGTCCTATTGCCTGGAAGAACAGAAAATCTACTACTTAATCATACAAAATTTTCTTTGCATAAGACCAACACTTCAAGTAGCTCAAATTTTCAAGATGAAAAAAGGAAAAGTGAAGAAGTGTTTCTAGTTAAAGTTTGTTAGCATCTCCGGGATTTCTGCTGTGTGAAGTCTTACAAATCTGCTGCAACTGATCTGCTCCAAACTCTGTAAGCTGAAAAAGCTCATGTTATATATATAATTTGTAAGTCCTTAAAGGGAAGCAGTTTGCCACCAGAACAGGGATGACATGGCATGACAGCATACTAGGTTTCTAATAGCAATTTTTTCTCTTCATTAGAACGTGGAGGTGTGATACACGAACTGCTGAGTGAACTCACAAGGCCTGTTCATTCATATTGCATGAGCATACATTTCCTCTTGCCTAGAACTCTATATTCTGATTTGGTACAACAAAGACTTCAGCATAGGCAGGAAACACCAGAAAATGCCTACTTTTGGCACTTGTACAGAGCAAATGGCAAGACCTGTGGAGTCAACATCACTCACTGCTGCAGAAAATGCCATAAGCTCCTGATAATAACCAGGAATTGGATACAGAAATTACTCAAATGCTGGCATCTTGTACAATACTGGGCTTTGGCTGACATCATCCCCCCTTTGAAAGAAACTTTTCTAAACCCTCTGGGCATGCTGCTCAAATTGGTGTAATTTTTCTTTGGTACAGGCCCTCATTAAACCAGGTCTGGACAAACTATTCAAATACAATTGTTCTTCCTGAGAAGAGTCCAGACCAGCATAGGCAGCATACACCTAAATGTGGCTACAAAAAGCATAATGACAGTTAACAGTGTAATCTGACCAGGACAACTGGAAGCTAATTTGGAATAAACTACAGGTGTTCAGGACTAAGGTATCACTTATCAAATGTTTGCTGTGATGCTTGGATAAAACCCTTTCTTGTCCATAGGTGCTAACTTTTTAACGCTGCCCCTCTCACCATCTCTTGTTTGGCCTGGACCAAATCACTTCAGTTCTGGGTTGTTGGGTTTTTTACTCTAACCATTTCCTTCCCTGCCAGTTTTCGAGTACTTTGGAAATAGATACTACTCCTTAGTAAGAAGGGGGTGTGTATCATCTTCCTTGGGCATCTAACATCAGTGAGCTGAATCACTGTGCTTTTCCTGGAAGTGCCAGGTACAGGGGAGATTGATTATTCCTTGAACCACCACAGGAAACTTGCAGTGTGAATTAGCAAACCACCTGATGCGGAACGTGTTAACACCCTCTAGTGTCATCAGACTACTGATAATAAATTAAGATAATAGAGAAAGCTATCTTCCACCCTCATTTGATGGTGTCATTCCTTTTTTTTTCTGGGTAATAACACCCATTTTTACCAAATGGACTATTACTTGGAAGTCTACACTCATAAGTACAGCCCAGAGTTTCCTGTGTCCTGAACCAGGCCAAACAGAACCTATTTTCAAACTGAGTGATCTTCTTTCAGCAGTGAAGCAGCTGAAATCCAGCCAAATCTATACATAAAGAACTGAGAATGTAGTATAAGAGTAGATTAGGAGATTTAAAAGCAGCCAGCAACACAATTACCAAAGAATGTCTTCCTTTAACATGTAGTTGTATACCATGAAAGATGGGGAATCAAAAGTGGTTTCGCCTAACTTCTTTGCTTTTTTATTTTAATGGTTTTCCTCACAGAAAACAAATAGGACTTCCAATCTGATGAAATGTAATTAATCACAAGGAGAATGTGCTTTTTCCAAATCCAGGAAGTTACCACCTAAGAAAAAAAGCAAAGACTTCTGGCCACCGTGAAAATTAATTTAATTAAAATCAAAACAAGACAGAGCTGCATAGCACTCTGCTCGAGACCTCATCTGCAAGAAGGACTCTGGGCTAGTCAACAACTAAAGCATTTAATAAATTTTTGTGGGGAGAAAGACAAAATGTTGTTGGCCAAGAAGGCTTGTTGAAACAATCTAACGGGAGACAGGCAGGACAGGCAGCATCTTGGTACTTCACTTCGTGACTTCTACCAAGCTCTTTACAAATCAGCGACTTTAATCTATAACACATCTTCCTGTGCATATGATTGGTGTGCAGTCTTAAAAGAGGGACAAAAATATATTAAAAAAGTAAATTTTTTATTATCTTTCCTTAAATCTGAAAATGTCTACAGTGGGTCAGACACCATCTAAATTATGTCTGCAACCATATAATTTTTTTTCACTGTGGGAGAATTTGTGGTATGATAAGGAGGTGGGAGTAGGAGCATTCAATTTCCTTGGGCTCTTTTGGAAGCCAAGACTGTCAAACCTCAAGTCCTAAGATAGCATTGCTATCTATATAGTTAAAAGAAGAATAATTCCTCCCGTTTCTGAAAGTATTGCCGTGTAAGATTGCATAGATGTGAACGGGAAAAACAAATCCATTTCCAGAGGAAAAGGCATTCTCCAAATTCCTTACTGAATATACTTTCCTTACTGAAAGTGTGTTTTGCAGCCAAAGTATAAACATCAGTTGAAACAGAGGAGACAGAGCTGGGACTTTCAGTCCCTGAAAGTAGTCTGTATAGTAAGGAACCATGGAAAATGCCAAAACCCAGTCTGCCTCTGCATCCCAATGAAGCAGTCCACTTTGAGAAAAATTATTCTTCAGGGTCTAGGGTGTGACATGAGGAAACTGAAATATAGACTCGCCACATGAGTTAAATGTAGTCACGGACAGATGGGTAGTCCCAGCTCAGCATCAGAGGATTTTCCCTCTATAATCTTTTGCCTGTTTTTCTCACCTGTTTCTCCCAGGATAACAGGTAACATAACTAAAAGAGACGCCTGCTATAATGACTGTCTTCACATTATGCTGCTTTGTTGGTGATACTGTAAAAGGCTGAGGATACTCTGCTGTAGTGCCCTTGTCCACAAAAACTGTGGGAGACCCAGTCATGGACAGCACAGAGGTTTGTGGAAAACAGAGCTCCTTTGCTAGCATTCTTGAAGGAAGATACACATTACTGGCACTCAAAATAGTCTACCCTTCTTTTCACCTTCCTTTGTGGGCTCCCATCTCTTTGTAAACCTAAATATAAGCTGTCTAGGTTTTGAACACCTCTCAGAGTCTACTCGTGCCCTAATGTTCGCATGGAGTACCTTGGAAGCTGTAGCAGCCCCTCAGGAACCCTGAAAACTTCACTGTGGCAGGATTTCTAAGGTTTATTAAGACTGAGACTAGTTAGATGGGAACATTTTTCCCATCTGCAATCATTAAAATCTGCATAACTACCACATTGTTCTTCCCAGCACTCCCTTTGGCCTCCCAACAGTATTTGCCACACTAACCAGTGTTATCTCCTTGTTGTGTGTGGTCTTCTGGCCTGTCCTCCCCTGTGCTTAACACTCAAACAGGATGTCTTCTGGAGCAGGATGCATTTTGGACTACCCATAGAAAAACACGCAGCAAGAACGTAGGCAACATCTTTATAACAACACATCAGGCAGCTTTATAAACAACAGGTCTTAATTTCAAGTGTTGGTTTGTCGTAGGTCTGATTCTCTTCAGTGCTGAAGAGAATAGCAAATGGGATCTGGAAGTGGTGCTAAAGTCTCAAAAATGCGCACACACACACACCAGTCCATCTATATATTGATGACAGCGTAAAGGCAAATAGCTAATAACCCTGAATGTGCAGTGGATGTGTTTCCTGTCTCAGTCTTTCGTAGTCCAGCACAGATGGCTATGAGACTCTGGCTACATATTTTTAGTTCAGCTCTCTCCCTCTCTTATCCTGTCCCGTGAGCCTGGTGAGTGGCCTCAACCACCATGCCCAGATGCTGCCAGAGCACACGTCTGCTTGCAGCTGAAGGGAAGTCAGCAGGCACAATAAGCCAGAGGCAGCGCATGCTGCTCTCTCCTCCCTCACCCTCCAGCTGAGCATGGGTCTAGTAGTTTGCAAGGGGAGGCATGGCTGAAGGAAGAGAAGTGTCCTGTCTTCCTTTCTGTGCATCAAAAACAGGGTAGAGATGATATTCTGCAGGCTGTGGTTTTCCTTTTTTTTTTTTTTTTTTTTTTTTAAGTTCTGTTTGTGACCAGCGTGGACACAGCTCTGGGCAGGGGTTCATGGTAATAAGGAAGGACCATTTTGCTGTGGGTGCCCTAGTTCAGAGAAACAAAGTAATGGCCACCAAGGGAGAAACCATCCTTTAAGTCTGTCCACAACCTCAAAAATAGCTAGACCAGGCAAGTATTACCAATCTTCAAGACCTGGAGAAAGTTCATATGACCAGGAACAAGGAGGCCAAGTCTGTGAGCTGGAAGTGTTTTATAACACGGATGAGGAGTCTGCAAAGAAAAGACCGTCGCAGTGGCCCAGTCCCCCTTTTATTTGGAAGTCATGCAGAGCAGATTCCACCCAGGCTTTCAACCCACACCCCACCGGATTTTTTTAATGTCCTTTTGACTTCCCTTTCTACTTTTGGAGACGAAAGAGCAAGGAAGAATCAGATGCATGTGACACATTGGGGTAAGTTAAAGTCACTTGAGAAGAACTGAAACACACAAATTAAGTTTTTCTAATTGGGGCAAAACACTTAACAATGTAACATTGTTTTTTGATAGTCTGTGGAAAGGAATCAAGCCCTTCAAAGTCCTCGGAGAAGCAGGAACCAGTTAATATGTGCTCAGAATTGTTTTGGTTTGTGGATTTAGTTGCAGTTGTTTGCCTTTTTTCCTAGTACTGATTTTGTGGGCTGCATGCACCCAGAGTATGGTGTACCCTGCCGGCTCTGCTGAATCAGACACAATCTTACGTCTATGCTAAAGATCATGTTACAAAGTGTTCTAGTGAACCTTTCCCACGTTATGAGGTTAAAACATGAAGACTTTTGTTGTCTTCCCAAAAGCTCCTTCAAACTATTGTGGTTATTTTTCCATTTCTGATTCTTCTCCAGAGGCGTGATTGGGTTTTGATTATTAAGACTTCAGAAGTCCTCACAAAGCTGTTCCTTGATATCAAAAAATATAAAACCTGTAATAATTACCAGGAATGAATGGAAGTGCTTGAATTAGAAAAGAAGGTCAGACCGGCTTTTTTAACATGCAAGCAAATCTGCAGTCAAGGGGAGATCTCCTCTTTGTTAATTTTCATATAGAAGGTTATAGCTAAGTGTGTAATTAATAGAGTTCTACATGTAAAATCAGAGTGCCTGTTGCAGAAAAAAAAACACTCAAGATTTTATTAGCAAGAATACAAAAGACGAACAAAAAAGAGACAGACATTCCATTACAGAAAACACTGAAGAACTGGGCAAAGTCTGAAGTCAAAAGATCAAAGAGAGAAATTTATGAATAATTTTTGGAATTTATTTACAAACAGCTAACAGTTGCATGAAAGAAACCGAACTACTCTTTGCAATAGAGATAAATGATAAATATTCTGCATTTTTCCATGTTTGCCTTACTAATCAAGCAACAGTTATTTTCTAGCCCCACTGGTATTGTTTATTCTGCATAGTTAAATAGACTTTCCAATAGACAATGTCTTAACATTGTCAAGACAGTGCTGAAGTAATAGAAAGTTTGTTAGTAATATCCTGATGTTGTAAGTATAGAACATGTTTTCATTATGGGAGTAGAGTGATTTCTTTGAGGTGTACAATAACAGTATAATATATTCAGCATTAGAAAAATGTATGAGAAAGAGATTTTGGTGGTTTGGGGGTTTTTTTTAAATATCCTTTTACAAAGCTGAGTCTGGTTTTACATCACCTTTGCCTAGTCTCTTAGCTTACAGAGCTACAGCAATACTTAGACCAATATCAGAGGTCCATTGTTTGACCTTCAACATGTTGCTATGCAGTTGTCAGGGAGGTAATACTGCTAAGATAAAGCACAACTAGGCAGGTGTTATGAAAAAAAAAAAAACCTGTAGTTATTGGCAAAAAAAATCAAAGAGCACAGACAAACAGATTCAAGAATATTTACTCCCTGTCTCATCGCACCCATCATGGAGCAATGTCTCAGGGAGGTCCACAGGCCAAGAAAGAGCCAACAGCCTGGAAGATGCTCTCTTCTTCATTTATCCCATCCCACCTCCACCAAGAAGGGAGAAGGGGATGATTCTGCCCTGGGAGATGTCTGGCTATGAAGGACCTATAGGGACACGTGGGACCAAGCTCTCATGGCCAGAGCCAGTACATTCAACACCCTGCTCCTCCCAAACGCTGAGATGCTCTGCTCCTGTCTACAAGAAAGGTGAAGTACAGATAACTGCCTTTATCTGACTTTGTAGTGTTCTCTGCCTTAGTAACTACTGTTTCACAGAGGCAATAAATACCCAAAACTCCTTTACCCGTTATGGATTAGTAATGTCCATGTGCACTCAGTCTGTCCTGACTCAAACCATGACACTAGGTTTCAGACACCTTATACGGGAGTAACAGTACTGCATGCAGGAGCAGACAAAAATGATCACAGTCTTGCTTCTTGGGTAATATAAACAAAGTGGTGTCAGTGCATAGAACTACATCAACTGTAGGAAACTGCTCAGTGTTATAATTTATAAGGCATTTTTTATAAAATTTACAATTTCTGGATTTTGTGTGTGTGTGTGTGTTTTGAATTTATGTGCCCTCACATTTGTATCTGAGAGCAGTCAGGTGTGGTGAGCATTTAAAACTTTATCTTATTGCTGAATGTTTAAGGGCAAAGACTACTAAAATGATTTATCCAGAGTCACAGAGACAGTCTAGGACACTGATGCTAAATGTCCTGAAACATTTAGGCTGGTCCCTAGGCTGCTTTCTGAAACCTCTTCTTAACACTTCCCTCATGTTCCACTTTCTTGCAGCGAATTGTTTTGTGAAACTGTGTCACAAAAGCGGTCTAGTTGGGGCAGGATCTGCGACTGCTCTAACTAACTTGCAGATTATTCATCACAAGTAAACTCTCAAAGCCAAAACAAATAAGAGACATTAAATCTGCACTGACCTTTTGGGGCTTTTGTGTTTACAAAGCTGCTAGCATGCAGACAGGCTGTTGTGGCTTTCATATTTATTATTGTTTTGGTTGCCTTGAAATAGTACCTATATTCTTCCACAAATACTTGGAAAGGTCATTTAGAAAATGCAAACCTCTGCATCTTCTGTTCACTAGCTGTCTTTAACTTCCTTGGACCACTTTCTTCCATGAATCACGGCATTATAAAAATATGGGTGGAAGGTAGTTTATATATGCCTCTATGTGTGTGTCTATGCATATCTGACAGATATATCATAATTCAGAATTACAAATTATACCCCAAAAAATTTACCAGGTGTGTTTTTTTGTTTTTTTTTTTTTTTTGCAAAGCCTCCTGTTTTTCACTTATTCACCACTTTCTGGCAGGCATTACAAATAAGCAGAATATGATCAGTATCCTGCTGCAGTAAACTTCTTTGACTTTGGACCTTTACCCTGGGTAGCTTTATGCAATTAGTTTGCATCTGAGCCAGAGTTTACCCACGGTCTATAGCTATGGGTGTCTTGGTGCTACTCTTGCAGGGGATTTAGCCTGCACACAGAGGGATGTTTGCCCTTATTAGTGCAGGCATTGCCTTTGTTTGTCTCTCCATCCTCGTGTGTAAAATGACACCAGCAATTCTTTACATATGTTTTTGAAGGAATCTCATTCCCTTGGGATGAAAAATATCAGGTGAATGCAAAGTGGCATTATGCTAAAATCCACCTGTGGAGAAGGCCAAAGCATAACACGCTTTTATTGCAGCTGAAAGTTTCGAATGACTGTAAGTGGGAGATGTATGCCTACCTCTTCTTGTCACTTTTGGAGAGCCCAGCCTGAAAACTTCCGTGATAATCAGTCTGCTGCAGTACAAAATCCTTCCAAGAATATTTATTCTCTTCCCAGCTGGGCATTTGCTGTCTTCCTTCCCAGTGTAAGCGAGCTGGTCACTTCTGCCTTCACATGCGCTTGGTTTGGAAATCAGACAACTTAATCCCACGTCTTCTTCGACTGAGATTTCTGAACAGACATTGCTAAGACAAGAAACTTTAATACTTCACAATAGGTCTTCCCAGTATTCTTGCTGTGATAAGAGCCCCAAGTCAAAGCAGCAAACAAAGTTATATCTAATGTATACAGCTGTGCAGCCTTTCCATAATGCTACATACTTCTTAAGAAAGAAAAGATCTTGCAATATTCAGAGAATATAGAACAAAGTATTTTCTAAAATTAAGTTCCTCTAAACCAATATTAATGAAAAACTAGTGAGTAACAAGACTTGGGGATACAATGACTCCATAAAAAACAAATTCTGTTCATGAAAGTGCCCTTGTATGTGACTGTGACCACTGCCTAGTCCCTTTGCTGTGCCTTGATTTCCCTTCCTCTCTCCTGTGTAGCTGGACGGAAGTACAATATCTAAGAACAACAGGGTCATGGTTTTTCTGAGGAATTCTTACAGTTTTTTGCAATAATGGTGGTTTCTTCCTTTCTAGAGGCAGACGTGTGTGAACAGTGTCTGGATTTAACCTGAAGCCTTTTTTTTTTTTTTTATTCTGTTGCCATCATAGTCATCAAAAGGCCCTCCTGCCTTTTTTTTTTTTCTGCATATGTCACACTGTTCTGTTTTTATTGCATATCCATGGGCTGTGAAATTCGTAAGTGGATTTATCCCACCATCAGCCTATATCCGTAAAGAAAATGGAGCCCAGGCTCCGGCAGAGCATATCCTTACATATGTACGTTGTTGCTTCACTCCTCTAGAGGGAACTCTTACTTTAAATCTCTTCATGCATTTCTCTGTAAATGCAGCGAGCTGGCCAAGATGAGGGAAGAGCTACAACCTCTTTTGCCAAAACGAAACTTGGCAGAAACCAGCAGCGGTTGTCTTCAGGTGAGAATCATTTCCAGTTTTGTCAGAGGTCCTTTCTTACTTTCCTACTGTGCCTTGGCACATCCAGCCCTAAGAAACATGCAGGACACAGTGTTAAGGATACCCCAGAGCTGGATTTAGATCTTCTCCAGTCCTGCTGCTGTTTATGCTACGTCAGCTCTTCAGGCTGACAGGTGAAGCTTGAAATCCCCTGTTTGTGTATTGGCCTCAGACAACAGAAAACTTTACCCTGAGGGTTTAATGTGAGAGGTTGACTTGGGGGAGTGGGGAAAGACTAAGGAAAAGTGCAGAGTACAGCAACTGTACTGAGAACAGTTCTGACCCACACCATCCCTCTATGAAGCTGCCTTGCTCCCTGAAGATCCTCCACTAAGGACATTCCCATAAGCCCACCTAAGGTAGAAACCATTACTTAACTCAGTACTGTTACTTTTTGGCCTTAGTGGTTTCAAGGTCAATGGGTGGCAAATAAAGCAAAGAGGACTTCCCTGTGGGTGGAACAACTTCTGCATTTAGAGGAGTGTGGAGAGCAGTATTTGTGGATATCGTGAGGTTTCTGTTTTGGGCTGAGCTGGTCACAGTGGATGAGTTCAGCTCTGTCACGGGACCTCAGGAGAATGACTGGATAATAGGGCGGGTTCCCACCCATTCCCCTCTCCAGTTCTGTGCCTTTCCTGAAGACCAGTGTCAATCTCCCAGCTTCTCTGATTACCCTTATATGGAAAAGTAATAAATAACCACTTCTGTTCATATTGCATTGGTGCAGTGCCAGCCTTCCTACACTCCTCACATGTCTTTATAGGGAAAAAGCCGTGACAGAGTGCAGATGCAAATCCATTGGTGCAACCTTTGACTGGCTTACTTCTAGGAAAAGTGGCAACCATGGATGTAGAAGAACTTTGGTCTGAGTCAGCATATTCAACAGCTGGAAATTGTAATGAAGAAGACGGAGAAAAGGAGATAGCTAAGACTGTTGGCACTGCATACCTTGTCTGCATTTTGGAGAATTCTCCAGTCCACTAACTTTGCTCTCTGGTGTGAACAGCTTCCAAAATTCTCCAACAAACAAAGCATGCTCCTGCTCGTAAGTTCAGTCATGAGCAGTTCAAAGTGCCCCCACTTGGCTGGATAGTTCAGGTGGTGTGCTGGAACCAGAAAGAACGGTAATAATAAAACCACAGCTTTTTGTTCTTTTCAGGTTTTCTTAGATGAGCAAGGGTTTGCTATAGGCAGGGATCACTGATTTACCAGCTATGCTCCATTAGGGAATGGCATCAAAACAAGTTAGCTAGGCAGGAAAAATATGACAGATCAAAGAGAAATTATCCATGTTGCTTGTTTGTAGGTAGCTGTAAGTGAGGACTGACTCATGCTAGTGCTGCCAAGGAGTCTAGGTATGTGATAGATTCAATTGTAACAACAAAAATAATCACAAGAACTAACCTGATTCCATGACCCCCTCAACTGAATAAGGTGAATGATCAAGGAGTGGGTAAGAGCTATACTCACTGTGCCTAAAATCTCAAATCTTCCACCTCTGGATTCCCAGCTTCTCTCATTTGTTTCTGCTATATGGGTACCCTGAAGACCTTATGCATGTACAACAGGGTACTTTGTTGTGTCTTAGTGTTGAACCCAGCACTTTTCTACTCTGCTTCATTGCTCTGAGAGAAGTCATGACAGAAAAATGCCAATGAATGCTCTTCTCAACGAGCAAAAAAGCATTAACAGAGCAGAGGTGTATTAGGAAACTGATATTCTAGGGGAAAATCTGCTTTCACTACTCCCGTTTTTTTGCTTTAAACTGTTTAACTGTTCATACTGCCTTTACAAAACAGGACAGGACACGAACCCAAGATCAATCCCTAACAGGTGTTGACTCAGTACTTTTTGTGTGGAATAGTTTCATTTGCACTGTACATCCCCAGGACTTCACAAGCAATTGCTTTGTTGTTTCAACTGTATTTCTTCTTGGACAGTTATTCTTTCCTGTAGCAAGAGGGCCCGCTTTGGAGATGCCCATGAGAATGCCGTGTTGTTAGGTATGTACCCTTGAGGGGGAGCAAGAGAGATTTTGAGCATGCAGGTCCTGTCGGGGCAAAGCTGAAGGACACTGGTGTATGTGCAGTAGAGTACACAGTCAGCCAGTTTAGATCGAGATGTGCTCACAACAGCTGCCTTTTCAGAGGAAAGCCCAGGAGCTACATCACGTGTGTGGGATGTGATCAATGAGGTCTTGAGCCCAGGAGGGAAATGGGGACTGAGCCAGCAGAGCAGTTGAATACACACCGAGCTAAACAGGGACTAACATACACTTGCTTTTCTGTGTCAGGGGGCAGCTGGCTCTGCTTTTTGCAATTGCAATTTCTCTGGAAAGCCTTGCAGAAGCAGGTGGCACAAGTGGCTGCACATGTTTTGTTACATTTGAAACATGCCATTTCTAGTTTGGTGCAATCCAGCCAGTCCTCCCTGTGCTTGCACTGATGTGCTCTCCTCAACTTTACAGCCCACCTCTCTTCACAGTCCTTTAATGAGGGCTGATAATCACAAGCTTGGCTGGCTGTGCTCTTTGCCTACTCAGGGTGGGTACAAGGGGCGGAAAGTCCTGTCACTCTTCTGTGTGGGCAACCGCAGTGCATGACTTACACAGGGAAATTCATGTTCTCAGAACTTATATTCTTCTGACACAACACCACATCCATCATCAGACCACCCTCCTTCTCCAGCACAGGGGAGGAAGAAACTTAAAACACAGAATAACCTGTGGAAAAAAAAGGAAGTAGAAAAATGCTGGATTATGAATCCCAGGTTATCATGTCTCCTCTTACTGGGTTGCTGTATAGTATATTATCCCTTCACCTTCAAAGAGCCCAGCATCTCTGCCTCCTGAGACTGGAGGGGAAGAGGACATCTTTCCCATAATAGCATCTGTTACTTGGCACTAGGGAGAAGTCTATATGTATAGCTTTTGGAACATAATGATCAGACTTCCAGAAATACATTATCTTTTCCTCAGGAGCAATAGTCCCTGAGCATGGAACAAATGAGAAATGTTTTTTTCTGAGCTGAGAAACCATTAAACCAAAACCCACCAAGTGTGAAGACATTTCTTAACTGTTAATTAGCCTCTGTCTGCCCTGAAATCTGAGGTGCTTTTAACACTCGTTTACCCAGAGAGGCACTTGGGCTGCGTCTACACTGTAAGACAGAGAGGGTGCCAGAGGGAGTGTAGGTGCACTGGGTTGCACTGTAGGACCAAGACAGAAAAACCCAGCAAAGATCCCCTGAAAAGCCTTAGCTTAAAATCTAACTCGTTCAACATGTTAACAAATGAGCATTCAAGGACTATGTACATTGCCCTTCAGTATAAACAATTTAGCAATAGTTGGTATCATTTGACACACTTTGCACCTGCATACAGTTGGTGTATGCGGTTAGGTACAAAAATTTTACTTCCCAGTTTGTCCAGAAGCCTTAACTTTTTAAACTGAAATCCTCATTTTCACTACCCAGTGTTTTGAATTTCTGCTGGAGCAAAAATTATTAAACTGCCGGAATAGAAAATCAAAGGTATAATTTGTCTATCTGCCATCTGGGAAGTTTCAAAATTTAGGGTTTTGCACAAAGAAAACAAAATAAGAAACAAAAGAAGAAACAACAAAGAGCCCACCCACAGCCCTTTTCTAAGTCCCATGAGCAGAGAAAAACTTACATATTTACAACTGGTTTTAACCAATCCTTTAGGGCAACCCTAAGAACCAAGACATTAAAATAAATCTTGTTTAAGTGTACTAGAATTGCTCTAATTTATAAGATGAATAATATGTAAATAGGACTATCAGACAGAATATATGAGAATGTCTAGACCGGGCTACAGTTTTGCCATCCAGTAATCCGTCTCTGACAGTAGCTAAGACAAAATACCTGTAGAACAAAGCCAAATATAGCCAAGTTTCTACAAGATGACTTCCCAGCCTCCAGTCATATGATGCCCAGATATTTCCCGTACTACAAGCAGTATTGCTGTGCATGACAGCCCTAGACAGACTTTTCTTCAGGAGTGATGCCTGATCACTTCTGAACCACACAGACTTTTGGCCTCTAAAATCCTTGTGTCAAGATGTCCCACGTTTCAACTGCATGCTCCGTGAAATAATCCCTTATTTCGTCTTGAGATTTGGGGTGTATCACAGCTACATTGCTGTCACCACCTGATCTGTAGCTGTGAGGAGGGAAAGCTCCCACAAGGGTACCCAGCACACCACGGTACATTCCAGGCTGCTGCTTGGGTGAACCTGCTGTGTTTACTGGCCAGTAGCACGGATACTGTGTACTGTTAGTAAGTGGGATCAAACCAGTAAATCCTGCTTTCTTGAGGATGTCCCGAAAGGTTTTCCAGACAGGAGCACCTCACGTAGCAGCAGCATGCCTGTAAATGCCAGTCTGTGAAAAAGGCACACACAAAGAACTCGCAGAGCCTTTTCTCCCCCACCTAGGACTGTTTGGTAGTCTTGAGGTCCAAGGTCTCACTGGAGAGTTTTTGCAATAGTCGGGCAAGGAGTGGAGGGAAAGAGGAAGAAGACCCGCTGTCTAACAGTGAGATAGCCAAAGCACCTGCTCCACGGTTAAGCCTAAAATTCATTTGCAAATTATGTTAAGACATTATAGATATGCTCTCTTGCACTCCTCAGTACAGGGTGGTTCAGACTTTCAGATCCAAGGAATTTCGTATTGATGACTCCATGGAAATGATGAAGTTAACAGGGATCAGAAATGGGAAAGAAGTGTTTGTCAAACAAGGGTGTTGTTCTGTTCACTTTTCTTTCCTAGGACTCAACTTGCTCCTGGAAGTGAATCTTGAACTTTTTACACTGATACAATTTTTTAACACCCTTGGATCTGAGGTGACTGCAAAATTCTTTTCTATTCCTATTTACACTTGAAGACCCTGGCAAGAAAGAGGCTCTTGAAAGAATTTTTGTGAGCACTGAGGGACCTGCTTCCTATTGCTGAACCATCCATAGTCCTGTAGGTGAGTCATCTAGTCTACTCCACTATCTCTGCTCTGCATTTCTTAAATATACTCTAATGAGAATAAAAGTCATTAATGATTGTTGGACATGCAAGGTTCAGGAAGGTGTGGGCCCACATAAGCCTAGATAACAAAGTGGGGAGGGGGGGAAGAGGAGGAAATAATACTCCAGTTCAAACCCATGCTAACCAACAGTATCCTAGGAAAAAATTCATAGTGTTTGAGGTCTGTCTAACATTATTCTTCAGTCTGCCTGTGTCCATAAACGAGGCAATCCCTTCAGACCTGTTACTTCTAAAGCCAAGCGCTCAAAACAGCCTAGCATCTTCCCTCAGCACCAAACCTTCTGTTCACCCCCTGCACGAGGAGCAGTCACATGCAAATAGCCATCCTGGCGCTTCGGCAGGAATTTGTCCGAAAGTAACCTCTCTCCTCTGAAGCAGTGGCATTGTTTAATTCCGTTCTCGTGTTAGTCTCGTGGTGGGCTGCTTCACAGTGGCTGTCAGGCAGTAGTTATACAAGTGAAATCTAAGCAGGGAAAAGGAGTTTAGAGGAGTAAGTATGCAAGTATGTATGTAATGTACGGATAAATATGTCCATGTATATGCTTAGGTATTATATGTGTACATAGTGATTTTAGATGGGATGGTACTGGAGGCTGCTGATCTCAAAGACTCCAAGCCTTGCTTTCCCCTAGAAGCAAAGGAAGGAAGGAAGGTTTAATTTCCATGTGGAAAGCAACTGGCGCTGGCATTTTGACATATTTTTGTATATCACCCTCTTTACTCCTGTCTGGTTTCCCCCATGTGCTTCATTCTGGGAAAGCCTGTGCAGGAAAGGAACAGACAGCCTGAAGAAGTAAGAGGGTTAGATTGAGATCACCAAAAAGAGAGAGATCAGGACAACACTGGAAAGAGCTAATCATTCGTTTGTACACTAGGGGCAGGAGACAAATACATTTGGGAAGGGGGGTAACCTGACAAGGATACAGTGAGTAACTTCTCACTGCCCACTCATGCCATTTGCATACCATTTTTGCCTAGCCTATATTGTTTACAGGTTGCTGTTCTCCTCCAAAGCAAGCGGTTCCCCAGTCTGCCTGCTGGTGCTACCTGCTCCGTGCCCACCCACACCAGAAGGAGAAGGGCACATCTGCAGAGGCTGCAGTTTTCCCAGACAGTGTTGGGGGGCTAGCTTGCCACTAGCAGGGTTACAAAGAACTATTGGTACTTTAGCTACTCTTACTGCTCTCAGACAGCTCCAGGTCCTCCTTCGAGATTTTTCCCCTCTTCTAGCTCTTGCTGACTTATCTCCTCACCAAGGGGCCTCTGAGAGAGACAAACAAGTCTCCTGGGAGCTGATAATGCATAAGGGCCATTTTCAACGTGTGGTGAGAGGGAGACGTGAAGCCTACCCACAGCTCTGTGAAAATACCCTGGCTCAGGGCCTCTTCTCTTCCTGTGTGAGGTGTACAAAGGAGGGGTCTTTCAGGGAGCAGTAGTCAAGGGTTGGTCCCTCCAGGAGAAGCAAAGCCTTCTAAAACTGTCCACCTGATTCTGCCATTTACCAAGAGAGCAGAGATCTCACGAAACAGCTGAAGCAACCCGCTGGCTGCTCTGTACAACGTGGAGAGCTTGTGCAGAGCTGCTGGAAGTTTTCTTTGGCCATAGCTGGCAGGAAATTTAGAAAAGTGTGTATGTGTGTGTATGTATGTGTATGTATGTGTGCATGTGTGTACATGCACTGTGTAGTAACTGAGTAGAGATGTGATGGACAAGTCTAGCAAAGGAGAGTCGCAATCCATTCTTGTCATGTCAGCAGGACCTTAAACACCCACAGGGACGTTACAGCAACAGACCACTGGCCCACCTTGCATGTTGCCCTTGCACACGTATCCCTGGGAGCATAGCTGGTAATGCTGTAAAAGGGCATTTTCACCTCCAGCTTCATTCTGAGGTATTTCTCAGCCAAAGATAGAAACCCTCTGATCCTAGAAACGCTGCCTGTGAATTGCACTTTGTGAACACTCTTTTAAGGAAAAGGGGTTTTTCTTCATGCTGCCTGGGAGAGAAGAGGAAGATCTGGGGTCAGTAACAATCCAATACAACATTTCTGGTAAGGGTTGTGGTAAGAAGTTGAGGAACTCAGACTCAGCTGTGCTGTGACTGTGTAATAACATTGCTACTACTTCAGAGGGCTGGGAGGGTGAGCATGCATGGTATCCCAGTACTGCACAACAGTGACTAGCTTATCTTCAGCATTCAGTCTTCAGGGTACTGAGTTACTAGGAAAGCTTTCTTCCCCCCTCTCTCTCTCTCTCTCTTTCCCTCACTGGTTTTTAACAAATGTGAAAGGTGCTGATAAATACTGCAAGTGAACGATACAGTAGCTCCTTGCTCAAGCTCCCCTTCATTTATGAATTTGTCTCAACATTGCAAAAGTGCAAAGATCTTTCTTTCATTGCTCTTTCACATGACAAGGGCTTAAGCACAAATATTGACCTGGGCCTTCTCCTGCTCTGCATCACCCTTGCTTCTTCCAGCTACTCAGTGTTACACTGGACCTTTCTTTCTTTCTGGCAAAGTTGTTCTCAGGTTTGTACCCTGTTGTTAATTCAGAAGAGGTAGAAGGAACACAGACATGTTTCTTGTGAGACTGCTTGTGCTAAAGAGCCTGGCTACTCTTCTTTACAACAAACACTTCATGCATCTGTGCACAGTCACGGCAATATTGACAGGTTTTCTCTTACAGGAGAAGACGCAGGAATCAAAGTTACAAAATCAATGAAACTGCTTAGGTAAAGACAACAGAAATATTGTTCACAGAAGTTGCCTTGTGATGTGTTCTCCTGTGTCAATCCTTAAGAAAGGGATGTGGTTTACTCTTGGTCCTGGATCCAAGCTACTCTTTTCTAAGCTTTGCATTCACTGGTTGTTTTCTGACACAGGTACTGCCACACTGGAGATGTCTCTCCTTGAGGCAGAAAGCTGTACAATGTTTTCCCCAAAGTAGCAGCACATTTAATCTCCGTGTTGAGTGGTACAGCAGTGATTTAGATGTTCCCATGTCGAGATGTTTCACTTGCTCGTGACTGGTCGAAGTTGGGAAAGTGGCTGGCAGCCTTGGGTGCAGTGACCATGACATGGTGGAACAGCCCTCAGGAATCCCAGACCTGGGAGGTAAGAAAGGAAGGCTCCAGAAAGGAAGACTTCCTCTTGGTCATAGAGGGTTGGGTTAGAGATTGACTAGACAGACTTAACACCAAAAATCCATGAGTCCTGATGGGATGTACCCATGGGTGCTGTGTGAACTGCATCCCACATGGCAGATGTTGTTGCTAAGCTACTCTCCATCATCTTTGAAAACTCATGGAGAACAGGAGAAGTGCCCAATGACTGGAGAAAAGAAGAAGTTCAAAATGTTCAAAAAGAGCAAGAAGGAAGACTCAGGAAAGTGCGGTTAGATTCACCTGTATCCCTGGAAAGGTGACAGAACATGTAGTTTGGAGGTCATCACCAAGCATATAAAAGACATGAAGGTCATCCTCATTCAGCTTGTTTATCAACACCTTGGATGAAGGGATATAATGTACCTTCAGCAAGTTTACCAATGATATCAGACTGGGGGGAGTGGCTGATACACCTGAAGGCTGTGCTGCCATTCAGTGGGAAGAGAAACCTAATGAGGTTCAACAAGGGCAAGTGTAGGGTTCTACACCTTGGGAGGAATAGCTTCAATTACTGGTACAGGGCAGGGGCTGAGCTGCTGGAAAGCAGCTCTGTAGAGGAGGACCTGGGCGTCTCAGTGGATAACAAGGTGACCATGAGCTGGCAGTGTGTCCTTCCAGACAGGAGGGCCAGTGGGATCCTGGGGTGAATCAGGAAGAGGGTGGTCAGCAGGTCGAGGTCTTTCCCCTCAGTTCAGCCATAGTGAGGGCACATCTGGAGTGCTGTGTCCAGTGCTGGGCTCCTCAGTATAAGAAAGACAAGGAGCTACTGGAGAGGTTCCAGCAGAGGGCCACAAAGATGATTTGGGGACTGGAGCATCTCTCTTATGAAGAGAGACTGTGGGAGCTGGGCCTGTATAGTCTAGCAAAGAGAAGAGTGAGAGGGGATCTCATCAATACGTACAAATATCTCAAAGGCAGGTGCCAAGAGGATGTTGCCAGGCTCTTTTCAGTGGTACCCAGTGACAGGACGAGGAGCAATGGTCATAAACTAAAACACAGGAAGTTCCATGAGGAAGAGCTTCTTTATGTTACAGGGGTGGCAGAGCACTGGAACAGGCTGCCCAGGCAGGTCATGGAGTCTCCCTCTCTGGAGACATTGAAAGCCCACCTGGACCAGCTCCTGTGTAACCTGCTGTAGGACACCACCCTTGGCAGAAGGGTCAGACTGGATGACCTCCAGAGGTCCCTTCCAGCCCTAACAATTCTGTGATTCTGTGACAAGCACTCATCAAGAGAGGGGAGCAGGGGATCTTCACTGTCTCTGCCTTACTGTGATGGTCCTTTGGGACTTGGTTGTATTGACTACTTCGAAGTTAAAATGTATCAGTGTAGAAAGGACTTGCATTATAGGAAAAAAAGGTTCAGGAAAAATATTGCTAGAGTTTTATTAGGTTCAAATGCACCACTGTCCAAGCTTGAAGACAAAGGAAGCACACAAATAATCCTCTTCTACTGCAGTCAAAATGTTTTTAATATAGTTTTGGGGATTCACCAAATCCCTATTCCAAATCTTCAAGCATTTCTTCCACAAACAGCTGAATTTATTTCCATTCACAGTTAATTTATGCGATTTAAGCAAGTCGTGCCTGGTACAGTGGCAGGTGACCTGAACTTAATGCAATGTTTATTCTGTGGACAGCCATTCCTTTAGTTCAATATGCTACTTAATTCAATGATGAAAGTGTTTCTCTTCAAGGATTTAATGTTTTTTGTCTCATCTCTAGAAACACCAAATATAGGACTCAAACACAACAAGATAAAATATGTATTTGGGTGGGATGAGGTTTGGCTAATACTAGGCAAGCATGTAAAAGTGAATCCTCAAAGCAACACACATACAAAACATTGCAGAGAGAAATGTGATCCTGCTTAACAACATTGTCTGTACACCAGCAGTGAATATTGTAGAAAACAGGACATGGAATGAAGACAATATTTTCCACAAGATATGGATCCAGAGTCCTCAAGATGTCATCACAGGTGACCGAGGAAAGTTCAAATAGGAGATTTCTGTTATTTCTTTAAATGAACATATGCTGCAATTGACAGAATACAGTTTCACGGCTAAGTCCTTTTATTCTGATCAACTTATGGAGGAATTAAGAACACCTATTTTGCTATCTCAGTATGGTGCCTTTTTCTCCCCATCTGTGGGGGCTTTTCAACCACATGCTGGGGTTAAATGGAATCCAACAAGAAAAGTGGAAAAGTATTGTGAAATCTTAAGAGAAGTAGTTGATGCAAGCTGATCTCTTATCTGGTTGGAAGGAGGATAGTCTTGCAAGGTTAACAGAAAAATTCACCAGGCTGCTATGAGGTCATGGGACAGGGAGTACAGGGGCGTTGGTAGGATGCCAGATTCTGCAAACTTTATCAAAAGAGAAATGGAAGGGAAAAAAAAAAAATCAAAAACAGGATTCAGCAGCAAGCAAGGATAAGTTTGGAGAGAAGGTCATAGAGACTTAGTCATACTTAAACAAAGATGTCCAAGCATCTGGTCTAAGCTTGGCAAGAAAATGCAAGTTCTCCTCTCTGGTTATTTAAAAGTTACTTGTCAGAGCTCTTTGCCAATTCAGTTACACTTCGCCTGGAAAAAAATGCTGCCATGTAACTGCACTTATCCCTACCTCTAGGATGCCCAAGGAAGTCTTGAAGGCAGCAGGACTCCTACCTAACACGGTGCCATCATAGGGATTCTGTCCCCCTGGCTGGAAACAGTGATGGTCAGGGACCAGTCACCCCGAAGAGGCACCATGGAGTAACTGAAATATCTCAGAGAGGTTTGCTAAAGCACTGACAAAAAGGCCCAAATAAGGCTTGTACAGAAGGCTCGCCCTCTTTCCCTCTCCTGATGCCTCCCGTGCAAACGGAGAATGATGCTTTCAAATGCAGGGGGAGGGGAGGGGAGCGGGGTGTGGAAATGACACCCAGTTTTGAACGTGAGTGGGTACTTTAGCCTTTCATTAAAAAGTACCCAGCCACAAACATGCAATTGTTTTTAGTTTTCCTTTAAGTAAGGGAGTAAAATTGCTGTCGAAAGAATGTTCCCCAGCATTTCCCTGATTTCTCCCTAGGGTCTTCAAACTCACTGATGTTAAAAGAAAAACAAAGAAGTACAGGAAGGCACACAAACACAGATCTATAAATTAAAAAGTGAAAAAAGAAAAGCAAGCATTTTTCATATTTTGAATCAGCCATTGTGTAAGCATTTGCTTACTCCATCAATGCTCCGTGCTCAGGACATTAAGAGAAGACTGATATTTGAAGAAGTCTTTCTGTTTGCATTGAGCCTGATCTGAATTTCCTGTCTAAGGCCTGGGAAGTAAAATCAGAGAGATTAAGATCTGCTTTTTACCCTTGTACTGCAAAACTTGGCGAGCAAAGGGCAAAATTTTGCCAAGATAAACAACAAAATTTGTCTTAATTTTGTGTCTGAGTTATAAATACATTACAAATAGGGAAAATTAGTCATATATAAATAATAGCTCCATTACATTCAAGAATATGTGGGTGGGTGTTATGGGTGGAATAATTTGCTAAGGCAGAGCTTTTCTTCCTTGCTTTTCCTCTTCCTCTTAATTTATTCCTCTTTCTGAATATGTGCTTCTACTTTTTAACCTTTATTTATATCTTGCTCTTCACTCTGCAGTCCGAGTGATCTTTCTATTATGGGTCTTTACACACTTTTCTTTAGGATTGTTTTTTTAATCGCTAAATATTTTTAAGATGCCAACACAGGGTAAAGCACTTAAGTGTATACCTAGCCCCTGGTGCACACTTCCATTTTCTTGATGTCAAGAGACTGTGCATTTAAAATCAAGGGAATGCTTACAACAGCTCTGCTGTGCAATACCTGGTACAGCTGTTTTCACCATATTACAGTACAGTGCTGTACAACCTGCTGCAACACCAAAGACCCCCCACTTCTCTCTTGTCTCCTCTTAAACATTTCTGTTTTGTTTGTTTCAATTTTAATTGGGTGCTATTTGCATCACTGCAGCTATGCTGTTTGCTCTGGCATCCTATAGATAATCATGCTTGTGCTGTCCAAGGGATGTTGGGAATACACGTGAGAAGTCATCCAGAGCTGATATTTAAACTATTGCCTGAGCAGATCATGACCTGACATTGTATGCTCTCAGTTTGGTAACAATGCATTAGAGTACCACAAATGAGAAAATCTGAGCTGTGCTTCCATTTTAAAACTAGGATATCATGCCGGGTGTTAGGAAAGCACTCAAAATCCCACGTTGCCAACAAAAATACTTTTCCCAGCCTCGGTAGAGTTTGATTAGACCTCACACTGAAGGCAGGTTTGGCTCTTTCACCAGGAGCACAAGACTGGTACCCATCTCCTTAAATCCAGAGTCACCACTGTAGAGGTTTCTAAACCCAAGGGTTGAGGGGGACTTGTGCAGCAGCAATTTCTCAGACTGCAGGAGCAAATCCCAGAAACTCCTGAATGCAGCACACCACAGGAAGAGGGCAAATCCGAGGACCTAGCAAGGAAAACTTTTGAAATTTTATTCTTTTAATGCTTCTTTTGAAAAAGCGTAGATATTCTTAGATATCTTTTCAGCTTGTTCTAGCCTGGGAATCTCTTTCTGCTGCTCCTAATTTCCTTATTTTGGAGTGCCCATGCTTCATTACTTAGAAGATTCCAGGTGTACAAATAATTGTGGGTAAAAAAGCCTTCAGCAGGTGGAACAACACGAGACATGTCCTCACTTCCTGGCTCTCTTGAGGACTGACAATTCCCTGAGTGGTTCGACATGGTGGGGTGAGGAGCAGTAACAGACACTCTCTGGAGCCATTGGCAAGAAGTGAGACTAAAGATGTGGGGTGACTTCCCACAGGAAGGGCCCACAATGAAGAACATAGTGTTTATCTGACGTGAATGGTTGGGAGATTACATCACTGAACATACACTGCACCCCCACACTGACACCTGCTATGTCCAAAATGGTCCCCACTTCGCATCTGCATTTCTGATGAGGATGCATTGTTCTGCCTAATTTGAACTGATCTGGGGAAGCATTACGAGTGTTGCTGAGCAGAGATAGCACCACACACGGATATAACAGCATTGTTGAGACAAGCTCTATATGGGATGTTCTGCCAAACGGTTCCCTTCCCTTCCTCTTCTCATTTCCTTGTTCTTCTTCAGTCACTGGAGAATGCTAATCCCTTTCTTTATTTGTTTATGCGTTAACTGGTGACTTTACCGACCTGCTACAAAAGACATTTGACTAGAAGACTTTTCTGAAAAGATGCAGCAACTGCGAATGGAAATTTCTTTCCTGAATGATGGCAACTTGATGGCACTTGCATTGGTTCCTCTGGACCTGAGGATTTTAATATTGCTAAGTTTGTATGGACAGTCAGAATATAGAGAGCCCTGAACTGATAGCTCTAAACAAAAAGCAAAATACTACAACTACTTTAATACTTCCCTCATACTGATTTTTTTTCAATATCTTTAGAATTTTTGAACATCTTTAGAAACAACAGATTCGCAATCATCCAAACCAGCTGACATTTTGCTCGCATCACACAAAAAAAGCAGGCATACGACTACATCTGAGTGGAGAAAGTATGGAGACATCTGTAGAGAACAAAGTGATTGCTGGTTCCAAAAATTTCTCAGAATTAAATATGTACAGTTAAAATGTAAGTAGGAGAAGCTTCAGTCAGGATTTCCTTGCCTTGCAGGTACATTAGCTAAAATTCTTTTTTTTTCCCCACCCTTTCCTTCCAGGAAAGAATGTCTCTTTTTATCTGTCCAAACCACTGATTAGCCATTGGACAGTCTATCCCAGCCAGCTTGTTCCAGAGACAGTTGGCAGGGTGAGCAGGGATGACCTTTTCCAATGGCTGGGCCATTGGAGAGCAGGGTGGGAGAGTAATGGGGACAGGGACGGCTCTGAAAGCTCAGAGGGGAGACCTGGATTATTGTACATGCAACAAAAACTATCCTCTGCTTTACCTAATAACGTGTTTATTTTATTGAGGCTGCCATGACATTAAAAGGGTAGTAAGACCATGGTGGTTTTAGATGTGATCACAGGCCTTGTCTTGCACAACTGTAGGAGTCCTTCTAGTCCCACAGCACAGACAACGACACAGGGAAAAGAGAAGTGTCCTTAGAAAACCCATTGCCAGCATTTCCATCCATTCCACTTTGCAGATTGGGTTTTCCCTCTTCCACTAATTCCCTCAGGGTATGCCCTACACCCCTCTTCCCTTCATGTCTCTCCCTCCATCCATTTTCCATGGCATAGCTTCCCTCTGCTTTCACAGGGAATTAAGTTCTGCTCTTGTCAAGGAGCAGTCCTCTTTGAGCAATTGTTGGAAGCAGAGTTTCCCAAGTCAACTTGGAGATGCTCTAAGTACTCCTAATATGATCCTAAATGTGCACATCACTACAGTTCTCCTTAATTCCAGCAATCCCCTTCTGTTGCTTCAGTAGAGCCTGGCTGTGCATTACAGAGCAAACTGTTCTGGTGACAACCAAGCTTGAGCTCAGTTGCACTCAGAACATGTGGGTGAAAATGATTTTTAGTTACTTCCTAAAGCAGCAGTGGTGGTTAGGGACTGGTGCTTGCCCCCTCTACCCACAGGGTCAGAACACCTGTATTTTGGACAAAAACGTGAAGCAGAAGTATAATTCCAACATTTGTCAAATAAAAAATTAAAAAAAAAAAAAAACTAAAGAAATCATTTTTCAAAATAAGGACAGTTCTTAAAAGGTTCTGAAGCTTGAAAACCAAAGCCTGCAAGTGACAAGCTACTTCTCTTGTGATGTGGGATATTGGTTTTCACATAGTGATTCCTTGATGTCTTAACAAGTGGTTTTTTTGCATCTCCCAAAACAAAATGGGGCCAGAGGACACACTGCCTTTTTTT
>VXAY01004110.1:164736-178795 GCA_013399855.1 Oxyruncus cristatus
GGGAACCCCCGCCTTTTTTTTTTTTTTTTTTTAAAGTCTCATCCCATCTTTTCAGCCCCAGAATTCAAGGGTAGGTTCTGGCCTTCACATGAAAGGTATACAGCAGATAGCAGATTGTTTAACCAAAATGAAAGTAGTGACTTCAGCATCAGTTTGAGAATTTTATTAAAACCATAGGTTTCCATTCCATACAAAACTGAGGAGCTTTCTTAAAATAAAAAACGTACTAACCACATTGGAAATAATGCAGTGTAAGTGGCCGGTTGAGAAAAATCTCTGAAAGCTATATACAGGATTAATACTCCACAACTGTACTAATGTAGATACTGTCAGCAAGTTTAGCAATATATACAAACTACCTTTACACTCATAAATATCTTATTTACAGCTAATAAATAACATCCAGAGTTAAATCATGTTTCCTCATGAAAGAACCTTCACTCTTTTCATCCAAGTTCTAAATGTGTTTGTATTTAATCCTGTATTAAAAGCACAGCTGTTCAGATACTTTGTTTTCAAAGAATTTAACTCTTAAGAGAAAATTGCAACAAAATGTGGAATCTATAGGGAATAAATCATTATGTTTATTTTTAGAGGTCTCAGATGCAGTGGCTCAATACTCAACCCCACCCTCAGTGACTCATCACATCTCTGTTGTAGTTTAAGGGTCAGGAAATCAAATGTGAGCAATTTCAGAGCTATTAATATTGCAACATATTGCACTCTTTAAGGCTTTTATCCCCAAATATACTAGCAGCTACAGTTGGAAAAAAGTAACAAAACTTTGCACATAAGCACATACATCTTTGTTTTGCTTTCAAGATGGGATGATGTTGGAGAAATCACTGTCTCCATGGTGTCTTCCACATGCAGGAAAGGACTACAATACCCAGCATCAACAGCTCACATTACATTTCTTCAAGTGTCTACCTTCAAGTCCTTCTACCTCCCCAGGATCTGATCTTCTAGAAAGCTAAAAGAGGGCTAATGAACCTTTCAGCGCACCAGAAAAATTACATGTTACTCAAAAACGGGGAAGTGGAATGCCTTCAATATACTTATTTTTGTCAACCTGCAGCATGCCTAATCCCTGTGTTCTTCAGAGCACCTGTTTTTGTGCAGCACACAATCAGGCTCCTCCTGACTGCCACAGCTCCTGCTCCTTGCTGCATTCCATCTCACGCCAGAAAACCAAGCGGCTCCTTGCACTACATCAGAGCCAAGAAACAAACCCAGGTGGGTCACTGGCAGTCCCAATTCCAGTACAGGGAAGTGTGAGCATGGTTGTCACGTGTCAGGTGGATTCACTTGCACTGAAAACTGCATACAGCAGTCACTCAGCTGCATGAGTGATGCTGGGTGTCAAAGAGCAGAGAAGCTGCCCCAGTTTTGGCACACAGAATGCAAGCAAGTGGGGTGGGTGGAGGGGGTGGGGGAAATATATCTGTTTCCTGCATTTTCTGGTAGCTCAATTCCTCTGCAGTTCCTTATTCACAGTGTTGGAGGCTGAATGGTTTCATTGCCAACAAGTGAAAGCACAGATGAAATGTTCAGCGTTCTGCATAGGACACTGGTGTATTGCTGCCTTCTCCTACAACTGTTATTTATTCCAGGGTAAGCTGCATAGAAGTAAAAAGCTTAACACATCATACCTATTGCTAAGCTGCACTGGCACCTACCCCCAGTAAAAATACATTCATAACCACAAACTAAAAAATTCATCCCCATATTAAGTCAGGCCCTCACACCTTCTAGTAACACACAGAGCAAGAGTTTTGGTATTTTTCCACATGGGAAACCTACTTATTTGCTAAAAACACACTTGAAAACAATGAATTCTCACCACTGAACTGCCTGAAAATTCAGTTAGCCAAAGCAGAAAAACTCTGTCCAGTTTGAAAAAACTTCTGAAAAGAACAAAAAAAAAAAAAAAAAACCACCAAACAAAACCAAAAAAACCCACCAAAACACTAAAAAACCCCAAAACAAAAAAAATTAAACCAACCACCACAGGTACAGAGCTTTGTTTTCTTTCAATAAATACTAAAAAATTGCTGTAGAGGATCTGATGTCAAGAAACCCTGTCACAAGGCACCATGATTAAGCAAAATTACTTATTCGTTTTCAGCACTCAAGACTTTGGCAAGTTGTTTTGTAGGTTTCTTTTTGTTTTTAACTATCTGGATAATGTATCTTTAGGGTTAGTAACTTTGTATGCTGAGACTTTCTTACAAGGAGTCTCTTAAGATAGCTAGGAATAGCAGGCAAAAAGCCAGCAGCGGATAAATATTTCTATATATTTGGTACTGAACATCCAGTCCACAGGGATGAACAGACTCTCCTCCTCCCCAGTGTGGAAAAATCTTTATTCTTGTCACTTAGGCAGATTCTTGAGCAGAATTTTCTTTGGAGGCTTTCTTGGCGCTGCGGGGAAAAAATATAAAGGTGATGAGGAAGATGTAAGATACTTGCTCCTTTTCGTCTTATTTTTGAGGATAAAGATTAAAAAAAAAAAAAAAAAAAAAAAAAAAAACCACCGCTACTCATCAGGAAAATAAATTACGTGCTTGGGCTTCTCATGGCCTCTGCTTGATTTTGCACATCAGATACACAGAGCTCTCAAGGCCTCCCGAGGTCGTTGCCCTGGAGTGAAGGCCAGCACATGTGCATTTTTACGCAGAGCTGGATCTCGGTCTAGAAGTGTCCCCACGAGACCTTTCACACACAGCAAATGAACTAAAATAAATATAACCACTACTCTATCTCAAACTTCAGTGGATAAAGTCCAAAGAAAACTGGGCCCACATCTGAAAGTTTACTCTGGGTCAGAAAAATTGTTGATAAAAATATTAAAGCACACCGAGGGCTATTAAACACAGACTGAATATCTCTGATACAAATCAGAGATGCAAATCTCAAGAAGTCACTCACCTGATGGTTGCCAGCAGAAAGCAGTGTGCCAAGAAGAGCACCTGCAATATGCCTGCTCCATTCCTGTTACCAGCCTCCAAATCTACTGCTGGCCAGTGAGGAGGAAGAGCTCTGAACTGACTCGGTATGGACATTTCAATGTTCAACATCAAGGGTAGGTGTAGGGCATCTGTAGATAGAGACCTTCTTCCCTCGCTGTGCTAGCATCTTGTCTGCAAACCCCCTCTAACAGTCACTCATGCTCGGCCACTCTGTGAATCTGAGAAGCAGTGTACCTTGTTTTCAGACAGGCCAACAACCACACAGGCAGATGGTTATCAGAGAAGCAAATTAAGAGGTTTTAAACTGCCAAAGCTGCCTCAGGGTAGTCTGAGTTGTGATGCTTCTGAAACCTTGAGAAGACTAGTGCACAAGTTGACTAATGGGGAAGTTTTATTACCACTCATGTTCCCAACAATCCAAAAATAGTGATCATTCATACCCTCCTCTCTTCCTGTTCGCGGGCTGCTCCGAGCACTTCACAAATACTGCTGCCTCTTCTCCCTTACTGAGACGTGAGGTGCCATCTCGAGAACAGAACACCACTCTGGAACAAACATTGGGAAAAAAAAAGAAATCACATGGCTGAGCCAGACATGCGTTTTTAACCTTAGAAACAGGACTGGAGCTTGGAAGCAGTCTTTATACTTTGTCATGTCAGGCACTACTACTTTACCAGTCTGTGATAAAGTTTTACTTTTAAAGAGGTAATCCTGTGACGAAAGAAGCACTGTGCAATAAAAATTGGTAAACAGTTTATGCATAGACATCGAAGTGTAGCCATAACTTTCACTGTGATCTTCTGCACAAAAACTTCTTGTAGCTACAACAGCAGAAGGTCTGTGCCAAAGTCTCTTGAATCTTATTTTGATCAGTCCTTACGTGAATTTTTTGTCAGGTGAGTGAACTTGGAAGAAAGCCTTACTCCCTCAAATGTTTGCAAACGAAGTAGGTTGTCAATTCCAGCAAACCTGAGCAGTTGCTTTTCTATTTATCAGCACTTTCTCCACCCCTCTATTTGTTCAGCTCTGATAACCACTCTTTGATCAAGTGACTGCCTTGTTTATTCAAAGAAAGAACTTATTATTTACTATACTGCACATAGGACACACACACTCTCTTCTGGGTCCATGTTCTGCAAACAGATCTCATGTCTAGTAAATGGGTATTTCAAAAGATTCATGTCAAAGCAGTTCTGTTCAAACTTTGATGTTTTAACATTCATGCATTAGCAACGTCCTGCAA
Organism: Oxyruncus cristatus; assembly: GCA_013399855.1. Lineage (NCBI taxonomy): Eukaryota > Metazoa > Chordata > Aves > Passeriformes > Cotingidae > Oxyruncus > Oxyruncus cristatus. Next base: position 168,952 of record VXAY01004110.1, read on the forward strand.
CAGTCACGGGTTTTTTTCAGCTTTATTCCACCATCTAGGTATTCAACTCCTAAGAAAATCCAGCTTAACCAAGCAATAATTTCTTGTGCAAACACACCTTCAGAAGGGTTTCTAGAAATCTCCTTTCTAAGCACGCTCTTTGCAAGAAAACCTACGCAAAAACCCAGCATGGAAACGGAGGAGGAAACTGCAAACAACCACTGATGCTGGTTCATGGAGATACTCTCCTGCATATCACAGCTAACCTGAGGCACATGAGACAGTGATATGCAAATTAATTATGCGTGAGTAAGACTACAAATTGCAGATCCCAGAGGAAGCAAACAGCTGAACCCGGCTGACATAAGTGGTGCTTTGATGCCACTGGAGCCCTGATTATCAGTGCTGCACCCATCTGTAATTGCCTGAAATGTTTGTCCCACCCTGTGGGACACTAGAAATCAGGAAACGCAGTCAAAGCTCGTAACAATCAAAACAAGTTACTTTTTCTGAGTTTCTCCTGACTTCACTCTGACTCTCTGGATGTCAAATGTAAAAGGAGTCCACCAGTCAGTCCAGCTGAAGAAAGTGTCTTTCTCCCACTGCAGCTTCAGCATAAGCAGGTCCCCGATGTCCACTTCTGTATAAATCAGGAAGGAGAAGGTCTTGTTTGAGGAGACTTCAGGCCTGTGGGGAGGAAAATAAGGAAAAGAAAAGTGAAAAAACCCCTCTGAAACCGTTGGACAGATAAAGAAAATTAAGCAGAAAAAGAACCACAATTTTTTGTACTCCAGAGAAGAAGGAAGCAACCTTCTCCATAGTTCTGATGTGTGGAATAAGGATAAAACACCGTAAGCTTCTGTAGAGGCAAAAGGAAAAAGTTTCCTGCAGCAAGGCTGGTGAAATCCTGTGACAGTCTGCCAGGCAAGGGGTGTCTTCTCCTGACTTGATGACTCTCACAGAAGCCAGACAAGCACCAACAGTTACTAGATTCCTCAGAGCAGAAAACAGACTTTGGTGCTTTCCAGCTCCATTCCCTGCCAGCCCACACGCAGGGATGTATGCACGAATTCCTGCTTGTCTGCAGACATGTGAAAGCAAATCCCGTACCTCCCTCAGCTTTTGCACTGAGGCCTTCAGACCCACCAGACAATTAGCTCCAGGTTGCAGGTGACTTTTAGGAGGATTTAACACAGTTGGAACATGTTATAAAGATATTGTAAATAAAATAAGAAAGCACAGGAAAAACTCTTATCAGGCTGAGTCACAGGTCAGACTTCACGTTTCCATATTTCAGATGTCTTATCAAGAAGAGCTCCTGTAGAGCTCAGTTCATTGGCTTCAGAAGTGGATACATCCCCTCAACCAAGGACAAGAGCAGATTCTGGGACCCTGTAAGATTTCTGTAGCTGGAGCTAGAAAAGACTTTCATCTGAGGCTTTAATAAATTTATGCAAACTGAACACTATGTTGTAATTGTTTCTGTAGTTACTCACAGTGTGAAAGAAATTTTCTCACTCTCATCTAGAGTGCCATAGAGAGAGATCAGGAATGGCTGGTTTGTCTTAGTCGTATTAGTCTTTCCAAAGAAATGGATCTTGACTTGGTAATGGAAGACTGGAAGAATGCAAAAGAAAATGCTATTAGGAAAACTCAACCTCCAAAGAGACTGCTGGCAACAAAACCACCCAACCCCACACCTGAAAACAAGACAAAACAAAAAGAATCGACCAACTGACACTGCAGATGAAGCACCAAATGCCAAAAGAACACCACTCTTGTGGCTGTTCTAACACTGCAGGAATGTGCCCTCTGATTGCTGGTCCATCACACAATGCACACAAACATACAGTGCGGTACAGGCAAAGTTAGGGAGGGAAAAAAAAAATAAAGTAGTAAAATCCAACTCAGAAGCTACTTCTCTAGCTGAAAGCCTTCCTGTTCTCTCTGGTAGTGTCCTTCTCAGACCTATCACTGTGGCAACAGGAAACAAGAAGTGTTGTGATATTTTAATGAGGCCTTGTACTCCTCTTTCAAGGAGATTACAAAAGGTATAAGTCAGATGGTTGCATATCTTTAAATAAGTTGCTTATCAGACTAAGCTCTGCTGATTATTTCCCCAGCAATAATAAAAATTCATTTGGTTGAAAAATACAGAAAAATTTGGAAGACTCAGTTGTTCCAAGTTGATTGGGACCCAGAGTAAGTCTTCCTAATTTTTCTACCTAGAAACTTCTTATAAAATACCTTTCTTTTTGAACCCTATCCCCATCTTCACACCTTGAGTAGGATGGCATTGTTTTCCGAGACTGTAGTTTAGCTTGCACTCACTGGCAAGCAAGAGGCAAGCTCCACCCCTGCTCACCACAGGCACCAAAGCAGCAACACTGTCATCTGCCCATGCCCACCATGACACACAGACAAGCACAAGTACCAGTCTTGCTCACCAGTAAGCAGGCAGGACCTACCTTTATAGGGCATCTGAGCACGGGTCTTCAAGTACATTTTGGTGTTTCTCTTTGTTCTCACTCTGTTGACCTTGTAACCCAAATTGTTGCAGCGGTTCTTGCGGCAGCTCAGGCAGAGACCCTTCTCAAAGGCCTCCTTTGTGTTGCAGCGATAGGCCATGCTGGGCTTTTCCTCATAGAGGAGGGAGTCAATGAAGAGGTGAATGGATCGTTCATGAGAGCATTTCACCAGCTGGTCCACATCTTGAAAGAATAAAAACGTGTAACATACATACACACACCCATATAAAGATATGAATCCCTAAGCAGTGCTGTCAACAGGCATGATCCGCTATGCCAGAGGTGGGCTTTACAGGATGACTTAAAAGCACTTAAAAGAACATATTCCTGTGCCCCTCAGAGATCTTGGCTTGCAAGAAACCTATGAAGCTATTGAAGATTCCCCTTTGAATGTTATACCATTCGTTTCAGAGCAACCTCACCTCCAAAGCCTTTTTCAGCAATCAGACGGAGTGCTTCTCCCAAGTTGCAACCTGGCTGGAAACCCCCACCATTGGGATAAATATCAATGTGTCCAACAGGCTTCTGGATCCCGATACTGCGGTCCGGAGAGCCTCGAGTGTAGGTGTGCAGGACATCCACAAAATCAGCATCATCCGGGGAGAGGCGGGTAGGGGCATCAGCATACTCAAAGGTAGGACCAGCTGGATCCAGCCCTTTATGGAACAAACCACAAAGAAAGACTGTCCGTCAAATATCGATAATAAAAGCCAAATTCAGCTACCACATTGGGCCAGAATATTGCGTATGGTGTTGGTTTTTCTGCGGACATTACAGTGGGATCACTTAAGTAGCATTCCTGTATACAGGAGAATCAAATACACACACAACCTTGAAATGCTGTCACTGTTTTTAAAAAAAAAAATAAAATAAAAAGTGCTTCCAGACATAGGTAAGGAAGACCAGATAACTTCCTCGGAGCTGTAGCATTTCCAGGGGATGGAAGAAACAAGCTCATAAATATGTTCTCAATGTCTTCCTCTTGTCAAGAATTGTACAGCTTGCATCTGAAGCATCTGAAGAATGGAAAAGTGTCTTGCCGATAACTCCCTGGTAGGGGAACAACCGGGAAACAAGCTTCACTGTCTACATGCCTCAGGGGAAGGGGATTATTTTGGTAAAATGTCAAACTGCAGCAACACTGATATCAAAAAACATGCAGAACTATTCTGCCAGTGAACAAGTACTATCCTTTGAATTCAGACAACTACTTGAGAGAAGGCTGCAAGCAGAGCTGAAGGGATGTGTCTTTTCTGTAGCCCTCAGCTGGGGACAGGCACCGGGGTTGTTCAACCACAGTTAGCGTCACCCAGTCTGAGCTGCCTCCCCACTGCTGTGAGGACTTCAGGAGCCACATAACATTGCTCCCTTTGCTCAAAGGTGACACTTCTTTCCCAGGGAAAGGGCTCATCCTGGGCACCAAGAGCAACTATGGAGGCGTAACAGAGGGCTGCTGGTATTCCAGCGATTTAACAGTCTCAGTGAAAGCAACAAATCTGCAGCTGAGAGAAAGGAAGGATAGAGGGATCGGTGCTTTGGCCTCATGATTTTAATCTGCCACCTTCTCAGGACTCAGCCTTTCCAGATGCAACTGCTGCCTAGCCCACCTCTCAGCATGCCTGTGGATCTGGGTTCACAGCCAGGCTCAGGTGAAAGGGTAAAGGCTGCCAGGAGCTAGGCTCCCTTTTGAACGCTGCTCCCCAGTTCTCTCAGCAACAAAGACATCACAGATGAGCAATTTTCTTAGCCTCATTTGCTCATGCTGGCATTTCCTTCGTCACTGAAATCAGCTCTCCAGTTCCTGGGCTGTAAACCAGGCCCAGGGTGGCCAGGCCCTCCACCTTGTCTAGTACACTTCTCAGTCTCCAAAGATCACCTTAAACAGCTATCTAAGCACACACAGAAACAGGGCAAGCATATCTATGCTTTGCTCTCCTTCCCAGAACTCTCACAGTATTATTTTAAGCCTACAATATTTTTTGAGCCTGTTATGATTAATTTTTTTTTTAAATAAACCACAGTGGGCCTCTTCTGATTATCTGTCCAGTATCCCTTTGAGCCTGTACAAACTTCTTGCACCCACAGCATTCCATGACACAGGGTTCTGCAGGTCCTACATCCACTGCAGCAGGACTTAATCTTGTTCTTTTTGGATGGCTCCAGTTGGCTACAAGGAATGACTACTTGGACCAAGACAACCAGCTGAAGTCCTCATGCTGCAAGAGATACTGCGACCCCTCTAAGCTATGGATTTGGCCAGTCCCAACCACATTCCCCCAGCTAGCCTCCTATCATGGCCTACTCGCCCATTTCTTGTGAAGAAGCAAATCAAGGCTTTTCACTCATCACCTGGGTTGTTCTTTCCCAAACCTTCTTCAGTTCTGCTACAGAAATACCAGCCCTGCAGTTTCAATAAAGCATGAACACGGAACCAAAGTACTGTTGACAAGCAATAATTATTCCGGTGATTTTTCGGAGAAAAATGTTTCAGCATGGAAGAGATAGGACTCTCCACTCTACAGTCACAGGTTTTCTTACCAGTAATTCTGTTCACCTTCTTCTTGGTCAAGCTCCCAGCAATCCCAGCAGCATGAGCACCTAGACTGTACCCCAGCAAGTGGACATTGTTGAGAGGATAATTGAATTGCTCCTGTTCAAAGGAAAAATTTGTTTGAAGTTTGAAGCCAGAAGTGAAAATGTCAGAAAACACAAGAGAAAATGTTTTGTTAATACTGGGATTTCTCTTTGAGGTGTGAATAATAGAATAAATACTATACAGTTATCATAATTTTATCAGAATTTTGCGCCACACTAGATTACTTGAGTTAACTAACTTAGGCCAAAAATCTAAGCAGAGAGGAACACAGAATGAAGGACAGAACACAGGAATGTGTATGATAGGAAAGGTTCTCAGCCACTCCCTTTCCACCAGTTTCTGGATCTCTTAAGTATTTCCCAAAGGAAGGGCAGATTTCTGTTTCCCAAGGGCTGGCTACTGTAAAGTATATAGGAATCTGTCCTTCATAGCTACTTCTCACAGGCCTCCAGAGAACACAAGGTGAAGTTTTTGGAATGCACTGTAAAAGGCCTCTTTAAGTAAGAGGTAACAAGAAACTTAAACCTGGAATTTTACTAGTCCAGCAAAAGTACTGTCTTCAACAGTTTAACTCCATCTACCCAACAGAAGATGATTAACACAGCTGTATAAATGCTGTTTTGTCCCCCAGGATGTCAAGCACAACGTGAGTGAGGTGTGTCTACACATCTTACCTCCATCCAGTCAATAAATGTAGCAACATCCTTTCCCACCAGCTTAGTGTATGCAGCAGACACTGGGTAGTGCTGCTGAGCTCGAACTAGCCAGTCCACCACAATGACGTTTGAATCAGGTTCCCTCTTGTACAGAGCATCCACAAGCTTTGGGACCCAGCTTTCATACATCCCTGTCACCTGTTGTTGGTTGTGGGGTTTTTTTAATTAAAAAAAAAAAAAGAGAGAGAGATTAATATTATCTGTGAAATACAGACACCTCAGCACAGTTTGTCAGCAGTGTGGTTAAAAGGGAGATTCCTCCCACTTTGTCTTACCGTCCACCCGTGGATCACCACAAAGGTTTTGCTGGTGTGGTTGAAGTTGCACTGTGCCAGGCTGTTCACCTGCCCAGGCACCAGGTAGCAGACATCCTCATCGGGCTCTGCAGGCGTCCGTAAGGAAAACTTGCTCTCAATTCCCTCGAAGTTGTTCTCAGCTTCTGCTATGCAAGACCACAGAAAACACAGCAGTGTTCAGGGAGTACTAGGACAAAGAGTTCAGAAGTCACAGGTACGAAGCTGGAGAGGTATCTGGAGCAGTAAGTGGGATAGGAGGTTTCCACTTCCTACAGCACTCAATGGCCAGACAATATCCATGCAAAGAGAAAATCAAGGATGTAAACTGACAGCTTGTCAGATTCTCACTGTTCCAGCAGGACCTTAGAAGGGCAGCAGAGAGGTATGAATCCTTTTTAGGAGGCAGTATTTTCCCCATTTCATTAAGCAGGAAACCTGCTAGTTACCACAAGAGTGCAGAAAACCACACAGAAGAGTCACAGACTGTCATGCAGGAAAGCAGCAAATTCCTACCACATTATTACATATTTTGGTGGTGCACCTTTCACATCACCTCATCAATAATCACTGCCTAACAAGGCCCTTTATAGCACCCAGTAGTTTCAGCGTATTAAAAACAAGAGCTGCAAAGTCACCACTGTTTTACAGGATGCTAGTTTTAACTTTTGACAAACAGCAGGTGAGGAGATCACACACCCATCAGGGAAACTGAACTAGCAAACCAGAAGCCTGTACTTTGAAGGCAGTACATTTTCAGATCATCTGATAAGCTACAGAAAAATAAGCTGCAAGAAAATATCTTCCTCTACCTGAAGCTATTTTGAATCCCAGGATGGGGAGAGAGATGAAGATCATTACAAAGTACGTGGATGGCCTGCAAACATCACTCCCTCCAGCTCTCAGCTTCAAAATGCCTTTTGCTCCTGCCAAGGCACAGAAGTGACTTTAGGCTTCATGCTCACTACTTCCTTTGTCTGGGAAGAAACTTAATGTCTCCTCTTTTCACGTCTGATTCAATACTTAAGTACCTCTATAACCAACAGACCCTCTAATTAACTGTGGGCTTTTCAAAACCCAAGGCCCAGTTTGGCAACCTGAGCTTAGAAAATATTGATTGCCTGTTTTTCAAGTGCAGCTGAACTCAGGCCAGCTTTGTCCAGCTCAGAGTTGTGTTTCCTGGCATCATGACCACCAAGATTTCACAAACTCCCAAAGACACATTAATGAATGGTTCCAAGCCACCAAAAGAAATGCAGAGGGACAAGTAAGGACCTCATGCCAGGCATGCAAAACAGATTTCCACTCCCCTTCTTTTTCACATTGCAGATGAGGTTTTCTATGATTTGTGTAGATTTACACTTATCCATAAAGTTGTGCTGCATCACTCAGGTGATGAATAGCTAACAGTTCATTTTTTTCCAAAAGTTCTCATCTTCTCATTTGAGCTACCAATCATCAGGGCAAAATTTATGCCTGAACTCACCCAACCCTCAGTTAGCTCTGTAAAGTCTGGGAGGTTTCTTGCTGTGCTTGGAGGGTCACAGAAATAAGGGTCTGAAACAGGAGGCCTAAACCAGCACACAGCCTTGAAACAAATGCTTACGTACAAGCCCCAGAGAAACTTGCCACCTGTAATCAATGGCCTAACATGGCCTGAGTTCATCAGGATTTCTCACCTCTCAGAAGCAAAGCACATGCAGGAAAACAAGAACTGTTCAATGCACAGAGGTAGTGCTCGGTTTTAGGTTGTGACCTTGACTGGACTAGGCTGGCTAGCTAATCCAGAATAATTACAGTGAGGACCTCCTTCCTACCTCTTTCCTCCTAAAGCAAGGATAAAGTCTATGGAAAATACCTTTCTCCAAATCAGTAGAAATATTCATACAATGTTAAACATAACACTTCACCTACCTACTTAAAGCTAAATTTACCAAACTAACCAAATGTTTGCCCCTTTTCTATGCTTTTGCATTTTTAAAATTTGGTTTTTTTCACCAGCTGAGTGCGCAAAACACCCTTCTGAAACAAATCTTTACTTATATTGTTTACTTTTTTAGCCAGAAAAAGGAAAGTCCCAAAGGCTGACTGGTTAAATACCAACTATAACTTTCTACTCAACAGTGAATCAGTAAAACCTTGAAAGGAACAGGAACAGCTTTCAACTGTAAGGCATTCAACACAAGGACTTTCAATGATGTATATTCCTACCTAGCGCAGGAAGGCGAACAAGAATAGTCCACTTGCTAACTAGTTAATAGTGCTTCCTTTCATACTTAGATATCATTTCCCTTCTGAATTAAACTCATCTGATAATCATCCAAAATCTAAATTACACTGATATCCTGTCTTGTAGTGTGCTTTCAATTACAAACACACGCTAAAATTTGCATCTAAGTTCAGACCACAACTCTCTGGAAAGCAAGCTTAGAGGAAATTCACAATTTGAAGAGCACCTTACTTAAAGGTACACTCAGAAAAGCGCATTAAACTTAGGAAGACTACCTCACAGTGGCATCTACCGCTGAAAATGTGCTAATTGCTTCATAAATATTTGTGTTTCAGACTAAAAAACTTTGGCAGGGATTTAAGAACAAGAAATCACTGAGATGTAGTCACCAGCAGCTGCAAAGCAGCAGCCCATGAGTTAGGGAAGTGGCAGGTGGCCACTCTGTTCATTTAACTATGTTGTAGGAGGAATTAGAAAGTCAGAAGAAATTACTGTTATCATCTTATGCCCACAAAAAGCGTCATGTTATCTAATGACCACATACGGTCAGCTCCCAGCAGGAAAGATGTCCTCTGGATAAGGGAAGTGTGTGTGGTGGGGTTTCTTAGAGACTTCATGGTGTGCTGAGGAGCTATCCTCAGGATTTGCCTGAGTTTGGCTTTGCAAATTCTGCATGGCTCAGAGCACAAGATAACTTGTCTACACCTTACATTGTGGGGCACACGCTGCGGTACCACCTCACCTCCCACCTTCTGCAGATTAAATTTTAGAAGTAAGGTACAGAGGTGCATGTAGCCTGCACACACTCACCACACAGACCAACATCTACATGTACCATGCTTTAAACCTGAAGCAGAGAAGTTACAAAGCATATCACTTCAGAAAACTAGCATTTCTCACTTCTGTTTTTGTTATCTCATAATGTATCTTGGGTCTATCTGAAAAAAAAATGATTCAGCACGGAATTCTGTCATACATAAATTTTTGCCATAGACCTTTTCCTCTTAGATTTAAAGTGAACAGTCTTTTTGAATCAGTCAAACAGTTGGGTGTCATTCTTTACACAAAGAAATGCAGAGACAGTCAATGTACAAAGTCACCACTGTTAGGTTAACAATATGTTTTAACTCAAGTTAATTAAAGCAGGAAAAAACCAGAAATGGGGAGTTTGCAGTATGTTTCTGAAAGGTGAATAGAAATATATCTGAATTCACATCACATTTTACATAACAGATACAGAAAGTAGATATCAAGAAATTTATATGCATCCACCCTGAGACACTGAAGCAGCTTTTCACGACAAGAATGCAAGTCCATTTCTAAACAAAGCCTTGGAGAAAAACAGACTTGGAGGTAAAAATACGTAGGCAAAACAAACCCATCCTTTTGCTAAAAACCACACTTTCCCAGACTTAGTTCAGAAGAGTTATAACAGCACGTGTTCTGTATTGCAAAGGATTCCAGGCACGCAGTTGAACATACAAGACCCTGTTGCAAAAAAA
>VXAY01004110.1:189314-227263 GCA_013399855.1 Oxyruncus cristatus
TGGGGGGGGAAATCAGCCAAAACTTCTAGTGCACACAGTATTGTGGACTCACACAACTGACATGGGGGTTGCAGAAGCAGTGAAAACTCCCTTTGACCAGTGGGAAGGTCCCAGGAGCATGTCTGCTTTGCTGTTGGCAGTGCTCCAGCCGCCCACCAGCCCTTCAGACCACAGGACGGGCTGAGCTTTTGCTGGGCATGGGAGCACACCACAGGCTGGGCGCTGCCTCAGCCTGCACACCCATGCTGCACTGAAGCCTGTGCGCTGGAGCTAGGCTCTTCCTCCCCAGTTAAAAGAAATTGTTACGTCCCCAATGCTGATTCATGTTTTCCTCCAAGCACTGAGGCTTTCCTGAGGCCATTTTGATGTAAACCGGACAGAATTTCGGTTTGCACAAAATGTCCCTCAGACCACCAGACGGTCTCGGCCTTGCCACTCAGCTCCTGTTGGAGCTCCAGTCCAGGGCCAAACAAGCACTTTTCCATCTAGGAGCTCTAGCACAGATTTTAGTGCAAAAGGCCGTTTCTATCTCTTCTGCATCTCTTAAGAGAGAGATCGCTTTTTCCAAGGATATCTGCATTCACCAGTCATTCTGGAGATGCTTGGCCGCTCGATGATTATGCCCCATGGAGGACAAAATGAGGACTCTCTTTGGCAGTGGTCCTGACCGAGATGTGATCTTGAGTTCACGTCTTAGAAATGTCACCTAAACTGGCTGAAAGCCAGTAACTGCAGAAAACGTGAGGAGATGTTGGGAATGGGATGACACTGCCCCCTCCCACAAGAGAGGTGGGCCTGTGCATGAACCCAGCCCATGCACACCTACTCCACCACATGGAGAAGCAGAGGTGCATACAATTTTATGCAAGCCCTGTGGTTTTCTAGGTGTTGTGGTGGAGGTACGAGGTTGAACTGACAGGCCTGAGAGAGCAACAACAGCAGAAAGAATGAATACTTCTGAGTCTGGCTCAAAAGCTGTTAGGCTTGCTTTGTTTTGTTTCAAAGGACAGATGCTGAGGTAATTTTTATTTGTCTTCTGGCCTTTGAGGTTTAACATTCTCAACATCAAATTCTTCTCCGTGGCCATGAAGGCTAAACATTTACTCTTCTGTAATGCAACCTATGAGGTGTAAGCAATTGCAGGACTGGAAAAGGAGTCTTAAATAAACCACCTGCTTCCATAAGAAGCATTCCTGAAAGTTTCAGCTACTTTTAGGTCTAGTGAACAGTTCACAGGCTGCTACTGGTTTTCTCTTGCTTGCTAATATCCAGTCAGATTTACTGAATAATTCTTTTATTATTTATTTATGTTGGCCAGCAAACTAGGGGAAAGCCTCTCTCTGATTCCCTCAGTGATTTATATCTGGATATTGTGGTTTGTCATCTCAGCCAGGCAGGGATTTTTTTTTTTTTTTTAATCACTTTTTTGATCCCTGTATTTCTTTTCCTAAACATCCTGTAAAGGAAAAAAAAAAAAAAAAAAACTTTTTAGGAAAAAATACCCTCAAAGAAGCTCCCATTTGTGTACAGGGTAAAAACGGTTCCTGTATAAAGTCTTCCTTTCACAAGGGAAATCTAAAAAAAAATCTTTTCTTATGTTTTAGGGACATTACAGGACTCTGAGTTGCTTTTCAGGCAATTGAAGGGGACAGTCGCTGCCTTGTTTGGTTCTGGGCTGTCACCTTTATTCCTTCCCAAGATAAAGAAGAGACAGACACCAGAGCAAACAAAGCTAATGGATGAAGGCAAATTTGGGGCTGATTAGGCATGATGAAGGAAGGAGTCAGTGCTCCATGGATAATTCACGATGAAACAGCTGCAGGCTTCTCTTTTGTGGCAGAAGTGGAGCTTAGCAAAGTATTTTCAACCTAAATAGTTCTTGGCTTTGAAAAGTTAAGTTATGACTCAAACACAGAATTTTGCAGTTTGGGGCAAAGTAATTGAATTGAAAAGTAATTGCATCCAAACTTTTTGTTTTGACACTTTTTAAAGCAAAACACTGATTTTTAAAACTTTGTTTTAGAACTTCCTTTCAAATTTGTTTTACAGAGTAGAAAAGGAAATGCCCACCAAGCTCTTGAAATCAAATTTGAATATTGAACATTTTTTTATTTAATTAGTAGTTTTGATCTCTGATGGCTTTAATAAATATCTCTGTTTGGTCGTAGGTATTTCAGCGGTGAGGTTTTTCATCTCACTGAATCCCTCCCTGCATCCAACTACTCTCCATTCAAATACCCATAAATCCACAAAGACCAGTTCAGCTGCTCTGTGTGCGCCCTGTGCAAGTGTCAGTCTCAGAGGTGCTAAGAGCTGAACACTCACTTCAGCTGGCAGGGTAAGACACATATCTCTTTCCTTTTGCTGGAACAGTACTAGCCAGAGAAGCATACTGCGAACTTGCCAGCGTCCCTGATCCTTTTCAGAGAAGTATCACCCTTAATGGTAGCCCACTGCCACTGCTTCTTGGTCTGTGTTTGTGCGACCTCCGCACAAGATCCCAACTCCACTTGTACGGGCAAAATCAGCGTCACAAACATCATTACGAAGGCGTGTTCGCTGATATCCGGGACTTTCTACAGACAGGACACATTCAAGCTGCTGCTTTTGGGCTTTCACACAGCGGCAGGTCTCTGCATACAGACCATGCACGCTCTGAATGAGTGTTGCAGGATTCAGCCCTTCCAATTTGCCTCACAGTTGCATTAGAACAAAAACTAGTCAGTTGTCTGCTTTCCTACCGAGCGAGGTAGCGACAGGGCTGCACGCATATGATATGTCTAGGCTTTAATTTACCCGGGCATTTTAAATTTCTGACTCTGATCTTCCAGTTTTCTTTCCCTTTCCAATTTTTATTTTTATGAAGGTGGGGTTGAGGGGGAAAGCATTTTTTAATTATGTCTTTTTTTTGGTCAAAAATTAAACATGTATCCCTGAAAAGTAATTTCCAGAGCTTTATAGTATCAGCATGAATTAAAAAAAAACCTGGAAACTGCATCTGAAAATGCAAATACATGAAAAACATGAAAGATTCTTCATGATTTGGCATCTGTATAATTGTTACATTCACTCTTTCTGCAAAGGTATTTTCTTATGGAATAACATAGTAGATACAGTAAATCAGCTCTAATTAGCTACAAGTAACTTTGCAATAGCTGGCAGTGAAGGTTTCCTTACAGTGAAACAAGACCTTTTACTAGATGGCCTTTTTCTGGCTGGATGACCCTTCTTCTGCAATGAAGGGTTTACACATGTGGAAACAAAGTCTGCTACCTCCTCAAAGAGGAATTACTGATTATCCCCATAGGGTTCACAAGGGAATAGGCTCATTCCTCCCAGCCCAACATGTTCGTAGATTTTGGGCTGAGAGCATTGATTGACTTGAGCAGGGAAAAGTATTAGTTTCCTACCAGGGGCCTGCTGAATTATGTCAGTGTCACTGTGTATATCTGTGCCTAGTTACTCCTTCTGCTGTGCTCGCTGATGCTCAGTGAGAAATCCCCTTCCCCAGTTTTTTTACCATGGTTGGATACTGGCAAAGAGAGCAAGAGACTTACAGCAGGGATACATTACCTCACCACCTGTCATCCGATGATCATAAGCATGCATTGCAAAGCTAAGTTTCCAAAACCTCTGCAGGCTGGGTTGCCCCAGGAACAGGAGAAAGGAGGCAGTTTGCAGGAAGAGGACTCCTGCATCCTGAAACTGCGTGTGAAATTTACATGGACAACTCCCTAGGAGGCCTCGGGCCTCCAGGAATGTGTGAAGTGTGTAAAATAGCTGACGAATCCTGTGTGTCTAGAGGCACATATTCCCTTGTGTCAGCCACATGACTCGTGTCAGTCGTGCGGAGTGGTTTATCTGCCGGCCTTCCCTTTAGTAGCACCCTTTCTGCAGGCGAAATTTTGGGGTGGGCAGAGAGTGGTACAGTTTGGTCCATCCATCAGCGTTGCACATAGCGTTCCTGTAACATCCAACCCAAAATTCAAAGCACCAAGACGTATACACCAACCCTTGTGAAAAGTGTCGTGAAATAGAGATTCTGAAGCTCCAGTAACTCCAACCATACACAAAAAAAAAAGAATGTAGCAGGTTCGGGCGGAAGTTTGCCACTTTCTATGCCAAATAATTCTTACAATATCTGTATAGCACAAAGATGAGCTCCCATCTACCTGGCAGGGGTTCAAGTAGGTTCAGTTCATTAGCTTTGTGTGTTATGACTGCACAAACTGGAAAGACTTCTGATCTTTTAAAAAATTAAAGACATGTGGTCAAGTTTTCATGTTAAAAAACTTCATTTCTTACTAAAATTAAAAATTCTGCTGGGAATAAAAATACATAAATTGTAAATTCAGTTTTTTATTTCTTTCTCATGTGACAAGCCCCTTCTATCAGCTGTCCTCATACAGGTCTGTATTGCAGGAATACACCCCTTTTCTTAACCTTTTTCTTCCGCTGATTACTTTTTTTCTGCTTTATTCTCAACTTAAGAACATGTCTTTCAACCCAGAAAAGCCAAACTTGTGCTTAAGGGTCCTTGCACTCGGGTAAACCAACTCAATAAATCACTGCCTAATAATGCAAGACAATCAGATCTATTCCCCTCGAGCCTCAAACTTGCTTAAACCCCAGCCTGATGTTTTGTTCCAAGACCTTACACCATCCTTTCTCTCCCTACACCCACATTCACTGGAAAATTAAGCTCTTCCCCAAGGATAGAGAAGGGCTATGTTAGTCCCTTGGGAGTCCAGCCACGACCTTTTTAAAAGTTAGAGGCCTTTCCTGTATGACACAATGCCCCGGAGAGAGTACACAGCTGAAACTGCATGAACTGTGCTTGCACTGCAGCCCGCCCTGCCAAGTGATTGCTAAATGGCACTCAGCATCCACAGCAGATGCTTGTCCACGTCCTGCAAACATCATCCCTCTGTGGTGAATCTGGGGACTGGTGCAGCTTTGGGGACAGGTATTTGAGGCAAGGTTGATGTGCACACCACAGACTGAAAAACACCCCACTGGAAAACTACTTCTGGAATATGGCTGTGGAATGTCCTCACCACCTTCTGAGACTTCTCTTTCATTTCTTGGTTCTGGCCCTTCCGGCTGCATCAAGTGTTTGCATCTGTCTCTCCATGTATGAAAACGGAAAACATAGGGGGCCTTATGCTGGCAGCTCACTTGATCATCCAGTACCTTCCCTGTGAAACCTTGTCATGGGTTTCAAGCAGGACCTCCAAAGTGCATGAAGCCCTTGGACAGAGATGTCCTGATCCAGCACAGACTTAGCACACTGAAGTGTTTATGTGCACCCTAACTGGAAACACATCGCCTTCGTAAGACTTTGCTTGACTGAAGACCCAAAACACAGTGAAGTCTGCCAAGAAATAAGCAGAAAAAGTGCCTAAGTATCATGTCTTTGCATGTTTTGCCCCTCTCCTCCTGAAAAGGGGGAGTACTCACCACTTTAAGCCCCTACAAGCCCAAGAGTACTATGGCAAACAGCCAGCACCACAACCCTTCCCACTCACGTGTTCAGCCCTGCAAACCCTGGGAGAGTCAACTGGGACAACTCTCTGGGACAAAGATGATGCTGTTGCTATCCCTACACCTACTCAAGTCCCTACCACCAACTTTTGGCAGTTACTTTCTACATGTTTCCCTTGCTCCTTGTCCCTTTAGAACATAACTCAGCCTCCAGAAGGTCAAACACAAGATCCAAGAGCTGTTCAGCTAATTCAGCGAGACGAAAGTTCCAGTTGCTTTTCTCTGATTACATACAAGATTTGGTGAACAAGAAAACAAAACAGTTTTAGGGCCTAATCCAAGTCAGAGAGCACTCCTACTCTATGCTGTGTGAAACTGGATGTCAAGACACAGATCTCATACCGTAGGTGAGGGATTTTAAAGTTGCTTAGAGAAACTTAGAGAACTCTTGGCACCTATTTAGTTCTAAACTAGGCACCTAAATCCATTAATTATTCTGGAAGAGCTCTGCACTAGTAGACAGTACCAAAAGCAGACAACAAGCCACTACAGGAGGAACTGTCTGCAGGAAAAGTATGGGAGTTCCTATATGCTCCAGGCTGTTCAGATGCAAGAGTTAAGGGGACGTTTCTGGTATATCAGGTGAGGGCATGGGAAATACTGAAGAAGTGAAAAGGAATTTTCAGCCCCAATACATTTACCATTAGATACAAAGATAAAGGCGGAACTCTCTTGAGGGCTACTGACAAGACAAAGCAAGTTAAAGGCAAAGGGGGTGGGACATTCCCATAAGTCTGTATCATACACAGCAAAATGTGAAAGAAGGAACAAAAATCTCCAGACAGAAGACCATCACTGTGCTACAGAAGTATCCAGACTGTTGTGAAAATTCAGCAAAAAACAGCATGAATTGGTTAATTTTGCAATAGGACATAACCTCCAACCATTCATCCCTAGTGTACAGTTAAGAAAAAGGCAGTATTACACAAATTACGAAACATATTGCTAGTCCTATCTATTTTAAATTTTCTTCTTTATTTACTTAAATTAAATGCAAGCTAAGAAGTTCAGAAATATTTCTTAATATGTTTTTGCCTCAGGAAAGGTCACTTGCTGTAGGAGAGTTTATTCCAACAGGGTTGATCAGTACCTTTAACCTGTAGCTCTCTCTTTCAGCCATCAGGTTCTCACCGTAAGCAAATTGACAACTGTGCATAAAACACAGCTTAAGTCTTAAAGATACCTGAAGTAAGCAACCCCTGTCCTAAAGCAGTCCTAGCTTCAGTTCAGATATCATGTTCAATATTGAGATTGTAAAATTATCTGGAGTTATTCTGTCTCATATCTTTTCTCAGATGGCCTTGCAGGCCTTGGGCAAGGACATTTTGGGTCTGCAGGCAGGAACAGATGTGACCTCTGAGCCAATGCCTTTTTGTAGTGATATGCTAAAGAAATTGTGGGCCCCAGGAACTGAAACACATTTGTGCAGTCCTAAAGAGGTGCTAAAAGACTTCATGACAGGACCACTGGAAGGAGAAAGGGCAACATAGGGCAAATCTTAATTTCAAACTTAATCTGAAGGACCTCGGTCACTCAGAACCCTGACATAGGGGCATCAACTACTGTTCCTCATGGACAAAAGATCTTGTAACAGTTTCTCCCACTCTGGGGCCAAAAACACCATCAAAAGTGGCTAAACACTTTGCTATGCCTCAGTTTCCTCCCTTGGGTCTTTCATCTGCCAAACTCTGTAGGAGACATTGATGTCCACAGCACTACACAGCTGAGGTTCTTGGCCAGCTGGTATTTCTAGGAGAAGAACAATTGCAGTCATATCCAATGTGCACTCTTGCACTGCCCCAAAAGCACACAGCTCCTTGCCAAACACAGCCATATAGCTGATATGGCCTTGGAAGGACTCACTCCTGAACTCGAGGAGAAAAACTCCGAAGCCCAGTTCAAACCTACTCATGGAGTTATCAGCTTTGATAAGAAGCTGGGTGTCTGGTTTTGTGCCCAAGTAACACTAGATCTCATGACGGGCACTACACAGAATATGCAAGTGGTGAGCCTAAAACTCCATAACTCCTCCAGTGTCAGAGAACAATATGCAAAACAAAGGGACTAGCTACCAAAGCTGTACCTTGCAGTCAATAGTCTGTGAACCCTGTGGGCCCACAGGTGCCGCACCAGATCTGCCTGTTTTGGGTGGAGGGTTTAGACACCCTAGGAATGTCTAAAATGTTGTTGGGTACATGTGCTTAGGAATCACTGAATCACCCTCAAATTTTCTTTAAGAGTCTGCAACCAAAAATGGTAAAGTCACTATGTAAGAAGACAATCTGAGTCCACCCAGAAGAACATCCCACAGGTTGTCACACATCACTTTCCAAGAAGAATAGACTGCAGTGCTTTGTCACAATTTAAAAATAGATCATGAAAGTGCAGTGTAAGTAGGCTCCATAGAAATTATATACAATGGAATTGAAAGTCTTTTAATTCACAGTGAACATTGTCTGATGCTAATTATATTCCTCATTCAGGAGTCTTCATTCTGGAACAAAGGACTATCATGAAACAAACTAGAAGGTATTTAGTAATGGTTATCTGATAAAGAAATGTGTTCCCCAGGCCTTGCTCTTGCTTCACAGCTGATGTTCAGGGGCCAGAATTATCACCTCTTGTCAGCAGTTTAAGGTGAGAGGTAGAACATACAACCTTTCAGATGCTGGTGAAGAGAGAAAGGTCCTAAAATCAGTGTCTGTGTCCTAAGGTCTTCCTGATGGGGTGTCTTCCACATGGCTTAAGTTCCCCTGCCAGACGAGCTACATTCCTACTCCATCTAGAGTAGGACTTCAAAGGTGTAGATCAAGGATCCCAGCTGCACAGAAGAGACTTTGGAAAGTCCATTAGAGCTATTCCAGCCCCTGAAAGAGCAGACGTGCACTCCAAGCCTTTCCTCAACAGAAGACAGGGACAGCACGTGGTAAGAGAAGATAACTGTAGAGCCGGGAACGGCCTGTTCACCTTTTCCATGGGCAACTTGCATGATGCCTCACAAGAACACCCATGCACAGCTCAGAAAATAGTGGTCTACCTGCTGTGCAAAGGCAGAGTCATCCTGGGTTCTGGAACTGGAGCACTGGCACGTGCTCGTACATTGTCTTGACATAAAGAAGCAGACCAACCTGATGGGGGGCAAAACAACGGGCTTTCACCAGCTCATAAAACTTTCTTCACACTCCATGAGTGTTCCATGCAGTGGTCCAGAGCCAACTTGGACCTAGTTCTATTTCAGAGAGCCACTCATCATTTTTGTAGAGGCTGTCCTCTGCCAGGAGGTGAATCACGCCGTGTCCCATCCCTGTGCTCAAAGCACACCACATTAGCAGCTGCAATGGGAGTTGTGCTGTTATCCAGGCACATCCTGACCTGCCATGTGATGGCATGGAAATGGTTGGATAAAAACTGTGCTTGGACCTCCACCTCCCTGAACAAGGAGGAGTGGCAAAATTGTTAGCCCCTTGCTTCAGAGACAGGTGCCCAGGGTGATCTTGGGCTTGTCACTCAGTGTATCCTCTCCACTTCAGTAGTTGTCTCATGAGTGGACCAGGGATATGTCTTCTGCTCATAAGTCTAATCCAGTGGTGCTGAGTACTGGGAGAGTCCTCCAGGACACTCCTTGCCCACGAAGAGATGAGAGACCCTGAGGCTTACCCCAGAGCCATGGATGTGTCTCTGTATTTTTTCCTGGATACAAGACACCATTGAGGGGGGTTCACCACTTAGACTTCCAATTGCCTTTGTGCTGCTTGCCTTTCTCCTCACATGCCACTCCTTTCCCAGTAGCCTGTAGAGACCCCTCTCCTGTCATGGCACCATAGCCATTCCTAGCCTGCCAAGCTCTCTTTCCTGGAGTGCTGATTCTCAGCAAAGTTTCACTTGCAGTGCCAGGAACTTTCAACATCCACTTCAAAAAATCTCTCCAGTGCTTTTATGACGGAGAGATGTTGTCCCATGTGCCGTATTTCCAGGACAGGAAATGGCTATCCACTGGGTAGAGAGATGGCACAGGCACATCTTTGTTGGCCTGTTCCATGGAGTGATGTAACATGAGTGCAACCATGGTTGCAACCCAGGGTGAGACAGAGCTGTAACTGCCCCTGGCACAGCTCCATCGGGACCAGACTGCGTTAGCACACCCCTGTAGACATTACAAGATCATGGACTGACGTTCTATAATGTCACAGGTAACCTCACCGTGGCATCTCATTCGTGAATTTGTCACTTTATAGCATAGAACTACCTAGTTCTTCTGCCCCTGTAATCCCAGCAGGGAAGTGCTCACACAACTTCGTGCCTCTGGGGGTTAGAAACCACACTGTTTTCCAGCCAAAATTTAGACACTGGATTTGGATGCTTTGGCAGTGTTGGGAAAGGTCGTGAGACTTTCCAACTGGGTACTGCCTCTAAAGGCAAGGCCGAATGTTTTGCTCAGCTTTCAAGCACTTAAGAGAGTAAGCAATGCCACCTACTGGCACCAAAATGGAAGATTTGACTACTCCAGTGGGTTGGTGCGATGGAAAGATCATAAAGAAGGCTGTCAGTGTTCTTCAGATGGTCTTTTGCAGCTGAAAGCGAGGCGGAGGCAAACAGGAGCTTTTCTCCTCACAAGTGTTGCTCGGTTAATCTCAGTAGGAAATATTTAGCAGTTGAGTCACTTGCTTTCACCATTTGAGAATGAATAATGAGTAAAGTAGCAACTAGACCTGGTGTTGATGTGCAGTCTGCATGCCAAGGCAGACCCTGAACTTCCCCAAAAGGTGAACATGCAATAATTAAAAGAAATTACACCCTGTCTAGCAGTATTTGTGGGTAAGTGCAAACTGGGTGCAGGAAAAGCCTCTGAGGAAGGAAAGAGTCTCAGGGTCTAAGGGATCAGAACTTCATTTCAGAGGGAGAAGTCATAAATGGAAACATAAAGCTATGTCTCAAACACTGAATGGCTTAGTGAGTAGCTGAGTAATTCCACTCTCATAATAACATGGATGCAGAAACATTTGCAAATAATAGGCTTAAATCACATGAAAAGAAACCAACAAAGCCTGTAACTAAACTACAGGTTACTCTCTGGGCGACTGCCATTGTTTGTGTGGGTTGCCCCATCCTGTCTCCAGAGATCAAGTGCACTGAGGTAAGCATTTGTGCAAGAGTTAATGCATCAGGGAAGAACATTTCCAAGCTGTTGATTCTTGCAAGCACAGGTGCCACAGGCACCCATGACAGAGGCAGCCCTATGGCCCTGTCTGCACCCAAGAAGGGCTTTCCCTTTGGTTTGCCAAAGTTTCCTTTCCCCATCCTCCTTCATGCCCAGAGCAGGGATAGTTCAAGTTGTAGCAGGGACATACACAAAGTCAGGATGTGAGCACTGGGCCAGGATGTGCCCTGGATTCCTACCTCTCATTCACCCTCTGGCTGAAGGCACGTAGATATCTGGCCAGTTTCTGATTTAAGCAAGTGAGTGTCAGATCTACAAAGGGAGCTTCTTCTTCACCTATTTCTCATCTCCCAGGAGATGCTTTTTTCTGTTTCCTTAGTTCACTGTCATGACAAAGCAGGGCTTTCAGTGGGTGGATTAAAACAAGGGAGATTCATCCTGCACAGCCATACGCTCTGCCTGTGCCCCATGCTCAAACAGAGACAGGCAGCACCCTGCTGTTTGCAAGCATCCAAAACAGCTGGACACAGACAGGGAAAGCGGCTACAGCGACCCCAGGGCTGTTGACCAGACTGCTGCAGAGGTGAGCACAGAGCACAGCCGTGCCTGGACTCAACGATCCTAGAGGGTTTTTCCAACTTTAGTGGTTCTGTGATTCTTTGCCAGTTTCCAAGAGGACGTGCCTGCATTTGCCCCTCTCAGTCAGAAGTTCATCAGCATTGGTCACAGCCAGAGTTCTTTAATCCCAGTCCTTAAGCCCAGCCCTTCAGGTGGCCACCATTCCTCCAGTGCCTCCAGGTCCCATTGCCTTCTGTGTCTGTCAGCAGTGGGGTGACATTGTCAGGGCTGTCTAGAGTGGCTGGGCTAAGGCAGCGATGATGATGTGCTACCACCACCAGACACAGGGTCTTCCTTCCAAAAGGTTTCCATACGGTGAGCACTGAATGGCGCTGCTGGTGAAGACTACAGTCATAAACCCTTAGGAACTGCTCCATCTCCTGGGTTGGCTCCCCTCCCTCACAGCCTCCTTGCCCCACTTTTGTGGGCTGACCAATTGTACAGCCGGAGAAATCAGTGGGAGTGCTGCTAGGTCTCTGGAAAAATCCTTCCTGTTGAATTTTAGACAGCCATATAGAGGAACCAGCCCTATGGCATCTTGCTAATGGTTGCCAGCATCCAGCTGCAGCAGGACAAAAACCGAGGTGTTTCAAGGAGCAGGCTCAGAAAGACACATAGCAAAGTAAAGCACTGGGCAATGACAATGAGGTGGTACCATGGAGGAAAAGCAGAGCAGCACGTGGTGCGTGAGATCCTACCAGCTGCTGTCAGTTCTTGCAGCCAGTGTACATCTGGCTGTTGGTGAACATTCTGACGCCTTTCCTGAAAAATTAATGACGAAATTAAACCACCACGAGCTCATAGTTAGAGGTTTTCTTCCTCCAGTACCCTGTTTGGACCTTGCCCTGTGGTTTTTTTCATAATTTTTCTGCCTGTCCTTAACAGGAGAAATTAATACATGAGCTGTGAAGTAAAAATATTCCCAAAGAACAACAGAGAAGTACTGAGAGACCCCTGTGGCTAAAAAGACAGAGTAAAACACATGAGGTCACACCAGTTCACACAAGGGAGTGTCTTCATATTGTACTACAGCTAGAATGTAACAAACTGAACCATTAACTAAGTGCATACAGACAGTTTGTCCTTTCTGTTGAATTCCCTGTCCAGCCTCTTGTTTATATTTTGTGATACCAGAGCCTGCTCAAGTTAATAAATTAGAAGAGATTACAATTAATTGCTGTTTAAATGGCTGAGATTGAAGATGTCTCTATAGGAGCATTCACCATCTCCCCTGACACTTGTTCCTGAAATAATTAGTTGCTTAGGAAAAAAAAATTGAAAAGCAAACAAAAAAAAACCCATAAAATCAGGCACGTCCTCTTGAAAGCTGGCAAAGAATCATGGAATCATTAAGGTTGGAAAAAGTCGCAGCTTTGCTGAGATGGTTTTATTTCATGCCAGATTATGTTCAAGTGCATTTAGGCACAGGCTCAGTATAGTTTTATCCTTGGGATGGGCTAAAATTGCATTGAAGCCAAAGGAGTTGAAATCATCCAGAATCAGTGCAGCTAAAACACTGTAATAAAATACTTCATCCATGATAGAAAGTGGATTTAGGCAGTGGTTTAGGAGAGATTCATTCATTTTCCTCCTCTGTCACATCATTTCATGGGTGGTCTAACACTTCTGGATATAATAGGACGTGTACCTCACAGCCTGTTTGTTTTAATGCTACTTCTAGTGCACTGGTGGTGCAAGCTGAACCATGCTCACATGTACTGCTTCATTCTAGGTCCAGTATCACCTTCCCAAGAGATGGACATGGCACCTGACTACAGTACTGTCCTAAGTCACATAAACCTAGACAAAATCCATGTCACACAGAGATCGTAGGTTTTTGCATACCGTCAGCATGAGAAACAAGGTAGCACTGCACGGGAGGAACCCCACACTAAGATATTCATGAGCAATAGAGAGAGCATTACCTCTGAGAAAGCACCAACAACTCTCCCCGGATATGGGGGTGAGAGGAGCAGAAAGATCCACCTTTTACATGCCCACATGGCAACCTTGCAGAGCTGTCACTCACCTGAGCTGCAGCAGAGCCCTCCAGTCAGTTTGACCATCCAGGCCCTGGGGTGATCTGCCTGACACACACCCATCTCCAGGGCAGGCAGTGACTCTTGACAGCATTTGGGCACAAGTTCCAGGCATTTAAACAAGGTGCTTGTCATCCAGCCTTTACAAACAGCCAAGCATGGGCTCATACCGATTGTTCCACCACCACGTATTTTTCATGAATTTGGGAGAAGGTTTCAGTTATGATGCAAGAACAAGATCTGCATACCTGAGCTCTTTGGGAAAAACAGGGAATAATTAGTTCAACGCAAAAATAATATTACCCACGTGTTTTCATAGCTGAGAGCAAGAAGAAGCTCAGGGTCATCCACTCAGCACAAATTAACCCAGAGACCACTGTGGAGACCAGAAAAAATCCTATGTTCTGTTCTGACTATCAGCACCAACTGTTAGGAGCAGTGCCTCTGTGAAGTCTCTGCAGAGAAGCAAGGGGCAGGACAAGAAGTGTGATCGTGTCTCTGTACATGAAGGAAACCGAAGGCTTAATACTGTGTCTGAGAACACTGTCCTTTTAAGCCCATGAGCAGGGACACTGAGAAAACTGGAATGGGCTAGAACCAGAGCAGATGCCCAGTACTGAGGGAAGGGGAGAGCTCAATCTGTTTAGCTCTTCAAGAAGTAACTAAATAGGCCATGGCTGTAATGCAAAAGCACCTCTGCAGGAGAGAAAATTCTGGATCCTGACAGGCTGTTGAATCAAGCAGAGAAAGGTAAAATGGGAACCAGTGGTTGGAAACTGAAGCCAGATGTTTACAATGGGTTTAGAAATGTTTGTAAAATTAAGGAGGAATGAACCATTTGCGGGAGGTAGCAAGGGCAGCATATTTACATCTGTTCTGTGAGGGCAAAGCTTGGCTTATCAGTTGTACTGACATGCACACTATTGGGCCAACGCAGGCAGTATACAGCAAGGCTAAATGGTATCACAGCACCTTTGTTGTACCTTTCTCACCTCTGATTTCCTTCACATCACGCACCACAGGAGGTGAATGAGGCTGGGCTGTTCAGTAGCACCATTACGAGCAAGCCACTGTTTGGGCACTACAGCCCACTGGAGGACTTTTCAGATATACCATGCGATCTTCCTTAGGGGAATATTTGGTTTTCTCTTCTCTCCTCCTTTTCTAGAGGGAAAGAACGCCTCCTGAAGCCCTGGAATCTTACCCATGTTTTTCTCCTCATGGTTTTTGCTGTGCTTTCCACACTTGTGCTCTTAGGAGAGCAAACCTTCATTCCCAGTTCAGCCCTAACAAGTGAGATAACACCTTCAGTTAATTTACATCCAAGTGAGCATTTTTCAGAGTAAAGAATAAAGGTCTTACTGTGCAAAATGGCTCCTGTGGCAGCACTAATCAATAGTTGCTTGATGGATTGCCTGCCAGGAGTCTCTCAGGCACATCATTTCAGCTGCTAGACTTTCTGCTTGCTCACTGCTTAACAAAATAAATAGAGATGAATCATGGTATTTAACATAAAGTTCCATCTCAGAATCAAAGCTGTTTAAAATGCACAGTGGTTTGCCCCACTTCATCCTTCCTTTCCCTTTACTCAGGAAGAATGTTAAGTCCTGGCTTTTCTGGAACAGGCACAAAACTTGAATGATAACTTCTTTGCCAGGGACTGCCTTTTCTTCTGCAATCAGTGATTGCACTCCCAATACAGCGTTCCATTCCTCACGGCCCCCTAAAGCGGGAGCCATTTGGAGAGGGAAGAATGGAGATGTATGCCTGCGTGGCTGACGGGAGGCTGATATTTCACATATGGCTTTCTTAGCTGCTATGATGCAATGCACAAACTGTTCCCTCTGCTCCTGCACCCATTGTGCTACTAATCTATGTGAAAGCTCCCACCACTGAACTGTCCCCACGTGCAACTGCATCAGATTTGAAACTACAAGAAGCAGCAAGGAGCCAGGTTTTTCAGAAGCAGTTGACTTCTCAGCAATAATAAATAAGTGTTTGGCTCTCCAGAAAATCATATTTCTATTCAGAAACACAGTTTGTTGCTGATTTTTTTTAATCTGACTTTTAAATGGGTAACGCTTTTCTTGAAACCCAATACGCCTACAGCCTACTAATAGCCTCAGAAAGGGTGAATAATCATAGCAGCAACTTTTTTTTGCCCAAAGAGGAACATCAAGCTCCATCTAGCAAGTTCTGCCCCCTCTCTTATCTTGCCAACCCCATCAACACCCTGTGGCACAACTCGATCAGGTGGGAAGCTTGAAGTGATGCAGGATGCATATTCAGGCTCTGAGTAATGACTCATGACTCGCTGACACTGACACCAGCAAAACATCTCGAGGCGAAGGCTTGGGGCAAGGGATGGAGATGCCAGTGTTTCTCCCATGCACCACCTGCTTGGCCTTGCCCCTGCACTCTCTGTAAGCCTTCCCTGCTGCCTGTTCCCTTGTCCTCTGAAAGCCAGAGGACCTCTCTCAGGCTACTCTGATCCAGACCCCTTCACAGCACTGAGTTTTGGTTCTTGCCCATTTCTCAGCCCTTCAGCCCATTCTGGTGGCAGACTTCCCCTGCCACTCTCCCAGAGCACCACCGTCCCTGGGACTGTGACAGGGGATTCTGTCAGGATGCTGACAGGACATCTTGAGCTCTGCTCTGGCACATTTAGGGTGCTCCCACCTTTTCCCCCAGGAGCATGCATGGCTGCAGACACCAATCCTTCATTCCTGCCATGTCAGACAGGCCCAGTCAGCCACCCAGAAGGCAGGTGAGCTCTTCCTCTGCCTCTGGGGAGCATCTCTCAGTGCTGCTGTGACCCCCCGATTCCTCCAGCAGCACTGGCAGAGCAGCACAGCCTGGCACGAGACCTGCCCTGCACTTCCCTCCTTGCCTGACAGCTGAGTTTGGAGATTTCCCCATCTTATGCAGGTCAGAGCAGCCGGGAAGGTCCCACTAGTGGGAGAGCTAACAGGAAGCATCGGGAAGAATGTACCCCAATAATCTGGGCTCAGATGAGAGAGCCTTGAAGCTGTGCACTGACAGACAGTCCAGGTAGCCAGGAAATCCACAGGTAAACAGTGAGGAGTGAGTTTGGAAGCAAAGAGGTGCTGCACCCTCTGCTCAGGGGTTTGGAGCATGTGGCATTCTGTGGGGCAGCCAGAAGCATGCAAGACTTGGATGTTCTTGGGGCATTAATGCTTAGAGCTGGGGGCAACGGCATTTTGGAAAGTCAGAGGGGAAATCTGACTTGGAAAAGTTTGTGGGTTTCAGGCACAGCTCAGGTCCACGAAGGAACAAGAGGAACTTTCAGCTTGAAAGCTTTTCCTCTGCACCCCCACATCACCATCCTCCACTTTCAATGGAGGCAGTCCAGAGATGCACACAGAAAGCCTCAGTAAGTGCACAGCACTGGGAGATACCAGAACACCACATTTTCATCCTGCTGGATGGTGTTAGTGTGTTGTTTTTGACAGTGCTACAAATACCTTGTGGCCACATGGTATATGCAGAGCACAGCAAGCACGGCACCTTTTTTTTTCAAGTGAAAAGCAGTTTATCTAGGCACAGGATGGGTCCTTTGAAGTCCTTCCATCAGGGCTTTCCAAGCACAAATGTGTGGGAACTACAGGGTGACATTTGATGGAGAACCCTTTGCAAAAGCTGAGACTCATCACTCATCACACTAAAGCACGCAGCAAAGTCAGTCAACTCATTTGTTGTCATCATGTGGCACCAGCTTAGTGCCACAAATAATAATCCCATCCAGTGCCTTGCAGACTGAGCAGTGCTGGCTCTAGCACATTATCAACAGGGTCATTTATAGCCTTAAAATCAGGGATTACTTCTTATTTGCATCACCCAAGGAAAAAATCTTACCTTCAAAATACTTTGTTGCAGTTTTGGTAAATCCTTCAGTTTCCGGTATCCTTGTCCCTCTTCTTCAGCTTGGTTGTAATCTGACATATCCACGTTTAATATTTTCTGTGTGAGCAAATTTTTTAAATTATACATAAAGAATTCAAAACCAGATAAGAACTTGAATATTTCATATTAAATGTTTTATGATTTCTTACAGAGTGAAATTAATAAGGAGACTTGGCCAATGCTGTGCAATTTATGCTGTGCAATTTATGCTGTGCTTAAGCAAGAAAACAGGGCCTAGGGTTTAAATTTGTTTGAAGTTGTGCTTTCCTTTTCTCACCTGGCAGAATGGAAGCCACTGCTAGGGCAGAGTTAACCTCCACCATTAATCAAAGCAGGTCCTATTTTTGTTCATTGTGAGTAAAAACAGGTTTAAGAACAGTTAACAGTAATAGTCATCTGACCATGGGCAAATGACCACAGTGTGCCTGCTTCTTTGTCTCTGTTTATCTGTCTTTCCTAATTATTTTGTCTGCTAATCTTTATGCTCTGCAGCAAGCCAGTGCGTCCCGACCCTATTAACATTTAATGGCAAAATGTCCAGTAAACTTCTCACCCCTGAATTTTAGCTTGGGTATAAAGATTTGGAGCAAATCCACTGCCTGGAGGTGTGGGAGGCCAACACGTTGCTTAGCAGAGACTGAACTCAAGGTAATGACTGTAGCACAGGACACCACACATACATTTGTCCAGTTCTACTGCTTGGTCTGCAAGTCGGTTCTGCACAGAGCTAAGAGAGCAGCACGTATGCTAGAGGTGTTAGTCAGAATTGCAAAGGTTCAGCCAGTTGCAAAGCCTTCCCTGATGAAAATTCATAGTTAAACACAAGAGCAATAATGAAGGATAAGACCAAGAAGGTATGGTCTTCACAAAGGAGGTGAAGCTGTCAAAGAACTGGAGGGGCACAAGGAGGGGCATGGTGCTTTTTTTTCTCCCTTTTTATTTTAATGTCCTTTTGCAAAATCAGGGTTTCCTGTAGTTGAATGACAAACCTGAAAATCCAATTACGTTGGGGTGGATTTGGTTTTCTTCATCTTTTTGAAGCCATTTAGATGAGAGATAGATCAAACAAATCTATGGGAGAGGTTTTCTAGGTTTGGCATCCCAGTGAATCTACAGTTTGTTGCCCAAACTGCTCAATTTTCAGTCGATGAAAGCCAGTAGATGTCCTTTGACTTCAGCACCTGAGTGATCTTTCCTTGAACTTGCAGGAGGTGGAGTCAGTTGCCTCCACTGTGATTTCAGCAGCCAGAATTTTTCAAGTCAAACTCCTGAAAATCAAGCGGTTATTTAAACTCCACAAATTCAAGGGATCGGCCTTGGTGAGTCAGAGGGAAGAGACTGCTCCTTTGATCGATCACATCGCTGACTCAAAGCCAAATACACATTTGAACAAGTTAAACTGTCCCCAGGGCTCATAAAATACCGTGCCAGGTGCTTTGCATTAAAGTAGTACCAGTCTCTGAGAGCCAAGCAGTTCACAAACCATAAGGACTAATATTTGTTGCAATTCAATGTACACGTCCAAAGCCCCTGTTCTGGAGAGTTTGCAGTTCAAACAGCATAGGCAGAACTGGCAGGCACAGTTCTGGCAGCTCTGGCCTTAGTCTGCCCCTCGTGAAGCTGAGGGTGAAACCTCCCTGGCTCCTGGACTCAGAGGCAGACCACGGGGTAGGTGTGGTGTGAGCACCCCGGCCTCCAGGCAGCTCCTGCCAGGAGAACCAGACCCCTGTCTGTAATCCCGAGAAGCTGAGCCCCAGACTGCACGGTCAGCACACGTGAACCCCCACAGGACTTGTGCAGCTCCTAATGCTTGGCAAGGAGGCCCTGTCAGTCAGGCTGCACGCTGAACTAAACATCAAAACACATCTGATGAATCACAAGCGCAGCAAGAGCCCAGAGGGCAGCAAAATACCTCTAGGGACTTTTTTGTGCCAGATCTCTTAGAAAGTTCAAGAGGAGTCAGCTAACGATGTGAATCAAATTGCTGTGGGATTTAAAAAGGAGATTTGAGCTTGTATGTCCACATTTTACCGAGGGAATCATCTTGCCTTGCTCTGGAAGCTAGACCGCATGGAGGCCACCCTGCCTCTGAACTGGGATGTCCACACCACTGTTCAGTGCAGTGCAGCTCACCCATTTTAAAAGCAGGACTACCTCACTTCAGGTGTAGCTACCCAGTCAAAACCTTTGAGGTGGCACCAGCTCCCACATGGGAGTGGGGTGACCTTGAGTCACACTGGAGCTCAGCCACTATGTTCATGAAAACTGTGTCCACTCAATGCGTGCTGTGGCTCCAAGGGTTGGTCAACTCATCTAACCTTCCTGGCTGTGTGTTGTCAAGCCCTAAGAGAAACATAAGTGAACATGCAAGTCAATGTAAATCAAGGGTGCCCTCCACGACAGGCAGACACATATCCTGGGAATGATGCAATGGTCTCACATACAAGGCAGTGGAAGTGCTACAGCTGCAAGGTCTAAGCAGCAGATTGGCTAGAAAGCTGATGCCTTCAAACCCCCAACTCCAGGGCTTGTCAGCTGGAGGGAGCCCAGTGCCCCAGGCTGGAAAAAGGCAGCACAGCTCACTGAACTAAGGCCATACTCCTCAGAGCAGCTGTCCCAGACGGAGATCCCAGGCATGTGTTTTGCTGTCTGACCAGGTCCCTCACAGAAGAGGTTTCCCATCCACCTGCAAAAACTCTCTTTTTATTGCTGCAGCCCGATTTGGTGTCTCAACTACCTTCACTGCACTCAGAGGGTTACGTGCTCACCTGCAGGGGAACAAGCAGCTAGGGGTTATGTACCATGAGCAGCTGCCTTTGCGGCTTCACACTTCTTCTCAGTTCCCAGAGTTGGATGTTCAGACCCCCAAACAGATCCAATGAGGGTTGGCCAGAAAACCAGCCGGAAAGGAGTCTGGAGAGAAAGAGAAAGCAGCAGCAAAGGAAAACGCAGCTCTCCAAGGTTTCAATGTACCAGGTCCCCATCATCTGCCCACATTTTTACCCACACAGCATTTAATCAGCATGCCAGGGAGCCTGGCTCCCTGCCAGTGGGAATGCGGATTCTGACAATTTGTCTAAAGTGCAGTCAGAAACTGCAGCTAAAGAGAAAGAGCACTTCATTTTTTAATTCTCTCTGTGTGTGTGTGTGTGTGTGTGTGTGTGTGTGTGTGTGTGTGTGTGTGTGTGTGTGTGTGTGTATGGGCTTTTTTTTCCCCCACGAAACAATTACAACCTCTAACTGCCGCCTACGCCTCAGTTGCCTGAGAAACGCAGCGTGGGTATGGCTGTGGTAACAGGCCTCGGGTTTTACACCATGCTTGCTATCATTGGCTGGCTGCAAGGTCCCCACAGAACTGTCCCAGCAGCCAGACACGGAAATTATTCCTGCCCCAGGCACAGACCACTGCAAATTCCTTCCACAGGTGAGCATCTCTTTGGGAGAAGCCCAGGGATGTGGTAGCTGGTGTCTTTATCACTCAGGTAAGTATGCTGCTAATGGCACCATCCCAGTCTCAGCACTTGTGCTTATGGGGTGACCATCAGAGTTTAGGCCGGGATGGGAGGAAATGGGGCAAGAAGCAGTGTGCACCATGAGCTGGGTATCACATATGCACTTCTGATTGGGCAGGAACATCTTCCACACCCAGCAGCATCCCCATCATCACCTTGATCAAAACCATTTCTTCTCAAAGGGCAGGGCACATGTCCATCCTGAAGACTGTACCCCCCAACAAGTGTTCCGTGACACACACCTTGGTTAACAAGTCCCAGTTGTAATTACCTTGAAAAGACAGTATGTGCTATTTTTCACACTGAACATTTGGGCAGAGAGAAGGTCACACAAGCTGACTAAAAATACTGACCTTCCAAAGAGCTGACAGAGCATATCTACACTGCACTTCTGAGTGAGGCAGATCAGAAAAATGATTTCTGGCTGAACAAAAATGGTTTTTGGGGGGGAGAAGAAAACAAACAATACCCACCGACCCAAATCACGTATTTCGAACAATCTCAGTATAGTGGGGGTGGAAAATGGGATTCAGCTTGGTTTTGCGTTTTCTTACTGTCCTTTCTTCAAAGACACTCCCCATCCTGCAGACAGCACACAGAGCCAGGGATGCTGCCATCTTCTTAGCTACAAAGCCCAGGAAGGAATATTTACCTTGGCTAGCTCTGAGCAGTTTTCCCTGAAGGCCAGCACACAGCATGCTGTCCTGACCTCATGGCAGCCCCAACAGTGTTAAAAATGCCTCTGCAAACAGTGGGGGTATGAGAACTTTTCACCAAAAGAGCACCCTGATACAGGGAGGGCTTAGGCAACCTTCACAAGAGGCTGCTCCTTTCCTATTAATGGATTGCCATTTCCAACGAAAACTGAATCACTGTACTGTTCAGTTCCCTCCCATGCTTTTTTTTTACAGTCTTGTTCAGTTTTTGTCTTGTCTCTGGCTTTCAAACATTTCCTGGTCGCTCTCCCCTTGGGCAAATCATCCTTGCAATCTTCTTTTCCACAGGGTTTTCAGTCTTTGATGCTATACTCTGCTTTCCTGCAGAATTCTAGTCTGTCCCTGAGATCTTAATTCACAGACCTTGCTTTCCCGACACGTGCTCTTTACTTTGTTTGTGTTCTCAAGACTCATCCTATTTAGCTTGTGGCTTGTGGTCATAATTCAAATATTTACAAATATTCCTACAAACATCCTTGCAGTGCTCTAAGTCATTCAATGTGTCATGGCCGAAGCAAGTTAAGACTAGGTAGGAAACGTTCCTTCCCCCCAGTGTAACTGCTATTTCAGGAAGCAACTCCCTCCATTTAGATTGCAAGACCAAGATGTAACTGACAGAAGGAAATTACAGACCTCAGTAATTAAGCAACACATTATTAATTAAATGGTCAATCTATTAAGTAATCAATATACTGATTATCAAATAAACACACCACCATCGCTGATCTGCAATTATACTGTTTTCCACCCTATTACACACAATTAAAAAGCTGTTAATTTCACACTCTTAAATCTTATGAATCACATACATCAATTACTCACAAATTCATCACCTTCCCTGCTCTACATGACCTATTACCATGGTGGAACTCTATTCCTTTGCAGCCTACCCTCTCACAGCGAGTTTTTCAGACACAGTGCTGATGGAAAGCCAGATGGGGAGTCCTTACAGCTCAGGCTGCAAATCAGTGATGTGTCTGTAAGCACTTGCACTCCTCCTTTCCAAAGGTTCCCCTCTCCTTTGTTCCTTACCTGATTTTACACCTTATTCATCACTGTTTCCATTTCCTGAAACTACCTTTTTGGCACTGTTGTGCCTCCCTTTCCCTGCCCAAGTTCCTCCCTAAGGCATGACACACCCATTGTTAGTTTATCTCACTGGCCAGAGTCAGCAAAATCTGTACCAAAGCCTGGGGTTCCCAAAGTTGTTATTGGGGCAATCTCAGCTTTATAAAATATTACCGATACACCCTGCCTGGGTACAGGGCACCAAAACCTCCCAAATCTCCAGTTCATAATAGCACTACATTACCTCACACATCCTCTGAAGCAAGTAAGTCTACTTTGCCTTGATTCCTCCACCTAGTTCAGCTCCTTCTCTTTGCATCTTATTGTGAAGAACAGCAAAACAAAGACCTGCATCATCTGTGTACTGATTCACCCAAAAACTAGCTGTGGAGTGGGACCAGAAGAGATGTCCTGAAGTGAACATGGCCATGACACAGTAAACCTGCCAAGGGGGCTAGATGTTGTGCAGTAGTTCATATTTTCTAGGATGGTCGTTTTTCTGGGAGAAATAGCATAGTGGCTGACATAATTTCTTTTGGAAAACATCCGTTTAGCAGCAAACATGAAACACAGGTGTGTGATGACCTGACAAACAAAGACCTGGGTCATTCATCATACGACACCCCAAAGCTATGGGGTATTTTCGCCCTTACCTTGCTGATTAGGAGGCCGCTGCAGTCCATCAGTGCTCTGATGGGTAAGAACTTTGTTGTCATTTCTAATCTAGAGATAACCCATGACAATTTCAGGCCAAGTTGAGCCTTACTTTTGGGCTAAGTCCAATTCTCACGCTACATTATTTATAAATAGTCTAAAAAATTTTTGTAGCTGCTGTAGACTGTGGAGGTTTCTCCTGCATATATAAGCTATCTCTTTCAGACTTCCTTGAGAATTACATTCTGTACTTGGAAACTTGAACTGGAAGTGGACAATAAAGAGAATATAAATACATCTGTCTTTCACTTTGCATCTGTTCTGTCATTTTGTTCTAGTTTAATGCATTGTGAGCAACGTGACGTGACTAATGATTCCAGGCAGAAAAATCACCAGAAGACGCTCAGTGTTGACTTTGTCAGCTAGGAAGACAAAATAAGAAAAGATGTGGTGAGCAGCACTGACATTAACATTCAGACACAGTTCAAACATTCATTTGGGCTTAGAGGAGGCATTTAATACATCTTTGTAAAATACTCCCACCCATCCTTACCACCACTTTGTTTAGTCTCCTCATAAAAGATACACTAATCCAGGAGCACGCATGGGAATAAAATATCCTGAGTGCTTGGAAGTAACCAGGATGGAACAGCAATGAAAAAACCTGATGACCCATGGCACAGTGTGAAAACAACCCCAAGCATGTAACTATCTTGAGCTCTGAAGGTCTTGCCATTCATCTGAAGGCAACACGCTGAGACTCTACGAGGAAAAATACAAAGAAAGAATCATCTCAAGATAGTCAAACGTTCACCCAAATCTGGGTAAGAAACATCACGTTTTCCTTACTACTGTCTCCAAGCACAAGCTCCTAGCCCCGTTGTAAAGCTTGGGCATGTCCCACCTTGTGTTGGACACATCCTCTTCATTTGCCCTGTTACTCACTCTCCACACCGTGTCTTATTTTCCCATGTTGAGCCATGGACAACCCAAGAACTGCAAGCTCAATGCTGTTTGCTGTGTGTTGTACAGACTGTTTCCTCTCACTTTGCATAGCCTTAGTTTCTTAACCCCTGTATTTATGCCCTTTTGCACTCCACCTTCCTCTTTAGTGTCTGACTTTTCTGCCTTTCATGGTTCCTTGCTTCCCATCCACCAAGTCGACAGCAATTCCCAACCTCAACAGGGCCCTCAAACAAACTATCTCATACAAATTTCAACTCCCAATCATTTCTGCGAAGCTGTCTGCTGCAGCATCCCTCTTTCAACCCACGTGCCGGGAAACCCATTTTTAACGGGTTAATTTAGCCGGAGGGGATGCCACCTCTGTTGTACGTGAGCCAAAGGAGGAGAGGCATGCTCCAGCTGCCCTCACACAGGACTGTTGTGCGTGCAGTACCATGGGCTCTGCTGGTTACCCCAGCCACAGGCCTCTTGTCATGTTTCGTTTAGGAAGGACCATTTGCTGTATATTTCTGTGGGGATGCACTGGCCCCTGCCCTCACAAGCAGCGCGTGCAGATCCAGACTGTGCTTCTGTAAGGCACACAGTATGCTCCAGCCCAGGAAACCCTGAAACTGCTGGCTGATGGAAGTCAGGAGGGTGCGCTGGTGAAAGGGCTGCACCAGCTAACTGGTCTGTAACTTCCCTGAGCAGGATGGGCAGCCGCTGTAAAATGACCGTCGTGTTCTCGGTTGTAGGAAGCAACTGCCAGGGCCCAAACAAACAAAGCAAACAAAAAAACCATTCAACTGCAGAACATGAAATACATTTGGTTTATTTCTTTCTAAAGTTTGTACATATACATATATCATTATACATATGTGAGATCCTTCAATAGGGTTGCTTGATTTCAATGACATAAAAATTATTGGGAAGCTTGCAGGCTCTTTGTTGCCCGTAAGCAACATTTATTCCAACTTATAAAAACACAGAGGAACAGAGTTATAGTCAGGAACATGGACACAAGAGAAGTCTACTTTATATCTCACAGTTTCAATACATCAAAGGCAAATTATTTGTCTG
Organism: Oxyruncus cristatus; assembly: GCA_013399855.1. Lineage (NCBI taxonomy): Eukaryota > Metazoa > Chordata > Aves > Passeriformes > Cotingidae > Oxyruncus > Oxyruncus cristatus. The sequence continues at coordinate 214,573 of VXAY01004110.1, forward strand.
TATACTGTAGGCTTACTTTATCAGCAATGATAAAATAGAGGAAAATATTTATATACAGTCACCTCAAGTGAAAAATAAAGCAATGTAAACTTAAATTCCAAAATATTATTTTAAATGATATAACAATATCCCCAAAAGTCCTTCTTCCAAGGGGAAGAGGACTGATTAAGTGCCTTCATTTACCAGGAAATGATCATTCTAGTACCAGATATATGAAGCAGGTATCCTGTGATACCTGTAGAAAAGAGTGACAACTCTGCTTCAGGAAAGCATCTCCGTGTAAGCAAGTATATGTTTGAGTCCTTATGGACATCAGCAGCACATGGAAACATCTCCCATGAACCAGGGCTTGACTTAAGTCTACACAGCTCTGACTCTGACCTCCGAGTATGCTTTTCTGGCCATGCATGTTCCCAGGGACAAAACAGGGTGTCCTGGTGGTAGGACAACATCAAACCTGAGATGATGACCTCCCCAAGAGTCAGAGCAACAAGTTCCAGGCTGCTGGAAAAGATTTAGTGGTTACTTCAATGCTGCGTCACAGCAGACCAAGAAGTTACCACAAAGCAGTGAGACTGGGACTGCGTCTCTAGTGTGTTGAATGAAAAACACTCCAGCAATTCAGTGACGAGAGTAAACTGAGTTCAAGGTTATCAGAAAGAAGGTTCCTACACTTTGCAAAAGGGATGGGGGCCCACCCAGAGGAAAGGTCTTTCAAGGACTGCTGTCAGGCCCTGTAAGTTTGGTTCTGCACACAAGAGATGTATAGGGTTATGTACAGGCACGTGCAAAACCTTTTTCTGCACTACCACTGCCAAGAGTTAATGCTTCCCATGTGGCTACCATGCAACATTGACTGAAAACTCAATCCTCTTTCTCAGCCTAAGAGAAAGCAACACTGCAACAGCTCAGGTGGAAGGTAAATGATGCTTCTTAGCTGCAATTCTGAGTGCAACAGTGCTCACCCACATCTTCCCACTACATCACCATGGGAGGCAGGAAACCCAAGGGAGAAGCTCATTGCCTGAAAAAGGATTACAGGACTACAGCTTGCCCAAAGCAAGGTGATGGGGATGTCCTCCTTCATACCATTCTGAGCTGCGGTTCACTCGTGTCTCAGTTCTGCAAGACACAATCACTCTGGCCATGGTCCAGTGAACTGCAAAGGCATAGTTTCACTGAAGTTGCTCAAGTGCTTCAAACTAACTGCATGCAAAAGAATTTTATGACTCCAGGTAAGAATCACACCCTCAGGCTTTGCTCTATATTATGCAGATCATGCTAGTGTTGCCCTGACTAGAGCACAACAGGAAAACCCACTGGGTTTCCTTACGTCTTTTTACTCAGACCAGCAACTTTTTAATAGGTTGTTCAAAGATCCCAAGGGAAACCTCTGGGAGGTATGTGAGATGCCCAAGGGAGATATTTCAGCCCTGCTGCTCTACTTTTCCCTGCTGATGAGCCACTCTTCTGGAAATCTGTACAGTTGCAGAAAAAAAAACCCTCGCTACTGCTGTACGGCTGTATCTGCAGGAGACATCACAGGCACCTGTCCTTCTTGGACAATTTTGGACATGATGTCCCCTTGCTGAATGTTCACAGAGCAAGGTCAACATTTTCAGAAGTAAAGCTGTGTATTAGATCCCCAGAGCATGGTTTTCAGAAGCCAGCATGGATGTTCCCGGTGCAGGCATTGGCTGATACAAACAGGGAGGAAGTTAGCCTAGTATTAAGCTAGCAGAAAATCTCACCCACTAGCCCATGCTTAAGACTCTGAAATATATGCCTTTGCTTTCAACATGCAGAACAACAGGCAGCCCCTGGTGGACAACACATGGAGATCAAGGCAGCTCAAGGGATACCCTAAACCCGCGAAAGCTCTGATGACTGCTTAACCTCATTTGTGAACAATTAGAACAACAAGCATCCTAATAATGTTTGCAGCTGCTGAAGTGCTTTGACCAAAATAAGCCTCAGAAAAGAACTGCAGGCTTTGGAGTGCTGTGCCACAGAAGCCATACTATACCTATGAAATATATACACACATCTATAGGCATCACTTAAACGTGTTCACCAAGTAATGTAAGACCCAGAGTGTACGTCACCCAGAGACCAGTGATTTCAAAGTTTTCAAACTCCCAGAAAACTCTGTTCTTTTAGCCAAATTATAATCCTATCCTTGAGTGAGAGGACACAGTTGTCACGAACATGTAGAAATTTAAAAAAAAACAGTCACAACCCACTCCTATTCTTATCCTACAGTCTTTCGGAATTTGATAGCACTGAGCATGAGGTTTTCAGAAGACTGTGAGTTAAGATTTGTACTACCAATAGAGTTTGCCCTATGCGGTGACACAGACTCAACACCACTGATCTCCCTTCTCCCAGCAAGATTCTCAGGGGAGTCGGAGGATTTCGTGTCAAACAAGTCTCCATGGCAGCTTGGCTGGCTGCTCTGTGGTTATACCACCATATCCACTAGGCACCACGTGAAACCTTGCCTGCTTAGACAAAAAGTATCTTGCTGTGCTGGTCTGCTTTAGGTGAGTCCCAGACAGAACCACTGCTACAGAGTGGCTACTAATTACAATAGTTCGTGTCAGAGGAAAGTCCTTCCCTCCTAGTTTGTAGCACTTTCAATCCTTTCATTGCTAAGTGATGTACGGTTTATTGGTCCAAATAAACCTCTGGTCTGTACCGCAGCTGGTTACTGGCCCAGATTTAATAGCAGATGCCATGGGAGGTCCCTCATTCTTTAAACATTTATAATTTTTTTGGAATAGTAAAGTGTTCAAAGAGGGGGGAGAGAGAATGCTTTGGGCTGGCCTAAATTTGCTATTTCTGATCACAGCAGCAAAGTCAGGTCAATGGTGTGGCCTTTGGGAAAGCTGTTGCTTGCATTTGGTAAGGGAAGGGCTCTAATAGCTAACTAAAATACAACCTCAGTGCAGCTAACAAAATGTACGAGCAAGGGACATTGTCTCAGGCAGGGTTGAGCCTACCTCCTTTCACCGTTCAACTGGATGTTGCCATCAGCAGAGCAGATACTCCCACATGGCATTGGGACACTTCTTCCAAGGACCTGTCCTCCTTGCTCTCACATAAACCAGTCTCCTCACAAAGAGACTCTGGCACCCCCGCATAAGGGTGCTGCTATCCCAAGGGAGAAAAGCACCAGGTGGCAGGGACAGTTCCTCAAGCAGCACAACCTAGAGGGAAAAGGGAGCCAGTGGTTCTAATTACCCCCAGCACTGAGGGCAATGCTTGAGCACACAGTCTGCAGCAGGTGAGCAGCCATGGAAGGTGGCCCTGGCTCATTTCCTTCCTACAGAATCACTGTCCTGTGCACTGCTGCTCAGCTCAGGTGGTACCATTTCTCTGAAGGCTTCCTGGAGCTCAGGTCCCCACCATGAAGCTCCAGGTGAAGCAGCTCACTATATTACCCCTATGCTGCTGGGAGAGACGAGAGGCCAGGCATACTGATTCTATATGCACTAAAAATATCCTCTGAAAAGCACAAGCTACTGACTAGCTCTTTTTGAAAACGCTTCTACAGTTCATCCCCCTAGGCAGCCTAGATGTCACATGCTGGGAACACATGCTGGGGAGCAATGGTTGTGCTCTGGTGAGAAATGTGGACTTATTAACTGCCCTCTCAGAGCAGATGTGACGTCCCAGAGCCTGGGGAGAGCAATATTGGGGAAATTTTAAACAAGCATCAAGCTGAAAGACTACTTGGCATAAGGTGTGCATGCTGCCTTTGCCTCTGCAAAAGCAGACAGTGTTTCCAACAACCTGGATACTAGAAGACTCGGAATGTTGCAAGTGTTTGGTCTGAGCGTGGGAAGGGGGGACTTTGCATCCCTGCAGCATAACACCAGAGGATCACGGCAGTCTAAAACTTGGTCTCACACCTCCCAGCTATTACTGTGGCTGGAAACACAGGCTACCGACAAGCAGAGTGAAAAAGTTGTTCACGGGGTTATCCACTCAACACAGCACTGCTTCAGAGCAGGTTTTCTCAGTGCAAGATGGGACAGCCAAATTTTCTGGATTTCTACAAGCATGGAAGGAAACAGACCTGTTATACAGAAGCAGCTGAGGTGCTAAGATGACAGACAGGAGCAGCTTGACAGAAAAGGAGGAGGAGCTGTCAGACTAACTGCAATAAGACCAAAATTCATTTAGGAATGGAGAATGCAGACACAGTAAGCAGTATGCCATCTGCAGGGAAAAGCCTTCCCCACTTCCAAGGAGAACGTTGCCACACAATGCCTTCAAGAAGCCTGGTGATAACTCCGTCACCCTTACCCTTCTCCACTGCCACAACCACCTCCTCACTGAATGGCCTGCTCTAATCAACCTCATTTCCCCATCAGAGAAAGGCAAAAATTTTGGCTGTTTCAAGTCAGAAGAGCAACCAGCCTTGTTACTCCAACACACTGGAGCTGTGAAGTCATTGAACAATTCCAGTCTCTGGAGGGCTGCTAGGCCAAACTCTGGCTCAAACCATGGCTGTGTCGAGCACTGCGCTCCAGGAGAGCCCCTTAACGTGGACAGACTGGGAGCACGCGGGATCAGAGGGGCGGCATTACAGTGATGAGCTGTTACTAACCCTTAGAAAGCTTCTGGTAACCATTTACAAGCGACTGCCTACAGATGAAAAACTGCCTGAGTCGGTGTCGCAGCTGAACAGTGTTCCCCCACAGCTCCGCTGCATTAATCACTCTGCTGGCTGACTTATCTCCCTACATCAATTAAAGACAAAACATAAATACTGGATTAAGAAGCTGTAGTCGTGTTCACTGGTCCACGCGTGATTTATCTGGAAGATGCACACAAACACACAGTCAGTCCAGAGAGTCTCTTTTGCAGCCACCGATGAATGAGAACCACCTCAGCCAGACCCCTGCATCCTGCTGACTCACGGAGCAGAGTGTGGTTTTGGCTTCGGGAGAGTATCCCGCCTTCTTTGGTTGCTGAGCGGGGAGAGGGGAAGGCAATTTTCCCCTTCTCCCTCACCTCTCTGCTGTCAGGTGCAGAGGCCCTTTCCTGTCTCTCCTTCCTTAGCTGGGGGTAGAAGTTGGTTCAGCCCCTCACTCTCAAGGGTGAGCAACCAGCAATGCTGCTGGGTCCCTCCAGAGCCACTGCCTGCACCACGACACGGGGGGAATTGAGGAGATTTTGGCCCCATCCTGCTCCCCTCTTTGCATCCCACCTCTCAGCCTGCAGGCACAGGCTTTGCCTGAGCAATGGCTGCACACTGCAGCAGGGAGGCTGACAAGGAGGGATGACGCCTCCCTGCACCGCTGCAAAGGCTCACTTGCATGCACACATGCTTGTGGCGGCTGCCAGTAACTCCTGCTTACACTGAGCACCCCCAGGAAGCTGCAGGCTGCTCACTGAAATGCAGTTCTGGTGCGTGCTGAGTCCCAGAGGAGGGCTGGAAACCAGCAGAGTATCCCTATCTGCCATAACCAAAGCTCCTGAGTCGCTGAGGTCAAGCACTGATTTCTCCTAAAGGCAAACATTTCAGCAGAGAAGGGCAGGGTGCAGGGTACCACGCAAAGCTACCTGGCCAGACCCTCAGTGCTGCCACCCAAGGAGATGCACCGCTGAAACCTCCTGAGAACCTGCTCCACTCTTTACAGTATCATCAGGTATTACAGTACTGCTTGGTGGATGATCCTGTTCCCAAGGGAGCACAGGAGCCTTTCACAACAGGATCACATTTTTCGCTTGGCCTCCAAAATGCGCATTTTTACATGGGTGCCTGGGATGCTCACAAATTGTAAACTAACAGAGCAAAATGGCATTAATTAAAACTTGAGCAGTACCTACAAATTGTGGGTAAACTAATCTGCATGCCTCAGCAGTCTCACCAGGAGTGCTACAAGCTCAACAAAAGTTAAATGACTAAAAAATGCAGTGAAAAACTGCATTTGATAAGCCCAGATGAGACTTAAAAATATACCCTAATCCATTAACAAGTATACATGGAAACAGAAAATAAATAATGAAAAAAAATATCATTTTTGCAGTTCACTTTTTGATTTTTCCTATTGCTTCAAATCGTCTTCTCTGCAATGACTTTGACAGTTTCTATGTCAAAGCTGGAAAATGCATTAAACAGGAGTAATTTCTTTTTGAGCTTGGCAATTTAATTGAAGTCTACAGCAGCCAGAGTATGTCAAAAGCCAGAGGAAAAAAAAGTCAAATGTCACTTCTTTGCCATTTAAACCACTGCACTCCATAATCACAAGAGGTCTGCTAAGCATGTTCTAGCCTGCCTTCAAAAAGATCCTCCAGTGAACCCCACACTGACAGCCTAACAGGGCCCTTTTACAGATCTGCCCTTTCTTTGGTTTCATTTCTGCTGCGTGTGTCCTGGTTCTGGCCAGGACAGAGTTAATTTCTGCAGTAGCCAGGAAAGGGCATGGCTAGGACCAGGAGGTTATCCTATACCACCCACATCATTTTTCAGGGACGGGGGAAGGTCAGGTAGTGGGAAGCGAGCAGTCAGGTATTGGCAGGCTCTGCTGTGAACTGTTTGCCTCTCTTGTCTACTTTGTTATTGATATTGTTGCCGTCGCTGTTAATCTTCCTATGCATTGCTGTTTCCAGTAAACTGGTCTGTGATCTTTACCTTTTTAAGCCTCCAATTCTCCTCTCCAGCCTGCTGCAAGGGGAGGGGAAGGGGGACGTGAGCAAGTGGCGTGTGGTTTGGAGAGTATCAGTGGAAACACTAAATTGGGGAATATCAATGCTAAACCACAACAGGCAGATCAAGTTTTCTTCTCCAATATGCATTTGGCATTCCCCAGATGAATTTCTTCTTCAGTCTGTTCCACTCATTTGTTTCAAACCTCCAGAGCATGATGAGCATCTGCAGGCATCTAGCTTTTCTTTCCCTTCCATGAGCTGTTGATCTACCACCCTTAATTAATGCAAACAATCCCTCCCAAAAAGCCCTATCATTTATCTGTCTACCCTACTGCTCCCGCAGCAGTAGGCATCTCTCTCCTTCAGGAGGACTGAACGTTAACTCCACCTTAGTAAGAATGCATAACTTCTGCAGTTTTTAGCAACACTGCCAAGGTTAGGGCCAACCCTCATGACTTTCACCACGGAGTGGCCACTCCCAGTGGCAGATGCCAGATACATGTGTATCCCAACATCACTTATGAAAACCGTACCATCTGGTTTTGCAGCCAGGCTGCAGCTGCAAGGATCAAGTCGCTCCCAAACCTCCCAGCACCTGAAAGCACAAAGTCTCTGTTACAGCCAAGAGTGAGCACAACACTGGGAAAGCTGTTGCACGGTGGTACTCAGTGGGGGAGGCAAATCATGTGGTGTCTGTTAAGGGCCTTTTCTCTTTGATCGCTCCCAGTTCTGCCCACTGAACTGGCAGTTCAATAACCTAGATTAATTGACTTGGACCCTTGGGAAGTCTGGCACAGCACAAATCCACTCAGGTGGCAATTTTTTTGATGTGTGGCCCTTTGACTACTTGGGCTGGAAACACCAGCACATTTCTAAACAGTCCTTGCACTGATCTTGACATTTCTATATGCATTAAGAATTGCATCCATCAGGAAGGCTGTCCCGTGCCAGGCACAACAAAAATAACGGCAAGAAACAATCTTCAAATGGTCTTCAACATTACGTCCCAAGATACTCCGCGGGAAAGGCCAGTTTGGTTGTACTACTCCACATAGGAAAAGGGTGAGTCAAAATGGGAGAGACCCGTCCAAGCTCACCCCGTCGGCCAGTATCAAACCTGAGATTAAAACCCAGGATGTTAAGTAACAGGAGAGCCAGTGCTCTCTGCAGAGCCATGATGCCACCCAGGCAAGAGGGGCTGGGAAGCAGGAAAATACTTCTACATCATCTTTCTACTCTCTATGCCTGAAAACTGCTAGCCACCCTCAAGGGTCTGTGGGCTTTCAGGTACGGAAAGCTCTACCCGCGGTGGTGTCTTCCTGTTTCGCGCTCTCCTCTGAAAGCCTGGAGCAGGGTATGCAGGAGCTGTGAGCTGGGCTGGTTCTCTGTGGGTGGAGGACATGACCTGACAAAGCTGAGGCTGCCTTGTGCTGTCCTCCAGGCACAGAGTAGCCAGGACAGCATCAAACCCTGGTCTGCAGCAAGGACATGTCTGTCCCCTTCTCTGATCTGCACCAGCCTCTTCCACCTATATGTGAGCTAAAGCAGGAAAATGGAGAACTGAGGAGAATCCCTTCCTGAAGAGAAAAGACAAAGTGCTCTATCACTATCAGAGGAATTGAAAGAAGCTCTCTGTGCACACCAACAAGGAAACTCCTGGAAGGGGAAGCAACAGGACACAATATATCATAAGGCTCTATATAGCAGCTAAGTGAGAGCGTATAGTTAAAAATTACACAGAGGCCCTTTGTTTTTAATATATAATGCTAATGGCTGACATCTACAGCAGCCTCCTCTGCAAATAAATGTAAAACCCAGATAGTCATTTCAGCTGGGTAAACCCTAATCTCCGTGACAGCAGAGACAGCACAGGTTTGGATGCTTTCCAGCCTTTCCAGCTTTCCAGCCTGCAAACACAAGGAGAAGACTTTGCTTGAAAGGAAGCAAACAAATTATTCCAATGCCGTCATCCCAGCATTGCCAGAGGTTTCCAGGTTTCATTCCTTCACACTTGTGGGTCCAGCGTCAATGCAGTAACAATAAGCAACAGTGACTATTTACTGTAGCACCTGCTGCTAATTACCAGTACCATGCCCCACATTGGCAGGAAACCAGTGTTCCCAGCACCCCAGGCTCTAGCCAGGCTTCTGCAGCTGCCCAGCTATTCTCGCAGCTACAGCTTACATTCACAGCACTGCAGCACTTGTCCAGTTATTTTTCCCACCCACCACGTAAATAAAGTGACAAGTGACTTGAGAGATGAAAGCCACATGCCGATGGGAGGAGATAAATGGGGAAGAGACAGAATATACGTCACAGCGCTCTACCCCTCCCCCAGCTCCTTTAGAAACAGAACAACATAAAAAAGTCCCGATGCTTCAATTGCTAAATGATAAATTAACAAAGCAAAGCAAAGCAGGAGCAAAGACATCTCCCACAATCTGCACAGAAACAGCAAAATATACAATAGAAAATGTCACTAACACCCCATTCAGGCAGATGCACTTATTTTTTGTGAATGACAGGTTATTAAATGAAAAAAATTTTGACCACCGGTACTTTGCTGCATGGCTGTTCCCCTCGCTGTCATTTCCGCCCTAAGTGACCTTCTGCTTAATGCTGGGTGTTTCTGGCCTGTAGTCCTTCCTCTCCGAGACATTGCGTTTCACCTTGGCACTAACTGGAGACTCCTGATTCAAAGAAGGACTTGAGTGGGATTTCTTCAGTCCCGGCGCATCGTTCTCTCCTCCACTCAGCAGCTCCTTCACTCCTTCTTTCAGGAGGCTGACATAAATCTCATAGCGATTTTTCTGGGAAATGAAAAGAAAGGCCCAAATCAGTCTGGGAGAAACTCTGCAAGAGCACTTGAGAGACCACCTGGGTAAGGTAATGGTTTCTGCGGCCTTGGAAGCCAGCAGCCTAATACGGATGTGAACAATGGTGCCTGATGTGGACACGAACAATAGTGGCTAATGTAAATTAAACTGTACAAAAAGGATTTCATGCAGACTGAGCCCCAGGGTGCTGCGCAACTAGGGGCACTCAGTTCTGCAGCACGCGAATTCCGATGCTCCGCCAAACGGTGGCTTGCGGCTACCTGGAGCGCACGGTGACTTCCGAGTGGCACTACCAAGTGAAACCTTGCCGACCTCAGTCACACCGAGGCACACCCTATGCTCAGGCATACTGAGATGCCATGTGTTCCGTGCAGGCGTGGAAATAAAGCGCAGTAAACTAAGGGGCAGCAAAAGTCCTGCTCTGGTTGTTCACAGCTCTACCCTGCAACTCTTCGCTCCCACCAGCAAGTCTCACGTTTCCCGCTTTTCTTGTGACTGCTTTTCTTGCTTTTCTTACCCATGGGGGATTAACCAAAGCAGGGTCCCACTAAGTTCAGACAGTACCAGCCTGGCCACCACTAGGCCCGTGAGAGGATCTTCAAGGCCAGACCTTGCCAAAAAGGAGCAGCTGAGAGGGCTGTGACAGCAGCATGGCACGTTCCCCTGCCAGGGTCACCTACAGGGAATGACGAAGGTTGCTCTGTGCCCAGACCCTTGTATTTTTCATACGGAAAAAGTTCCCTCTATTGCGTGCCAACCCCACTTGTTCTATTCCGTATCTGGACCAGACCTTTCCCTCTCCAAAGAAAGATTCTGCTCTGCTTGCCAGGATTACATCTTTCTGCAAGAGACAACTCGGAAAGGAACAAAATGAGGGTACTGTAATAGAAGATCCCTGCAGGGCCTCAAAAACAGATGCCGGGGCAGGAGGTCCTGAGAACAGACCAATCCACCTCACAGGACCTGTTTAATAACCTGCCCCTGACATAACCACTGAAGACGTGGTGCAGGCATTATAATTAAGGCAATCTCAGTGTGCTGGGGGTCAGGGGAAGAGGATGTAAACATCCATCCTGATTGTTTATTTGTATTTCAAAGCGGCAAAACTGCGGCCAAACTATTATGTTCCTGGCAGAGGAAAAGGTATTTAAGAAAGAATTTTCCAATACCTGGTAAAAAATAAAGTGCTGGTGAAAACACTTATGTGAGGCCAGGAAGGCAAAAAGCCCAGTAACTGCTTTGAAGTGTGGAATGTAAAGGGGGTGCGGGGGGAAGAAGAGGAAGTGACTGGGTTTGGAGAGTCCTTTGAATAAACAAATACAGAGGAGGACCATAACAAAATCGACCTAAAAATTAAATAAAAAAGCATTCCTATCAATTCCATATCTGGAGCTCCAGCTCCATAATGTGAGAGACAAACACATGAGGAAGGTAAGATGTGTCATTTAATAAAAATAAAAACGGAGAAACAGAAAGCAGAACTCTGATGATGATGCACAGGGCTGACGGATGATTCATCACACAACGAACCAGACACCTCTGCAAAAGGCAAACCAGTGCTGTGAGCTTGGAAATAGCGTAATATTCATCAAATGAGAGAGGGACTTTACTGCCATATCGACACCTGCTTTTTTTAAGTCCAGTAAACACTAGCAGGGTCATAAGACCTGGCAATCAGAATGGAAATCCAGGATCTATATGTGTGCAAACGACCATTTTCCCCTGGACTTTGTGGGCCCCTGATTTCTACTGCAATTAATCAATGCATTTCTATTTTTATTTCAACTGCAAAAAACTTGGTCTTTTAGTGACCTGACATTTGCAGTTAGGTAAAAGCTGGTGGGAATTTTGCCTTAAAAGAAATTAATCTGGAAAGTTCTGTCAAGTAAATAAAACCACCGAACCTGAAATATTCAAGAGTATCTGCAATGTTATCTCTGAAGACTGATTGAACATAACAAAGAGGAGACAAGGTAGTAACCCATCAGTACTCTGGCTTCACCTCTCACCTGACAGCACTCAAAAGATCTTTCCCAAAATATAAATTTTCTGCAAAAAGCAACAAGTTTTCTGCAATCTGGTGCAGTACTTCCTCAGAGAGAAGGCAAAGAGAACTGTTCCTTCCTTGGTGTCTAGAAGCAAAGACACCATCAAAAAGAAATGCGACCTACTGCATCCCTGAGCAAGGACCAGTCTCCTCTTGTTTCACTTCCCCTCAGGAGGAAACACCATCTCACCTGCTTTTCATCAGGAATAAGAATGAAGGGACCGCTAGGGTGTGAATAAAAAGGAACTATAAGGACCTACAGAAAAGTAAAACTGCTTCTTCCTCCCTAACGGGACTGTGCTGCTTTCTTAGGGACTCACAGGCCGTTTTGGTGCTCTTCTGGAGGTGTATCAACATCTCTGTACATAGATAAAAAGTCTGGCCTGCAACCTCAACCTGAGAGACAGTTACAAAATAATGCCTCACCGCCTTTTGGCTTAACCACGCAGGAGGCTCTATCACCACCTCCTGCCTGACCCCAACAAGACATTGTTCTAAAGGGAAGATCAGGAAACTGCAAAACCAGCAAAAAGTTTCCATTCATGGTTTTCACATAGCTCATCGTTTCGTTTTAGTCCGGTTTGGTTTTTTACTCAAAGAATCAGAGAATATTCTGACATGGAAAGGACCCACAAGGATCATCGAAGTCCCAACTCCTGGCCCTGCACAGGACAGCCCTAAGAATCACACCATGTGCTTGATAGCATTGTCCAAACACTTCCTGGACTCTGGCAGGCTTGGTGCTGTAACCACTTCGGGTCTGGGGAGCCTGTTCCAGTGCCCAACCACCCTCTGGGCAAAAAACCTTTCCCTGGTATCTCACCTAAACCCCCCTTGACACAGCTTCGTGACATTCCCTCAGGTCCTGTGACTGGTCACCAGAGAGACTGTTTCCTGACCCTCTGCTTCCTCTTGCAAGGAAGTTGTAACTGCAATAAGGTCTTCCCTCAGTCTCATCTTTTCCAGGATGAACCGAACAAATGACCTCAGCAGGTCCTCATATGCTTCCCCTTTAGACCCTTCATCATCCTCGTTGCCCTTCTTTGGATGCTCTCTACTATCTCTATATCTTTCTTATATTGCAGTGCCCAAACCTGCACACAACATTGCAGGTGAGGCCGCCCCAGGCCTGCGCAGAGCGGGC
>VXAY01004111.1:0-11644 GCA_013399855.1 Oxyruncus cristatus
TACATTTTTGCATCCTTCTGTCAGCTCACTGCAGTGTGATTACACTGCATTAGGTATAGATTCATCTAACAGTTTTTGGGACCTAAATTCAGGTCTTTCAGCGTCCCCTCACTCAGCGCCCTGCCAGCTTTTAGAAGCTCTCTGCTTCTACTGTGATCACGAGACAAGCACACACAGAACAACTGATAAGTGCTTGTTTTCTAGAGCCTGTTCTAATGCCTTTTGATTCAATGCTAAAGTACCCATTGCCAGCTCTTGGTGCTCAGTTATTTCTTCCCTTTACTGTCTTGGTAGTTCAGAGAATCCCAATTGTTCATCAGTCTCTTGAACATAAATGGCATACTGTCAGTGATAAGACCACCTTACTTGGCATGACAACCTCCATATGGCCACTGTTGATTTCAGGTTGGGGGTCAGTATGTGCCGAGGCAGAAACTGATTTTGCATCTGCCTGGTGTTCCATAACGACTACCTTCTGTGCCCTTGCAAAACAGTTGCAGATAAAGTCTCTGGAATATACTGTAGGTGTTCACATCTTAAATGTTATGGCATATAGAGTGTACTTGTTACGACCAAAATGTGTTCTCTAACTCTTGACTGTGGTATCTACTGCAACTATTTATTTAGTGAGATCATACAGGTTGGGGCTATTTTGCTGTTTAGCTCCTAAACCTTAGAAATACAGATTCCTTGGTGGAAAAATGCATGTAGTGACTATAATATACTATTTCTTCTGAAGGGTGGCATCTGCTGACCATAAATGTGTCAAGACAAGAAGTCAAGACCCAATGCTGATCTATTTTACCAGTGGAACTACAGGCTTTCCAAAAATGGTGGTGCAGTCCCACAGCAGTTATGGCATCGGATTTGCAGCCAGTGGCAGGTATTACCTTGGAGTTGCTCCCAGTGTCCTCATTAAGTGACATGATCCCCATTACATTGAAAATGTGACTGCAAAACTCCAGTAAATGCAGGCATTTCATGACTGACTGTAGGATCTTGCCTCTTCCTCATCTCTCCCCTCTCATGGTGAACCTCTTACTATTAAAACCCTGTTGAAGACTCAGTTGAGATCATCATGTGCAGTGTTCTGTCTCTCAGACTGCAGAGAAGCAGTAAGGAGAGTGTCCCTATAGCAAAATCAGATAAAGTCAAGTGCTCTAGTACTGGGTCAACCTTCCTTGAGAAACCAAAGCAGCCTTGGCTATAGCATTATACCTTAAAAGTTACAGTTCAGGTTGAATCTATGGCTTTGTTCTGTTTTTCTTTCATGGAATGTCTTTTAATTATGCTTCTCAAAGAGTGAAAATTTTCATGAAAAGCAAAGGATGCCTTTCCCAAGGCATTCTGAATTGGAAGTTACATCTCTGCTTTATCATCAGGCATTGGATGAACTTGACCCCTTCAGATATAATGTGGAATACCTCTGATACTGGCTGGGTAAAAGCAGTTTGGGGCAGTGTTTTTGCACCATGGGTCTGTGGATCTTGTGTCTTTGTACACCACATGCCGCAGTTTAAGCCAGCAGTTATTGCAGAGGTAAGCATAATGTTTCCTACGGGGAGGTTTATTTCCCTTTCACACAACTGAAGCAAACAAGCTGGGCTCCAGTGCACAGGTACCATTGCTCTGTAGCAGCGGGGATAGTACTCCCCCCATTCCAAGCAATCTTCCCTCCCTTTGGCACCCAATAAGCTAGAGGGACAAGTATTTTCACTCCTGGTTAAGCCATGTGACATGGCTTCAGTGTAGAGGAGAATTGGTGAAAGATGCAGGATATAAAAATCATGGGATCACTGCTATATTGTCCCATATTGAGCCTAAAGCTCACTTCACGTATGGGCTTCCAGCTGCTTTGGGCCCTGTTATCCTGAATTAGGGTTCTGTTATCCAGAATTTTCAATTACTTCCCGAGTGCCTATTCCTCCTCCCAGGCACTTTGCAAAACTAGTCAGCTGACCGGTTCTCCTCAACATTGGCCTCTTGTGTTAATCACCTGCACCTTTACAAGCTCTGACCCACCATTACATTTTCTTTCAACGAAATAACTTTCTCTCTTTCTAGACTCTCTCAAGATACCCCATCACTACCTTCTGCACTGCTCCCACTGCCTACCGTGTGCTGGTCCAACATGATCTGAGCAGGTACTGCAGGGATAGGAGGGAACCTGGGATATAATGCTGTGACAGCTCTGGCTGTTTAGTTCCTCATGTTCCTTCATTTTTACTTTCAAGAAAAGGAAATCTAATTAGCAAAACATGCTCTCAGGAAAGAGAGCTGTGTTCTGAAATATGAGAATAACTGGTCACACCATAGGCCACTCAGGCTTCAGGGCTGGGTCGTTGAGAAGACAGTATAGAGGGAACACGAGAAATCTTTTTAAGTTGTCCCTTCCTCTGAACTTAAAATTCATCATTTAAATTTAAGTCAAGTCTCAGGCAGCACTGGATCAGGGAATTACTGGAGTGTAGTGGAGTTATTCTCCTATGCTTGAGAATGGAATGAACAGTAAGAGGAGTTTCATATGCTGAGAGTTTTTTGGCAGCTGTTCGCACCAGTTTGTTACTCTGTAAAATACTCAGCTTGTGAGAAGTGGTTTGTAAGGAGTTTTCACATCTTCAGTAAAGTCTTTCATCCTGACAAAAATCAACCCAGGTTTAGCAAAGAGCTCAGGCTTACTTTGCTCTATAAAATTCTCAGTGTTTTATTTGATCTTGGATGTTGGTACATAACTCAGCTTCCTGCAAACATCTGATGTGCTTTTTTGGATTTCTATTTTCATGTCAACCCTTCCAAGAAAACACATTTGCTGACTCATGTGCCAGCAGAAAAACCTAATTCTAGCGACACAGACTTAAACCACTTTATCTCCAGTGGTAACACAAGCAATCTAGGAGTCTAGTCGAAGTCTGTGTAACAGGATGATTATTGTCATTTCCAAGGAACTTGTGAAGCTCTAGGTGTACTTGGAAAGCCAAAGGAGGCTGTTCAGTTAAGGCCACGCACTGCTCTTCTTAGGAGTTAAGAAAATTATTTCATTTGTTATTCCTCTCAAGCTACAAGTTCACGAGTCTGAAGCACTGTCTGTCTGGAGGGGAAGCGCTCAATCCTGAAGTGATGGCGAAGTGGAAAATCCAGACAGGGCTGGATATCCATGAAGGTTATGGCCAGACCGAAACAGTACGTTTGCAATAAATGAAATTACTGTAGTTCATCATCTTTACTTCATCCCAGCTCACATCCCAGACTGATGTTCTCCAGAATCACAGTACTTTGGTCCTGATTCAGCCCTGCTCAAACCAAAGTCACAAAGACATGTCCTGCCTAATGCAAACAATAAGAAAGTCTATGAGATGATACAAACATTTAAAAAATCATCAAAATCTATTATGCAGGTGACAATCTGTGCCAACATGAAAGGAATGAAGATTAAACCTGGCTCCTTGGGAAAAGCCGTTCCCCCTTTTGATGTGCAGGTACGTCGATGTGTTGCAGCTGGGGGCGGATGAGGAAGGAATGCTGTCTGTGTCCCTTCCCTGTCCTGCACTGTGCTGTAACACAGCTTCATTCCTCTGAGCTAACCAAAGGAACAATGGTGTGTCCTTTCTGCAGATCATAGATGACCATGGGGCTGTTTTGCCTGCAGGAGAAGAGGGCAGCATTGCTGTCCGAATCCAGCCCACACGGCCCTTCTGTCTGTTCTCTGAGTACTTGGTGAGCCTGAGCTGCTGTGTCTGTGCCTGCTGAGAAACTCAGGGGAGACCCAGGGCAAACTTCTGTTCCCTTATACCAGTGGCAGCATTTCCTCCAGGAACTTTAGAAGGTCTCAGTAGGTTACTTGAGGACTTTGAGCCTCATTGGTTGTGTGCTGGTGCTGAGGTGCAGTATGTTCTTCAGAAAAGAGTAGAATCAGGCAAACCTATTGTCCACTGCATTTGAACTATCATATTGAATAAGCTTTGGGGGACCTATCTTTGTGTTTAATCCTCTTCTGAATCCAAATAATTCTTGGATATTTGTAGCATCTTCAAACAACAACTTGTATAATGTAATTGCTCACTGTGTGATAAAAAACTTCTTTAGGTTCAATATTGTTGCTTCAGGTTTTAACTATGTCTGTTGTCAACATGCTTTTCCTGTGTAACCTACAGGTCAATGTAGGGAATTAAGTTTTTCCTTCAGGTCACCTCATTTGAGTTTTGGTCTTGGCAGTTCAAGGTAAAAAGTTTCCGTAGACAGGAGGTTATTGTGGCAACTCCTGCAATGAAAAATCATTTCCTTGAAGACAGGGGGCTACACATTTTAGTCATTTGCTGTGATGGATGGGAATTTAGATACAGCACAGAGTTTTCTCCCTAAAGCACTGATCTGTACATCCATGAGTGCTCTTTTCCCACTCTCACATATTTCTACCACCAAACCGCTCTCTGACATGGCTCTGTTTCTTTTAGTTGAAGACACAAAATAGTATCGAACAAACTCATTTTGAGAACAATTTTCTTGTTCATTTTTAGCACCACTGCAAAGTCGATGTGTTATGTTTCACTAACAATCTGATACATATTTTGACTGTTGTCAGGATAATCCAGAGAAAACTGCTGCCTCTGTGCGTGGAAACTTTTATGTCACTGGGGACAGAGGGATCATGGATGAAGAGGGATATGTCTGGTTTGTTGGAAGAGATGACGATATCATTAATTCTGCTGGGTAAGTCAGTTGCTTTTAGATTTGATTGTCTGCCTGTTAAAATGCAATCTGGAAAGACCAATGGACTGGCCCATCTTGCTGCAGCTGACAGACCTTCACTCTCTCCCAGGTATCGTATTGGCCCCTTTGAAGTGGAAAGTGCTTTAATCCAACATCCAGCAGTGGCAGAGTCAGCTGTGGTCAGCAGCCCTGATCCAGTTCGAGGGGAGGTAAAAAGAAATAATAATAAAAAACAAAAATGTAGAAATAAATGCCATTTATTGTAAGCATCAAGTTGCCTATATATCGTAGGCTTCCTTGGAATTCAATATATGCAGATTTTTCAAATTAAATGGGCTAAAACCAGTTTTTTAAATCCACATCTTGACCAATCTTGGAATTTCAGAATTATTTCTTTGTGGGGTTTATGTGGAAAAAAGACTTGTCTTTTCAGACTTACTGTGGCATTATTGTCTAAGTAATGGAATTTGGATTATTCTTCTTTTTGTCACTAAGTGCATGGTACCCATGATATCTGGAGCGTTTAATTTTTATTTTTTATTTTTCACCTTTGCAACATTTCTTTGAGCAACTGGGATGAGATCTTCAGCTTTAATGGGATATGAAATTAAGGAAAAACAAAAAGTGGAAAAAGGGGAAAAAATCATCTGCTGCAGAATGGGTCCTTCATAACACACAATTCTGTCACAAAGAGGCAATGAAAGGGAAATTAAAGAAAAAGCTCAAATTTTTGCATTCTGAATTTAGACACTCCCTTTTCACAAGAAATGCATCTCTTTATTCCCACCTCTGGAAGGTAATGGAATCCCTTAATTTTTGTGACACAGGTGGTCAAAGCCTTCGTTGTTTTAACTCCTGCTTTTGCATCACACGATCCAGAAAAATTATCTCAGGAGCTTCAGCAGCACGTCAAGAAAGTGACTGCACCCTACAAGTATCCCAGGAAGGTAAGTACAGCCCCAAAAGACAGGTCTTCTAATTGTACCAGAAATTTTTTGTCCAGCCTCAGCTCCTTTTCATCTGCATTCTGACAAACACTCCAACAACAGCTAAATAAAATCAGAGTAGGTGACAGGGTGTGTTGCAGCTGTAGCTTTGGGTTCGCTGTGTGTGCTCGAAAGGACCCAAAGGGAAGCAATGCTCACATGACTTTACTTCATCAGGATCCAGTTTTCTTTTCATGGAATACTGGGGTTTTCCCAGCAGCTCAAATGGGCAAGACACTGAACTTACCCCTTCCTCCCCTGAGCTCTGTTCAGACTCTCAGCCAAAGAGAAAGGGAAATCCCTCCTGGCATCAGTGGGGTTGGAATCCATCCCTTTACACCAAGAAAGACACCAGCAGCTCCCTGTCCTGACAGCTGGAGCACTCATGTCTTCGGGATTGTGGTACTTGTCCCTACAGGTGCTGTCAACTGCAGTGTGTAATAAGGAATTTCGCTGTCCCAGACCACACTGGGCAGCTTCCCGTCTTTTTACCCCCAGCCATAATAAATGTGTGTCTTTCTTTGAACCTGGGAAATTAACCAGAAAGTACTTGGCTGCAAGTGAGCATTTTTGCCTTTCAGGTGGAGTTTGTTCAAGATCTGCCAAAGACAGCTACTGGGAAAATCCAGAGAAAGGTTCTAAAGAACAAAGAGTGGGCCAGAGAATGACAAGGGTGAGAGTGATCTGGAAACCAGGGACAGAAAATCTCCATCATCTGTGCTGGTCATACCACATGATACTGAGCATATGGTCATGACCCAGAGCACCAGGAAAACAAGCCATGGAAGAAAAAGGAGAAAAACACCCATGTGGCTTGAGGAGGATGTGTGGCATTGGAACCACTTTTTCCATCAACCTACAGATTTGCAGAAGGCAGAAGGTGCAAGTAATTAAGAGAGTGGAATGGGAGAGAGAAAGGACACACCCAGGAGCATACAAAGGTTTAATTTTTGTACTGGAATAAACAACTTCCTTAAAAAAAATAGGTGTAATCACAAGATTTTTTATAATAAGAACTAAATGAGAAATTGAAAATAAAAATGTTTGTCCTGAGGTGAGTATCAACAGTTAACTGACATTCAAGAACTACTGCTGTAACATTCTCAAATGCTTTCAAAGTGGAAAGATATTTTCTTTTAATGCTTCTCTTCACCTTGATGAATGTGTGATCTACTTAAATGGTTAAGGCAGAGGAAAAAGAAGATCCAAAGTGCTTTAGGTTAAGGTGCAAATTATGCACAATTAACAATGGTGTAAATGATTACAAGAAAAAGGTTACTTCATGGAAAGAGTTTTGCTGCTTGGTCTGCTTTGGTTTACGTTCTGTTCTCATTTTGCTTCAGGAGAAGCAAACGACAGAATAGGAAGGGTTTCACTCCAAATCCTTTTTCAGGGAGTCTGCGTTTCACATCTCCAGGTAAAGGCTCATCTTTATAGCAACTCTTTTGGGAAACACTTTGTGAAAGCCAAGCAAACTGAATGAAGAGGATCTGCTCCAGCCAGCTCTCAAGCTCCCCTGTCCACAGCAGACAGGTCAGGAAAACGTTGTTTGTCTGAATTCCTCACGTTAATGATCATTGAGCAGAAGCAGATGGTACTAAATCAGGAAAAATAATTCCTGATTCTCAGAGTCATTCAGAGGACTTTGCCATTACTGGGTCTTTTTTTTTTTTTTACTTCATTTTCACCTCCGGGTTTGCAGGTGAGAAAGTGCTAAAACCTTGAAGGGTCTCACACCAAAACCTAGCAGACATTTTGGTTGACCACTGGGGAACCCCGAACTTAAAATGTCTTTTATCGTGTCAGACTTGAATATCATCTCCGATCCTGAATATTGTTCCTGAATGTTCTGTCCCCCTCTTTCCTTGACAGGGTGTTGTGTAGATCTTGTCACTGTAATGCTGTGAAATCTGTAGATTATAATTAAATCAGAGAATTAGAGCAGACCATCACTTCCTGTGTTGTTAAAAGTAATAACCACAATGATTAGGGTTTTTTGTTTAAGGATTCAAAACGGATCCATTGTTTTTTAGCATCAACAATGGAGGTCACAAACTAAAAGAAAGGTTCCATTTCAAGAAAAGCCTGATACTTTTACTCAATAGGTGTCCCACCTAATGAGAACAATAATGAGGTTTACAGGGTGTTGCACCAATTAAAAAGTTGTTGCCTTAAGAAAGAAAGCAAAAAAAGGATACAAATGAATGTATATCCAAAAATATGACATAAACCCCTTTATTAATGCCCATTTTCTGTGCACATATTTTGGGAATATTTGAGATATGATTTTTCACGAGTCAAGCTTTTTAAATTGCTTTTTTTCCACCAAGTCCTGTTAATAGTGTTCTGCTTTAAAAGTTAAGTACTTTGTAAGGAACTTTTTGTTCTGTAATCCTGATTCTGAAGTGAGTGGCACTTAATTTTATGTCCAGGTCCTATGATTCTTCCTCAGAAAGAAATTATATCCTATAGAATTGTTTACAGCTGGTCAGTGTTTCTCTGCCACAATCTCCAAGGAACATGGAGAACACTGGGAATTACTCTTTACTCTTGGTTTTGACTAAATATCTGTTCTGGAGGGAAGTCTGCATCTGGATTTTTTATGCTGTCAGATATGGATGAAAAAATTGTGTTGAGGTCTATGTATTTGAATTGATTTGAATTGATTTGAAAACTTCTGCTGAGAAATAAGGAAATAATTCCAATGTTGAATAAGGTACTTTTTCTTGAGGAATAAAATTTGACCAAGACTGAAATCCATTCATCAGAGATGTGAGGACAGATGGTTATGGTTGAAGACGCAGGGCAAGGGTCAAAAGACTACAAAATGTACTTAAAAACCTTGGACAAAGGGCAAATCTTTGCAGATTGACTCAGGCCACAGAAATTCTACATGACAAAGAATTTGACGAAGACTTTACCTGTAATTTTGTTGGTAGTTTGTGAATAGTTTTATCCATTGTAAAAACAGGAAAGAAAATTTCCCTGTATTTCAGGAGTCCCTCACCCTAAACCTTGTATTGAGTTTAGTAACTGAGTAATTGGGTTTAGTGGTTGAAAAAGGCAAATCAATAGTTGGACTCGGGTTCTAAAATCATGAGAGGACTCCAGGACTCCCCTGGCTCCTGTTCTGACTGGGGGCTTTTCCAGATCCTCCTGTTTGATAATTATGTGCACTTATGAGAAGCCTCTGAATAGCATTAGAAATTGTAGAGTTGAGCACAGCTCTGAAGCAATATCTTGGACTGATAAAAATAAAAATAATAATAATCGTAATATTATAAAGGACAAAGAATGAAAGAAGGGTAGTGCTGGCAATCAAAAAATTAATTGGAATTGAGAGCTTTTAGGATCATTATGGTGGGTACAGATGGAAGAGGGCATTTATGGGCAGATGTAGAACTTTGATGCCTGGGAAGGCCATGGAGCAGGTCCTCCTAGAAGATATGTTAAGGCATATAAAAGACTAGGAGGTGATCCAAGGCAGGCAAATCAACTCTGGGGCCTACATAAGGGATTACTGAAGTGAAGGTTCTTGAGATGGATGTGGTGAATGGATGTATCAGTCAGCAACTGTTGAAGCTAAAGCAGTGAGCACCTTGATGGAAGTCATCTGGAAACATCATTCAGAGCTCCATGAGAAGGAAAAGGAATAGAGAATCCACTGCTGAATGCTTTGGTGTGAGAATCAGGAACTTTATTCTAATGCAAACAATAACCACTGATGTGTTTGAGGAAGGAGACTTGTTGGCAATTAAAAGCCCCAAAGAAGACATCAAAATTCTGCAAGGATCAGCTGAGCTACAGACAAGGTGCCAGATCGGTACAGGGCATCAGGTCCTCAAAAATCTGGTGGTAAAAAAAAATATCAGAAAGCAGGACAGGGAACTTCACATTTAATTGGACTATTCAAACCATCAGTTTGGCTGTGACCTACTGTAATGGACTCCTAAAGGATGGAGTCTGCCATTGCCTCGAGCACGGAGCTAAAAAGTCTGGATGCAACAGCTGGGCTGCAGCTGGAGCTGAGCTGCTTCAAAAGCTCCAGGAGATACCCAGCAAGCAAAAAGTTGTTACAGTCAAGAGCACGGCAAGTACTTACTCTCCCAAATAAGGTGTGCCAGGCAGATCTCCCCTGGATACTGGGGACCAGCCAATGGAAAATCAGGGTCTATTTTGGTACTGTCGCTTGGATACTGGTGAAGTGGCCAATGGGCATCCAGGGCCTACCCCCTGAAGGTGCTTGGGGCGCTGCCCGGGGTGGTACAAGGGACTGCTGAGGGGTCTGGTAACTCTCTGTTACTCTGCCTGCCTGTTCCCTCCTCAGAGGCTACGACACGACCGGGGGAGAAGCACTTCGTGGTGGTGGTAACTCCTGTGCTGTGCTTTTAACAGTCACCCTCCGCTTTTCCCTGCTTTCCTATCCTCCTCCTTTCTCTCCGCTCTTTTGTGTTACAAAATAAAGCCGAATTATCCTTTTGGAATCCAACATCTGGCCTAGTTTGTGCCTTAATCTCACTTATGGGAATGTTTTAGAACCTGGTTTCCCTCTGCATCTGAGCGGATCAGAACACCTTCCCTAAGTGACTTCAGTGAATTACCCATCAATTCCGAACTGGATTGTCTTTGAATGCTCTCTAGATTTGGTTGGTTGGCCGGTGGTTGTTGTTGCAGGATTTATAGCAACAATTCTGCTAATTTATTTCTATAGCCTACATTTTGATTTAACCTCAAAATGACTGTGCTTAACCTTTCTGCGTACTGCAATATTAAATATTCACGTGATGAAAATACAGATAAAATGAGGATGTGCACAAACAACGTATTTATTCAAGCTGCTTTGCATTAATTTATCCAATATCATAAACAAGACAGCGTCCAATACCTGGCTAGTTTTAAATGCATTTTCTTCCATTTCAGGTGACTGATCCCTTAGCTGTATTCCTGATTTTTTCCCCCACTGTCTGATAAAACACCATTTATCATGAGAACGTTCATTAAATCATGGATTCCTCGGGGTCTGCAGATTCTCAGGTCGCCTTGCAGATCCTTCCATGGATACAACAGGCTTCTGACATCTCAGCTTATTTCCCATTATGATGCTATAAACCAGTATAAAAAGGAACTGCCAAAATACTTCAACTTTGCGAGCGATGTCTTAGATGAGTGGTCACAACTGGAAAAGGTAGTATTTTTCTTTTAATTGTTAGACACTGTGTTGTAGTTTAACCCCAGCCAGCAGCCAAGGACAGCAGAACTACTGGATCACATGAACACACAGACATACACCCCCCAGGGGGATGGGGAGGAGAATCAGGAAAAAAGAGGTAAACCCCATGGGTTGAGGTAAGAACAGTTTAAGAACTGAAATAAAATAACATGTAATGTTAGTAATAGTAATCATCATCATAGCAGTAGTAGTAGTGATGAAAAGGGAGGCAACGGAGAGAAAAAAAACCCCAAGTAAGTCTAGTGATGCACAAACAATTGCTCACCACCCCCAGACAGTGCCCACGCAGTGATTGGCACCTCCTGACCAACTTCCCCAGGAGGTTATTCTGGGCAGGGTATTCTATAGTGTGCAATACCCCTCTGGGCAGTTTGGGTCAGCTGTCCTGCCTGTGCTCCCTCCCAGCTTCTTGTGCACCTCCTTGTCAGCAGAGCCTGGGAAATCGAAAAGTTCTTGACTTAGTTGTTGCTAAGCAGTGCTTACTCTATCCCAGCCAAACCCAGGACACATTGGAACAAAGCTCAGATGATACAAATCAGTTTTCCTGATGGATACTGGACAGATTAGCTGCAGAGTGGAATGCACCATTTTGTTTTAATTGTCAGAAATAAAGGTATCACACTAAGAGACTAGCTACCAGGGAGGATGTGCCTAGTCTGGAGTTATTTTGTATTGAAATTAAACGTTTTAAGGCCTTTCTTCTTACTTTAATATCTTCCGT
>VXAY01004112.1:0-11467 GCA_013399855.1 Oxyruncus cristatus
TATGAGTGGAGTGTTGGAATGGACGAATATAGGCTCTTGAGGAAGAACAGGCAGGGGAGACAAGGAGGTGTTGCCCTCTATGTCAGTGACCAGCTGAAGAGCATGAAGTTCCACCTGGGGATGGATAAGGAGCCAAATAAGAGCTTACGGGTCAGGATTTAAGAGAGGAGAGGGACAGAGGACATTTTAGTGAGGGTCTGCTACAGGCCACCTGACAAGGAAGACCCAGTAGATGAAGGCAAACAGATAGGAGTGGCCTCATGTTCACAACTCCTGGCCCTCATGGGGATCCTCAACCTCCCCAGTATCTGTTGGAGGGACAAGACAGCAGAGCACAATCAATCCAGGAGGTTTTGATGACAACTTCTTTCTCCAAACGATAAAAGAGCCAATGAGAAGGGGTGCTGTGCTGGACCTTATTCTCACCAACAAGGTGGGGAATGTGAAGTTCAAGGGCAGCCTGGGCTGCAGTAACCATGAAATGGTGGAGTTTGGGATACTTAGGGCAGCGAGGAGTGTGCACAGAAAGCTCATTACCCTGGACTTCAGGAGAGCAGACTTTCACCTCTTCAGGGATCTGCTTGGTAGAGTAGCATGGGATGAAGCCCTGGAGGGAAGAGGGGCCCAAGAAAGTTGGTTGATATTCAAGAATCACCTCCTCCAAACTCAGGAGCAATGCATTTCAACATAGAGGAAGTCAGGCAAAAATGCTGGAAGGCCTGCATGGATGAACAAGATGGTCCTGGACAAGCCCAAACACAAAAAGGAAGCCTACAGAGGGTGGAAGCAAGGACAGGTAGCCTGGGAGGAATACAGAGAGATTGTCTAAGCAGCCACAGATCAGGTTGGGAAAGCTAAAGCCCTGATAGAATTAAATCTGGCCAGGGACATCAAGGGTAACAAGAAAATCTTCTATAGGTACATCAGTGATAAAAGGAAGACTAGGGAAAATGTGTGCCCTTTCTGGAAGGAAATGGAAGACCTGTTTGCCCAGGACATGGAGAAGGTTGAGGTACTCAATTACTTTTTTGCCTCAGTCTTCACCAGCAAGTGCTCCAGCCACACCACACAAGTTGTAGAAGTTGAATGCAAGTATTGGGAAAATGAAGAATCACCAGCTGTAGGAGAAGACCAGGTTTAAGACCATTTAAGGAACCTGAGGGTGCACAAGTCCCTGGGGCTTGATGAGATGCATCCATGGATTCTGAGGGACCTGACAGAGGAAGTAGCTAAGCCACTATCCATCATATTTGAGAAGTTGTGTCAGTCCGGTGAAGTTTTCACTGACTGGAAAAGGGGAAACATAACCCATGTTTTTGCAAAGGGAAATAAGGAAGACACAAAGAATTTCAGACCCATCAGTCTCACCTTGGTGCCCAGCAATATCATGGAACAGATCCTCCTGGTAACTATGCTAAGGCACATGGAAAATAAGGAGGTGATTGGTGGCAGCCAACATGGCTTCTCTAAAGGCAAATCATGCCTGACAAATTTGATGTCCTTCTACAATGGGGTTACAGTGTTGGTGGATGAGGGAAGAGTGACTGATATCATCTACCTGGACTTGTGCAAAGCATTTGACACTGTCCTGCATGACATCCTTGTCTCTAAACTGGAGAGGCCTAGATTTGACAGATGGACCACTCGGTAGATAAGGAATCAGCTGGATGGTCGTACTTAGAGTTGTGGTCAACAGCTCAATATCCAAGGGGACAGCAGTGATGAGTGGCATCCTCAGGGGTCCAGTATTGGGACCAGCACTGTTTAACATCTTTATTGGTGACATGGACAGTGGGATTGAGTGCACCCTTAGCAAGTTTGCTGACACCAAGCTGTGTGATGCAGTCAACATGCTGGAGGGAAGGCATGCCATCCAAAAGGACCTGGACAAACTTGACAAGTGGGCCCATGAGAACCTCATGAAGTTCAACAAGGCCAAGTGCAAGGTCCTGTGCCTGGGTCAGGGCAATCCTGAGCACAAGTACAGTCTGGGTGGAGAATGGATAGAGACTAGCCCTGGGGAGAAAGACTTGGTGTTTGTGGATGAAAAGCTCAACATGAGCCAGCAATGTGCACTTGCAACCCAGAAAGCCAACTATGTCCTGGGCTGCTTCAAAAGAAGCGTGACTGGTAGGTTGAGGGAGGTGATTCTGCCCCTCGACTCCACCTGTAGTACTGCATCCAACTCTTGGGGCCCCCAACATAAGAAGGAAATGGACCTGTTGGAGTAAGTCCAGAGGAGGCCACCTAAGTTGATCATGGGGCTAGCTCCTCTGCTATTGAGACAGGCTGAGAGAGCTGAGGCTGTTCAGCCTGGAGAAGAGAAGGCTTTGGGAGACCTTAGAGCCCCTTCCAGTGCCTAAAGGGGCTCCAAGAGAGCTGGAGAGGGACTTTTTACAAAGGTATGGAGTGACTGGACAAGGTGCAACAGTTTAAACTGAAAGAAGGCAGATTTAGGTTAGACATAAGAAACTTTTTACTCAGAGGGTGGTGAGGCACTGGCACAGGTTGCCCAGAGAAGCTGTGGCTGCCCATCCCTGGAAGTGTTCAAGGCCAGGTTGGATGGGCCTTTGAGCAACCTGGGATAGTGGAAGGTGTCCCTGCTCACAGCAGGGGGTTGAAACTAAGTGATTTTTGAGGTCTCTTCCAACCCAAATCAGTCTGTGATTCTATTCAACAGAACTCTTGTTGACAGTTTCCAGAAGCTTTTTGCCTTTAAATGGATATTTAGGTAGCCTTAAATCAGGATTAATCAAGTTATTAACTGGCTTTGTGATTTTGTGTATTCTTTGTATAGATTACTAGTTAAGCAGAAAATTGCTGTATTATATTGATGGTTATGTGCATGTTACCAGCACGTGTGCAATTGACTAAAGAGGGTTTTAACCTTTATCACTGTACTGTTTTGGGTTTTTTTCTTCCTTGTGAGAAAAGGTTGCACATTGCCTCCACTGGAAGATTTTCATAACACTGCAAGCCTGCAGATCTTAAAAACAAGATAAATATTATATTTAGGTGGAAGGCTATTGTAGTACTTCATTATGTGAAATTTTATGTTTTTGTGTAGGATATTGATACAGCTAAATGTCATGTCGTTTCTTCCAAACCTTTTTCCTGGAGAAATCTGGAACTCTGTGTCTGTAGGGGAACTTAACCTTTGCTTGTTTTGGTTTCTAAAAAGGAGTGGTCTGGAATATTATGTAGAAGTACTTTTTAAAAAAATATATTTCATAAAATCATTTAGGTTTGAAAATACCTCTAAGATCATGTCCATAAAATATTTTGGGAAAATAAGTGTTCTTCAAATTTTACACAAATGTGTAAGTGCATCAGATGGAGATGTGTTTTGGGTTTTGAGTTTTCTCATTTTCATTTGTTAATTATACTTTGATAACTTTATGGTCTTTGACTCTTTATTGTCAAAATTTGACTACAACTTAAGAAAGATTGTCTAAGGAAAAATTAATGGGCTTCAGAAATTACTGAAAACTGCTGAGAAGTGTTTCCCCTGTGGTATCAGAGGCAAACTCTGACTTTTTCAGTATCAGAATCAGCTGTTCAGCCTTTTTCTTATTTGACTGATGTGAGAACCAAATATATGCAGGTAACCAGGGTGACCACCAAACAACAGAAGCAGGAACGCAGGCACTTATGCTTAGTCTATCCTAGCGGGTAGAAGGCCTGCTGTTTGCACCAATTTATCAAGGGCTTGTGCTGTGATGTCCTCTGTGCTTTGATCTCTCTCCCAACAGGGAACTCAAGCATGTCCGTGAAAGTGCCTCCAAGTCTCTGTAAACACCTATCTTATCTCTACACAAAAATTCTACTTCTCAAAACAGACAGAATAAACAGCAGTAGGCATACTATATTGTTTCCCACACTGATATTCTTCAGTCCAGCTTCAAGGTCACTTTGAGCAAATCTATCATCCTCCTCGCCAAATCTTCCACTTTTAACCCTTTCCTCCTAACAGCTGAGAAACAGCATAGCCAAACTTCTACTCATGTCATGCACCAATTTTTGATTTTTAAAGCTGTTTTATTATGCCTTAGTCTTACATTGTTTCAGTAACCTTTAAGCAATCTTGAAGCTCATTTCTTTAAACCCTGATGATGTTACATAAGTTGCAGCCTGAAAAGACAGTTGTAAACTGTGGCCAGAACTTCTACTTTTAACAACTGTTTTATAACTTCTTGGAACAAAAATGTCAGAAGTAGAGCAATCATGAAAGTTTATCCTAATTCCAGGTAACTTGTTCCACCTAAACAGTTAACATTCACAGCTCTAGATAATCCCTAACATAAACCAGATGCAACTCTGTATTGTCTTGACACTGTAAAGGATAAGGGATAGAAAAAAAAAAAAAAAAGACTGTATTTACTGGAATGATAGACTAAAATCGGTTGAGCATTTTTCACTAGGAAGCTGATGGTTAGGGGCATTCCAGCAGTTTTTCCTGACAGCTGGGGACCTGTGCATTGGAGTGCAGACATGGCCTGTCTGCAGGCCTGATCATCATTAGTATTGCTGTAGCAGTTATGCTTGCACATGCCTCCTGCTGTGCAGCACATACACTTTCAGGAAGTATGCTGCTGTTCCAGGGAGGGCTCGAAGGGATGCCAAAATCATAACCAAAACACCATTGAAAGCTCAAAAAACCCCAATATTTATTACAAAGAAGTGGCCAACAAAACAAGAAACCAATAGACAGAAAAGAGGAGGGAAATAAGCCCTCAGTAAAACCCCATACCACTCAGGTGTAACTTACGAGGTTATCTTATCAACTCCGAATACCAAGAATTCTCCGTAGCAGCTGCATCCTCGGAGGGTCAGCAGGCTCACACATAGCGGGCGTCCCTGCAAAAGGCAACGTGGTCCTTGGTGTGAAGCGTGAGTCTCCCTGAGCGCGAGCCACCTTCTTTTTTTATCCAATTTGTCGGTGCCGTCTACCTGGGCAGGTGTGGCCAGCACCGCCCAGCCAGAGGCCTTCAGTCCCTCCCCCCGTTATGTCAGTGGTGCCCCTTCTGCGCATGCGTGTGTACATTGGAATTTCCCCACGCCTGCCTGATGCACCTTGGAGGGTCTTCCCTTAATGAGTCTGGGGGTTTACTTCATCACCCTCCTCTTCTCTTTCTCCTTCAAATGCCCTTGGAAGGCCATCAGCCAATAGTGAGATACCAATTAATTTTATTTTATACAAAGTGCTGCCTTCAAGGACAAAGTTCCTGTTTATCAGGCCTTGTTTTCCCATAACTTGGCAGGAAAAGTACAAGCCACAGGTGGCTGGGCCAAACATAGACCAACAGTAGCAGTGTCTAATTAAGCACGGATACAGCTGCTCTGTCTGGCAATGAATGTATGACCAGGTGAATTAAGAATTCAGTCACTTGGAACTTTAAAGATCAAAGATATTGTTAGGGGTTAGTCCTAGGAATGATGTCTGAATAGATCTTTCTGTAGAGGTTGATTTGTCACCAAATTAAGCTAGCTTCCTAAAATCTCCCACTTCTCACAAGCGTGCAAAGCTTGCTTTATTTATAGCAAGGGAAAGGTTGCTGCAGTGCAGTTGAAGGGGTGGGGTTGTGTGTGCTGTAACACAGAAGTAGAAATTTGTTTACAAAGTTGATTTGTAGATCGCTGCAGATTAGCTATATGGCCACAAGGATTAGAGTTTGCAAAGAACTAATTAAATATTAATTAATAACTTTTTTTTTTTGCAAAGGGTACTGCCCGCAGAAAGAAGAAGGTTGTCCACAGAACAGCTACAGCAGATGACAAGAAACTTCAGTTTTCTTTGAAGAAACTGGGTGTCAACAATATATCTGGAATTGAAGAGGTAATTGCTTCAAAGGGAAAAATGCTTTTCTTTAAAGAAATATAAAATGTATTAAACTTAATTTCCTGATAATTAACATCTTAAACTTGCCTGTAAATTATCTATAGATGCTTGATTGAGCTTTAGGAAATTCAGCTAGTTTTCTGTTAAATTGAAAAATTCTAAATTGCTTGAAATACTGGAGGGGGGTTGGTGTGTTCTTTTTTTTTCTTGCAGGTAAATATGTTTACCAACCAAGGAGCAGTCATTCACTTCAATAACCCTAAAGTTCAGGCATCCCTGGCCGCTAACACTTTCACTATCACTGGCCATGCTGAGACAAAGCAGCTGACAGAAATGCTTCCTAGCATCCTAAACCAGCTTGGAGCTGACAGTCTGACCAGCCTGAGGAGATTGGCAGAAGCCCTACCCAAGCAACGTAAGTTAAAACTTAAATGCATTTCCTGCTGGCAGCTGACATGTAGCTTATTTGTATAGCTGCAGTGAAATTCAGTGCACTCTTACTGTCTGCAAACATATTATAAAATGCTTCTAAAGAAATGAGACTCTTAAATCTTATTTATAGCTCAAATCCAACAGTGAATATAATGGAATAAAGCAGAGGCACCTGTCTCTTGGCATATCTTGCAGCTGGTCTAGGACTAGAAAGTTGTAGCCAGACTTGATTTTGTGGTAGTTTACTACTTAGTGTGGCTACCATATTTTGGCATACCTAGTTTGTTAAAGCTAGATAGAGTTACTCTGGTAGTTAGGTTTTAAAAAAAGGTATGTCTGTTTTGACACTTTCAATGGAAACAAACAATAGGGAGAGGGACTTGAGGACAGACATCTTGCTACTGCTTTGATCCCTCACAGGTGTGGCGAAGGTATTTCTTCTTGCATGGGCTTTTTGATAGCTAAGAGGGAATTATACAGTATTTGTAAGGAAATATATTATAATATCTGTGTGTGTAGAACAGTGTAGAGAACAGGACTGGCATGACCATTAAGCTAGATATACCCACTTTGTATTCTATCCTTAAATTAGTAAAAGAACCTGAACACTTTTTCTCCCTAAAACTATGTAAGAAAAGTAGAGGAGGAACTTAAGTGTATGTGGTGTTTGGAAAAGGTGCTGCTGCTACAGGGTACAAATTGGGAGTGAAAGATATGCTTGTTGACACTGGGACCATTCTTCATGTCCTGCATGTAGGGTCTTCCTACTTCCTGTGGTAGTTATAAAGTTGATTGTTACATTTTTTCTTTCTGTGCTTTGCTGCCAGCAAAGATAGACTCTATTTCAATTCCTGAAGCTGATGATGCTTCTCATCTGTCAACTTCCCACTGAAAAAAATTCTGCTAGAAGTAGTCTTCAGGAGGTGAACTGCTTTCCCAATGAAGCTCAGGTCCCTCCTTCTTAGTGTCAGCTGTGTGGCTTCCTAATGGTAGAAGTGGGGCTTGAAAGAAAGAAAACTTGAAGGATTTAAAATGAACTTTTTAAGATCTCTTCTTATAACAAGGTGAGTCAACTATTTAAGGGAGGGGCTATTTATCAGGGAGCATATAATAGGACAAGGGGTAACAGTTTTAAACTGACAGAGGGCAAGTTTAGATTTGATATTAGGAAGAAATTCTTTACTCAGAGGGTGGTGAGGCACTGGCATGGGTTGCCCAGAGAAGCTGTGGCTGCCCCATCCCTGGAAGTGTCCAAGGCCAGGTTGGATGGGGCTTGGAGCAACCTGGTTTGGTGGAAGGTGTCCCTGCCCATGGCAGGGGGGTGGAATGAGATGGTGTGATGGTTAGCCCCTGTGCTTTTTGCACAGTGTTATCAACTCATAAATTTTGCTAATTGGTAGGAAGAGTTTGCACAGACAAAACAGATCACCTTGAAATGGGGTAATACTAAGATTTATTGCTACACTACAGAACTAAGGGAAATACTTACATATATATATATATACAACTCTAACTAGTTTTCTTATAATAACACACTTATATATGTACAAATGCCACCTCTCCTCTCTTCCTCAAAAACAGTCCAGAGGAAGAAAGAGAAGGGAGGGAAAAAAAAAGTCTTTAGGGTAACAGTTCCAAACTGCTGCAGTTTGAATCTCTCTTTCTCTCCATCAGAATGCAAGGGAGTTTAATCCCACCTTGCTGCTTGCTTACAGCTGCTGAGGGTTTTTATCATGTCGTCACTACGAGATTCAGGGCTCCATGGAGGTTTCTTCCACGAGGAGTTTCAGGGGGGTTTCCTTTGACTCACCACCCCTCGCCGGGATCACAGGGGTTCTGGGTCTCTTTTGCTCAGTCCAGACCCAAGAACACTTTCTGATGCTGCTTGCAGCTTCTTCTCTTTTGCCTTCTAGAATTCTCCTGACTCTGCTTTTGGCCAGACGCCCAATCTTGGCTCTCGGCCGCGGCTAGCACTTCCAAGTAGCTACCGCTCTCTCACTCGCCATCACACCCGGTCCCATTCGCACCGGGCCCCTCATACGGGAGGGACTTCGTGTACGGCTCATCCTTTGGACAAAGTCCCAAAGTCATCAGGGGCTCAGCCCCTCAAAAGGGAATTCACTCAACTTCTTTCTCATTCTGTGGCTACAATTTTCTGCAGCCTGCTGCAACCAGTTCAAGTGATCCAGTCTTGGCCTCCAGCCATCACTGCCCTCCCCAGGTTATCCAGGCCTCCGGGGGAAGAACCCATACGAAAGTCCCTTCTCTCCAATTCATTTCCACAGGTGGCAGGGGTTTAGTTTTAAAGTCTTTTCCCCTGCTGGAGGGAGAAAGGAGGGGGAACTCCCCCATGCCTCTGCACTCCCTCCTTTCCACTGACCTTGGAGTTTCTGTCTTATCTCAAGCTTCTCTCTGCTCTCCGCTGGCTGAAGTTTCTTCTGTAACGTGTCAGCCGAACAGCTTTCCTCTGAAGCCAGAGGCTTCAGTGCCATGCCTGCCCCTGACCCAAGGCCAGAGGGGCTTTAGCCCCCCACTAGGGGAGGCCCTGCTACCTCCTCACATCATGGTTCCAAATTTCTTTCTGCGCCACACACAACCACAACAACAACAACAACCCTTCTTTTCCGGTTTGTGTTAAATTATGTAATTCGGAGAGACGTCAGAGAAGTCTCTAATTGGCTACCTAGCCGGAATTTCACCTGGAACTAACCATCTTCTACCCTAAAACTGAGGGGGATGGGCTAAACCATGACAGATGGTCTTTAAGGTCCCTTCCAACCCAAACTATTCTGTGTTTCTGTGATTCATGTTAATTCCTCCCTATTGTTTTGGATGCCACCTGTCCCAGGGACAAATGCTTGTAACAGACGCCTCATATCAATGTGCCTGCCATTCTTCTCCTACAAGTGTTCAATATTTATTCACTTCATCACATTTTTATATGTGGAATAATACTGTTCCAAATAATACCTTTGCTATAGTTATGACAAAGTTGTGTTTGTGTCTGGGAAAGGGTGGGCTGTGTCTGACTTGACAAGCATGTTTGTCATGGCGCAAGTCATTGCTCTTGGGAAAGAGTGGAGAAACTTGTTCAAGTCATGCAACTCCTGTGGTTTGAATTAAGGCTAGTGTAAGCACAACATAAATATCTCCTAGCTCTTTGAAGGCAGTTTTCCAAGGGATCCCATGCAATAGTGCTCTAAACAGCTGAAAGTTTGCCTGTCTGAGGTTTAGGGTCCTGACTACTGTTTTACCCATCCAGTACCCCTCAAAATTGAGAATTCTACCGAGGCATGATGGCTGTAGCCCAGGCTGCCTCCAATCTTGACCTCTCCAATAAGTTAGAAAGACTTTAGAATCATAGAATCATCAGTGTTGGAAGAGATCTTTAAGATCATCAAGTCCAACCATCAACCCAGCACTACCACTGGTAACCACTAAATCATATCACCCAGTGCCAGATCCAGATGCCTCTTAAACACCCCCAGGGATGGTGACTCAACCACCTCCCTGGGCAACCTATTCCAATGCCTGACCACCCTAACAGTGAATTTTTTTTTTCTAATATCTGATCTGAATCTCTCCTGCCTCAGCTTAAGGCCATAAGTTCTTCCGCATTAGTGAGCAACAGGTCCAGCAGTGCCTCTCTTCTGGTTGGGCTCTCCATTGCCTGTACTAGGAAGTTGTCCTCAAAGCACTTGTATTGGGTCTGGCTGACGTGGCGTTAACTTTCCCCATAGCAGCCCTCACAGTGCTGTGCTGTGTATTGGTAGCTAGAAAGGTGTTGATAACATACCAGTGCTTTTGCATCAAGGCTGTCTCTCCAACAATACCCCCTTCACCCCCCAAGGACAGTAGGCTGGTGGTGGGCAAATATCTTTGGAGGGACATAGCCAGGACAGCTGACCAAAGTGATATTAACATCTCAGCAATAAAAGTTAAGAGAAAGGAGGAGGAAGGGGAGGGGGGCATTCATTATAAAGGTGTTTGTCTTCTGAAGCAACTGCTACACATACTGAAGCCCTTGTCCCATGAAGTGGTCAGACATCGCATGTTGATGGGAAGTAGAGAATAAATCTTTTGTCTGCCTTTGCGTCCATGTGTGGCCTTTGCTTTTGCTTTATTAACCTGCCTTTATCTTGACCCGCGAGTTTTGTTCTATCTTATTTTGTCCCCTCTCTGGTCCTGCTGAAGAGGGGAGTGATTGAGCAGCTTGGTGGGTACCTGGTATCTGGCCAAGGTCAACTCACTACAGCACTCCACTAGTTTCCTGGACTACTTGCAATTCACTGTGCCATTTTTCCAGCAGATATCTGTGTGGTTGAAGTCCCCTATCAGGATCGGGGCATGCGAGCATAATGCTTCCTGCAGTTGAACCACAAAGTTTCCTTTCTTGGCTTGGTCTCTAATTTTCACTCAAGCTCTTGACCTGCATATTGCTGTTCTTCAAAGATAGCATCATGCAATCAATCCTGGTTTTGGCATAGATGGCAACTCCCCCACCTCTCCTTCCTTGTCTGTCCTTTCTGAATGGTTTAGCCATCAATTGCAACACTCCAATCATGCGATTCATCCCACCAAGTTTCTGTGATAGCAGTCAGGTTGTGGTTTTCCATCTGGGCAGCTGCTTCCAGCTCGTCCTGTTTGTTTTTGCATACATTGGTATAGAGGCACTTTAGCTGGGCTATCAGCCACATCCCCTTTTTAGAGGAGTTCACCCTAATTCCCATGAGGCGATTCACAGGTGTTTCCTGTTGCTTCCTAATGCCTTGGCAGTCCCTGGCTCTTTTCAAGTGCTTAGAACACTGTGTCCTTCCCCCAATAAATCTAGTTTAAAGCTCTGTTTATAAGTTCAGACAGCTTATTGTCCAGGACACTCTTGGTCACTTGAGCCCTGTGAAAATTCATTTATTCCCCTTCTGTGGCTGCCTTACACCACTTAATGTTAGGCATCAGGAGATGGTGCAGTTCTTTCTGGTTTAGGGAAGTTTCAGAATAGTGTGAAACCATCATAGCTAGCTCATGCAGCCAGGGTTTGTCAGTAGTGTATGTTGACAATGGCATTTGGATAAACAATCCCCATGCACATCTGCAGCATTTCATGCTTCAGTAATTCTACCCAAGAGTGATGGTGTTGAAGATTTTGTCTGCGTTTTTACTGTTGGTAGAAGCTGGAGTAGCCTACAGGTCCCAGGA
>VXAY01004115.1:0-41950 GCA_013399855.1 Oxyruncus cristatus
AAAGCAGCTGGGCTCCTATTTATCACTCTCTTAGCCTCAAACTCATAAACCACCTCTCCCCATTTGTCTCATTTGGAGAAACCAAGATCACTTCCTTCTAACAGCTGGACCTGGGGGTAATGCCAGGGTCCAACACATCGCCCACAGCTTGTGGAAGATCAGGTTCTAACTCTAAAACCATATTGTAAATATGGCTGAAGTAATCCTCCTCTCTCCACTGCTGTTCAGCTCCTGAAAATGCACAAAGTGCAGAGTAGCCAACAGCCCCAATCACAGGACACTTCATGCAAACAGTTACAGCAATCTGGTGATTTCCCTGCTCAGGGAAGGATTTAGCAGCAGGAAGGCTGCGAAGTTAACAGTCTTGTTTCTCTATATACCTAGAAGTATCCTCTTGTACATCGTCTGGGATTCTAGTTCAAGAAATGACAAACCCAGGCACCAGGTAATACAACAAAGGAAATCTCTGTATGAGCAGGGGCTCTTCACTCCAAAACACTGGTACAAATATGCAGGAATTCAATTCAGAAGAAATGCTCTGGATTAAGATGGGAATGTATAAGTGCAGAATTATCCAGTAATGCCTCACCATCTTCAAATAGACCCCTTCACAGTATGATAACTGATTTTCAATCTTGGCCTGACAGGCTCCTGGGAAAGGAAAAGCTCTGACACAGTTCTGATATGATTATAAATGTCAAATAAGTGTAGAAAAAGCCCATTGATAACAAGCTGAAAATTATTCTGCTGTGGAGTTAGACAGTGAATATTCCTTTTCTGAGCTCTCCTCTGCTTTCAGAGAGAAAATAATTGATCTTTCTCTCTCTGCTTTGCTCTGACTGTTATTTTCACAAGGGGTCTGCACAAACACAGACTTTCTAAAATGAGCAAATTTATACTTCATGCTTCCTGGAGCCTCTTGTTTCTGCCACTACACATACTAATGCTTGCAGGCTTGTTGCTATCAGAAGACACACAAAGTGAGTAGCAGAAGCTTTCAATTGCAAAAGTGTTGAAGGTGCAGATAGACACAGAGCTTGGGGACTGACTGGTTGGTGACCTGATCTGCCTGAGAGCATTCCAGTAGTCACAGAGCTTGGGACAGCCCCAAAGGCCCTGCATTGGATTCTTGTACATCATGGACACATCACTGCCACTGTGAGACTGCTTTTTATCATCACTTGTGGGGGTCTCCTTGTACTCCTCCACTCACTCCAGAAACTACTGCTCTGGTGTTTCTGCTGTGGCTGAGAAAAGAAGAGAGTCTTCTGTGTGGTTGTACCTTGGAGGAAGTGCTGGGGACAACTTCAGCAAATGTCATCAACATATTTTATGATCTCAGGTAATGAAACCTGTTGACTCTTCATCAGGGAAAAAAATGATGTACCTACCCAAGGCATGGGAATGGTGTCTATACAAAATGACTCAGTGTTTTCATACTGATAACCACTGAGTGAGAGACAAAGTCAATAGTAGTTAGTCACATAAAGCCTCATCTCTGTGATTAAAACTGGAAAAATCACTGTACCAGGGGAGTGTCAGACATGTCCAGGTGAAAACCTAAGCTCCTGGAAAATCTGAATTTGAGCTCAGTGCTTATTCCAAAGGAAATGAGACAAGCAGGGATCAGTAGGGACAACTGCAAGACTTGTTAATATGTAAAGAAGTGAGACCTTAGTGCTTAGAAGTAAGACTCTATCAAAGAGGAAAATCCTATCTCCATGCTTACACATGCTCTCTTAAAAGTACTGTAGTGAGATGTCAGAGCACTCCCTTTACCAGGTGGTAAAAATTTACGATGTTGGCAAAGGACAAGAAATATTTCTAAAAAATTTAACAACATGATCTAGCAGCAGCAGAGGGCACCAGTGACAATAACATCTGACTTCTTCAGAGCCCAGAGTAACCCTGGCCAGGGCAGTCCCTTTCACCCGGCAAGGTCCTTTGGAGGCTCCAGCAGTTCTCCAGGACTCTTCTTTGCATCTCTGCCAGGCTGCTTCACCTCTCTGGCTGCTCAGCTTTGGACTCTGTTCAGTTCCACTTATCTCTCATGTTACTTACACCAGCTCCTCCCTGTGTGATCCTTGCCTATGCCGTGGCCATTCCTACCCTCAAAGCCTATGCTCTGAGCACCCTTGACACCCTTCCCTCCTTACTCCAGGTGCCCTGAACCAGCTGGAAGAAGTCCCATCACAAGTACATTTCCCTGCCTGCACCACACCCTGTGGTACCTCCCCAGAGATGTGCCTGCCCCATGATTTCCCCTCCAAGGCTTTCACCACTTCTTCCTATCCTCCACAATGACCCACATCTGGAATTTGAGAGGTTATGGCCACTATTACTCTCATTTCGTAAATCTATCATAAGACACTCTAGAAAACTCTGATCTCACAATTTTGCTATGAAGAGAGAGTTTATTTTTCTCAGCCCTCCTGATGATCTTCCAGAGCACAGTGGACTGGCTAAACATAATCACAAAGCTGCTTCCAAACCAAACCACCTTCCACCTGAAATAAGTCGGGTTTCAGGAATGCAGGAAAACAATGGTGACAATCATGGAAGACCCACACTATCAAAGGCATGCGATTCATATCAGAAGAGACATCATACTTGTGTCAGGTATTTCTCTCTGGCTTTCTTTGCTGGCCCACACCCAGACCCTTGAAAGCCAAAACTCTCCTACAGCTGCATCACATCTGCCCTCTCTTATCTTCCCTCCAGGTCGAAATGCATGGCTGTCCCCTGCCAGCACTCTTAGTGTGGGAAAGTCAGGCCACAGACACTGCATGCTTGGTGACACAGAGAGATGTGAGAGCTGGCAAAGCTCTCACAAATCACTGCTGCTGCACTCACCAGCATGATGGGCATGAGGAAGCAGTGCATGATTTCTTCCACTGTCAGGATGTTCTCACGCTGTAGCGTGTGAAGGGCCATCTCGGTCATGAGGTTCAATCTGAATGGCACCAACTCACACTAGCAGTCAAAAGTCATTTTCAGAGACTGAAAACCAACACCAATAGCAGCAAGATACCACCACCTTTATGGAGAAAATGACAGAATTTAGGTCTTACCTATTATGGCAATGAAGAGCCAAGTTCATCCTTCAGTAACCATAGTGAAACCAAACCGACTTTTCAGCTGAGTCTTTGCAATGGATAAAAGTTGCACTTACTGATCCTATGAATTTAGTTAGCTCTGTGAATGACTGAAGATTAAAAAGAATAAAAGAACAGTTTGGTTATTTAACTTTGGATTAGGAAGAAACAAGAAAAATTTCCCAGCTTTAAGTGCCCCCATAGTGGGAAA
Source organism: Oxyruncus cristatus (assembly GCA_013399855.1). NCBI lineage: Eukaryota > Metazoa > Chordata > Aves > Passeriformes > Cotingidae > Oxyruncus > Oxyruncus cristatus. Next base: position 3,307 of record VXAY01004115.1, read on the forward strand.
ATCAAAAATACTCATTCAAAATACATTCTGAAATGTTATTGGCTTAAAAAGATTTGGTGTGAAAATACTATTTATTACTTATACCAAACATGATTTTACATGCACTTCTTTTTAAGTGAATTTATTCATAGTGAAAATGTTTATCCTGGAAGACCTAGAGACAGATGAACTTTAGCAGGTCAAAACGATAACAAAAGCAATAAACAAAACCATAAAGAAGTATCAGAGAAAAGCTGCAGATATATAACTTCTCCCATTGTATTTTTTCACCCGTTGTTCAAGGATTTTTCCTTATTTCCCTGACTCAAGTTAAACTGGCTTCTCCTGTTAAAATGTGCGTTCATAGATTATGCAATTATAAGCTAATGCAGTTTGACAAGAGGGTATGGTCTTAAGCTCTGCCAGGGGAGGTTTAGGTTGGATATTAGGAAGAAATTCTTTACAGAGAGGGTAATCAGACATTGGAATGGGCTGCCCAGGGAGGTGGTGAATTCTCTGTCCCTGGAGGTTTTTAAGATGCGGCACTTAGTGCCTATAGTCCAGTAACCACAGTGGTGTTGGATCAAGGGTTGGACTTGGTGATCTCAGAGGTCCTTTCCAACCTGTCTGATTCTGCGATTCTGTGACTTTACCATCTCTACAACACAAAGAATTTTTTCTTCTTAGACTCCCAGCATAATCTTTCAAAATTCAGCCACGCTGAGTTCAAAAATTGCCAGTGATGATAAATCTATCGCCAGTCGTACTTCTTATTTGAATTTTTCTCTCTTTAGCTACTGGCTTTTGAGATGGTTTTGACTGCAATGTGTAAGTATTGCTATTGATAAAGCAGATAAAGTTTTAGAAGAGATCAAGTGATAGCAATGAAACTGAAGCACTAAGTTTTGCTCAACAGTGTTTTCGCTTCTCTAAAAGTAATGTGAATCACTTTTCTTGAAGTTGCCTAAAGAAACAGCAAGATAAAAATACAAGGAAGCCTATTTCTATTCATATGTATACCAATTGTATGTTGGCATTTGGGCATAGGTGTCTGAAAAGTTACACCTATTTATTTATATATTATAGCCGTATTTTTAAATACAGTGTGTGTACCTCTCCACTCCACCAGGGCTGGGTCATAGATGATTTTTACAAGTCTCCCCAGGAAAGTAACTTGTTCAGAGCAATATCTCACCAAAAGAACAAGTTCCATTCTTCCCCTCTGTGATGCTCCCATTTCCAGTACAGCAAGTTCTGCCAAAGGTGAAAGAAATGTGAATGGGGAAGCTTAGCCCATGCAGTGAGGTTGCACTGCATGTTTCTGAAAGCAGTTGAAGCCTTCAGACAAAAACCTGCTTGTGATACCTTTATTCCTGTTTTTTTTATATTCTTGTTGTTCCTGTATTTATATACTGTTCAAGAAGCATTTGGGCAACATTCTCAGGCACGTGGTGTGATTCTTGGAGTTGTCCTGTGCAGGGTCAGGACTTGGACTCAATGAGCCTTGTTGGTCCCTTACAGCTCTGGATATTCTATGATACTGTGATTATCATAATTTCTGAGGTCTTTCAGGAATTGATTTCACAAGATTTCAGTATTTCTTAAAAATACTTACTGTTGACCCATCATCTGAGGTCAGTCCCACTGAGTCTCCTTTGGCAGTTTCTCACACATTGTATCAGCTGCTGAGGCACAGATTCCCTTTTCATGACTGATAGCACCTTTTCTGGGAGATTTTTCACATAAACAGAGCCAAGAAAACCTTCATCCATAACTCATCTAGACTGTGGGTGAGCTGCTAACTTATCCCCAAACTTACATTTCTGGATCTCCATCTGTATAACTGAAAAAACCTATGAAAAGACATTTTGTTACTAGATGCTTTGATCAATTCATACATCTGAATATGATCCCAGTATCATCCATTACACCAATAAAGCCCCCGACCTTTCTGTGAGTTACCCAAATGTGGCCCCCCTCTCTTGCTTCCAGTACATGCAATTTTCAAAGCCTCCTGCATCCTCCTATTATTACATCTCTTGATTTCCTTTTGAGACACAAGTACTGCTATGAAAGTTTTCTTTCCAGAAACAGTTCCCATGCTTGCTTTGAGATTTCCCATCTCTGCTGTCAAGTTAGCCCTATAAAACAAAAGGGAGAAGAAACATAACTAAATTTTGGCCAACCGTATTTATTATTTCTGCTTGCTTCCATCTATGTAGACAGAAGTACAAGTACTGCAACTTTCAAATCATGTAGCACTCATTAGCCTTTAAGATCTAATGATGCCAGAAAAAATAATGTTTCAGCAGTGCAGATCCTGGGAAGGAGAAGGCTTCCAGATGGCCCTTCATTCCTCAAACAGAACAGCCTGCTGTGAAATGCTGCTGCCGAAACAGCTTGAATACACTGAAACAACCCAGGCTTACGTAGGATTCCAATGGTGTCAATCCATTGATTTTAGGGGTTAAAATGTAAAAAACAATTTTTCTTCATGCCAAAACCTTACCTGATTTTATGTAGTCTGTTATCAAGTCTGTTACATAGGTACTTTTACACTGGGCCACATACAGTGGCCAAGTGAAAATAAGGCAACACTTACATACTTCCCACAAACACAGGACACCAGTGAGTCTGCTTCGAACTGCTGTTTCCACAAGGCCAGAGAAACCAGATCTGCTTGTTTTAGGCCTGACCAAACATAGTTTTCCTACCACCTGAAGCTCAGCAGTGACCAGGCAGGTACCAGACAAAGCAAGACTATTCAAAATTTTGCCCAAACACTTTGTGAGACCTGATTATCTGTGTATCAGGCTGGCTTTGCCAGCATGCAGGTCTGTTTTCCAACAAACATGCCCGTCAGATTTTCCTACAATTATTAGGATAGTGATTAATGCTGACTATTGACTACTGTTTAACGTTGATGGCTACTAAACATCTGTAGATACGAGAGTGGCAGCAGCCAGTGCCACAGACATCATGCTCTAGAACATGCAAAAAAGATATTTATGAAGTTAGCAGATCTAAAAAATTACCAAGCTTTGACCCCTTTAATATCTCCCTCACAGATGAGGGAGAACTGCCTCATTACGTCATGCAGCTTGTCCAGGTCAACCCTAGAAACAGAAAACAAAGGTTGGAGTGTGTATTTGACACTGCCCAAACCCCAGGGGCAGGAATGGAGCTCTCTTTGGTGTCATGACTCGATTATCTTTGAGACAAAATGGTATGACTCAGCTTATTGGTGAAATGGAACAAAACATTTGTCTAAGAGCTACAAGCTGCAACTAAAGAACACTGTATTACAGATGAAGTATCCACAGTCTTTTAAAAGAGATGAGAGTCATCCATACGCTTCAGATCCCCTGGAGAAGGTGGCTCTTGTATTGCTGTGCTCCCAGCAGAGACAAAAGGACTCTGAGAATGCTGCCAGGTCTTCTGGAAGACCAACGTACCACTCGCCCATGGGAATTTCTCCTGAAATGGATCCTGAAGAGGCAGCCAGTAGAAAAGGAGGATCTATGTGTGGAAGCTGTTAGTTTGCACGTAACGTTAATCCCTTCATGCATGCAAGGAAGGTGCTCAGACAAGGTACTGAAGAGTGAATGAAGAGCTCTAAGGACAGACACCAAGTTAGGAAAGAAACGGTTCTTCAGTGTCCTGTATAAAAGGATGTTGTCAGTCTAGTTCCCACTGCTGATGCAGTCTGTGGTAATTGCACTGAGTGTAGAGCATTGCTCTGCTATACCTGTGCATTTCTGCTGAACCGGCTGGCCAGGCTCCCCAGAAACCTCTGCTGTATACTGGTATATGCAGGCAGACAAAAGCCTGAATTAACTTTAGAACCCTTATAGAGTTAAATACAGTTAAATATTTCTAGCATTAGATGCTAGAACTCCCCATGGCATGCGGGTGAGAACTAGATGATCTTTAAGGTCCCCTCCAACCCAAACTATTCTATGATAACTCAGCCATGTAATTACAAATTGAGCCTAATCACCAAGTACTGGATTTTAAACACTGCCAATCTAAAGTTAAAAGGCTACTGGATATACAGTGTGCTCCCCAGAGAAGCTGAATTTGAAGCTTGATAGAGACCTACTGGAGTACCAACAGCTTACTTAGTATTTCTCTCACTCACTGAAGGCATTGCCAGCCACTTGTGTACCCGCAAACAGGAAATTTGTCCAGTAACGTAGATAATTTGCTGTGTGGTTTGTGACACAAATCTAGGGACAAACTGCAGATACACAGTTGCAAGCAGGAGGAAATGCAGCCTATGAAATATTGATTGAAACAGCCATTGAAACATCATTGTCATCAACTGCCCACATGCTGCCCACACAGTGGTAATAGATAAGAGTTTTAAAGGAAGTCTTACAGCAAAAGACTCCGGGAAAATAATTTATTCAGTCTACCAAAAGAAAGGGGAAGAATGTAGTAGGGAAGTGGTCAGAGAAGGATCTTCAATCACACAAAGCTACTGCAAGAAGCTGTCTACTGCAAGATACAAAAGGCTGAACGCACGCAGAACTAGAAGCAAGCACGTATCTTTCACAGCATGAGGGATTCACCAGTGAGACAAGTGACTCAAACACCAGGGTGAATCGTGTGTTTTGGTAAACCATGAGCAGATATGTTCACAGAAGATTCCTGTGTAAAGCACACCTGTATTGAGTTTGAAGAGGGAAATCCGAAGGCCTGTGGTATGCTGAAATCAGTCTAAGCAATCATAGCCTTCTGGTGATAAAACCCCATGACTCAGTTAACCTCTAAACGTACCAGCCATGTCTGATTATGCAATATTTATGCCTGTTTATACTATAAATAAAGCGAACTATGCACTTGTGCAACTATCTCAGTGAGCAGAATTTCCTCCTAGATACTATGTCCCTACTGCCGTGGCAGGAAAAGTCAGTTGCTGATTGAAACTTGTTAGTAAGAAACTCATCTCTGGGGTCTATTTTATCTCCTGCTCAAAATGCAGCAGAGCAAGTAACTCTGAAAGGCCAAGCCTGAAAACTTTGTTCTCTAGGCAGCCAAAATTACCGTGCTTCCAGTAAACAAGTTTCTCGTGTTCTTTCTAAAGAAAGCACCTCAATTCAGAGCTGATCTGGTGGACTTCATTGCTCTTGTTCCATTTCCCCACCTGTAAAATGGGGATTGACCAGAAAAGAAAAGGGTATCTTACTTCCTATGGGATGAACAAGAAGTATGTACACTTTTTTCCCCAGGGGCAGTGAGAATCATATTATTGCAAGGGATGCTTGGGGGTTGGGAAAGGGAATATGCCAAAAGAAGTCTATAGAGGCAAATTCACCCTGCAAAAAGAGGAAAGCATGGGAGGCCACTGATGAGAACTGGGCTGGTTGTGGAAGACTAAATCCTCACTGTCATTGATGAACCCAAAGAGTCAGAGACTTCAGCAGGGAAATGCCTGCCCTGTCCCCTCGTTGATGGTCTCTCTCCATCTCATGATCTCCTTTTCTCTTAAGGAGAGATTTTTTTGAACTTGCTTTTGGAGAAAACATTAGGCTTTCTCCTCTACTTGTGACAGTCCTTTAGGACAACCCTTACCAGTTCATTTCTCACTAGCACTGGCATTTCATATCTGAGTGTCCTCTCCAGTGACCAAACACCAAGAGGAAGAGCTGAGATGACAGAGCCGCACAGAGTTACTGCCAGAACTTCCTGAACCAGGTATCTCCTAGTTCAATCTTCCAGCCAGTTGAGGATCACTGCAATTGGAAAAGACAGCAAGGAAGCTCAGGTTGAAGAGTCAGGCTTAATTTCCTTGGACTGGCCAGTAGCAACAGCCACCCAGCCAAGACACGTGGTATTGGCTGTCAAACCCTGTTGGGCTGATGCACATCAAGCTGCTGTATCCATCACAAAGCTGAGTGGATGACACACTTCAGAGGGAGATGACGTTTTCATTCCCACCTAGGAGCCATCCTACAAGTAGACACTGTACCTTAGTGCCACGGCTTATGAGACGCCTCTGTGCAAGTCATGGCTAAAGATGCAGGGGAGGAACCCATGGCCCATGCACAGCAAGATGACTTCCTGGTGGATGGTGACCCGTTGAAAAGGGAGGCAGGATGGGACAGCAACATGTGTACCCAGACCGCCTGAAAGAGTAAGCACTTTATTACATGCAAGTATCTGCTTCCTTTCTGGTGCCAGTATTACTTTCAACATTTTTACCTCTTTCCACAGCCTCTCCTGCTGCTGAATCAGATTGCTACCACCAGTCTTTAAAGCTGCACAGTCAATTACCTAAACCTCCCACCAACTGTCCCAGGTCCACAGGCTACAGCAGAGGGCACAGATGTGAGAGAACATCCATCATAGTATTCCCCTACTTTGTTTTCTAGACAGGTACTTGACTATGCAAATCATTATCACATGAAAGCAAGAGGACATTCTCTATACATAGGGGAAGGACAAGAGTTAGAGCTGGTATGGTGGATATATTGCATCAACCTGTTGCAATTTTGCTTTCAAGTTCTTGCATTTGAGTTACACTTTTCTTTCCCCCTCCCCCCCCTTTTTTTTTCTGGAGTGGTGGGCTTGCAAGTTGTTGTCTCTGATCCCTTGGTCTTATTCCAGTGCTGCTGCACAATTCCATGACTCCACTCCTACACTCATCCCTTCTCATGGGCTGCAGTAAGAAGAAGATGCACAAATCATAAATGTAAGTGGAAATGGTCTTACCTTCCACATCCTTCTCAAAGTCTTTAGCTGGGGGGAAAAAAAGGGAATCAGACTGCTGTAAAGGATCTAAAATCAGTTTCCACACCTGTTTCATATGAAAGTTTGTATATTTTAGTAGTACCCTTCTCCAAATCACATATGAATAATAGAAATAACTGTTTTTCTCAAAGAGTAGAAGTTGCATTTCTCTACACAGCATGTCGTGTTTATTCCTACAAGGTTTTCAAGACATACAGCATTAGATACTGAATTAGGAAATAAAAGCTAGATGTTCAGTTTTATTAGAAGAAGCTTTTGTTTTATTAGAAGAAGCTTTCTTATCTATTGAGAAAATACATTGCAGGCTGGTGCACCTAGTACAAGGAACAAATTCTCAGAAAAATAAACCCAAATTGTTATTACCAAAACCACAACTCTTAAATTTCCCAAACCTCAATTTTGCTTTCCTTATCTCAGTGAATTTCTCAACTTTAACTAAAGCCCAAGTGTTTGAACTTACTCACCTCTAAACAAAACAGACAAAACTCAGTTGTCTCTAAGATGGAACATGTTAGTTATGCTTAACTGGCCAAATCTAAGATTCCTCTTAGAAGCTGTCAATTAAGCCTTCTCCAGAAATTCTTCCATTACATGAAGTAGCCTCCTCAAAACACCTCCCCACAAAACTGAACAAACTGTCCACAAAACACAGCCGCCTCAAGCAATGAAACAGAAATCGAGCATAAGCACTGCTAGGTCTGTACTTGGAGCCATTGTATTAAGTAAAACATTTGTTCATACATGTGAGGAACATCAAACGCTGCTGGAAAGGCTAAACCAAACCTTCCTGGTTTTATGCAGAAAATACTTAAGTTTCTGTAGGTACAAATTTTTCATCTCTTACAAGACACCGTTTCACACAAACTTGGTAAGAAAGTGATAAAATCCCATCAGCTATTTTAAGAAAACGTCCTGCTTTTACCTACATCCTTATTAGAATGTTCTCAGTTGTTGTCAAAATATTTTACATTTGTTTTAATCAGACTAAAAACAATGCATATACATTAAAGACTACATTCTTCTATGTCACCAGTGTCACCTATTAAAAACGGGAAGGATTTTAAAGATGTGACTTGCTTATTGCTTGTGATACTTTTTACATTGAGTAAGCGAATCTGTGATTATATTGTTTTGCCAAGAAGAGGGCAAGATAACAGAAACATGTATTCTAAGATTAATTTTAAAATCCTGGAAAAATAAACTTCAAACAAATTTGACCTAGAGGCTTGTCAAATAGACTTTGTCTGCAAGATTGGTCATAACCAGATTGTTCTGAAAGTTCAGAGAGACTTGGCCAGCTCTGATGGAGGGTGTGGGTTTCTTATCCATTTCGGAAAGTTAATTGAAGAAGCATATGGAACAGAAAAGCATCATCAGCTTTACATGCCTCCAAACTCTCCTGGCTATCTCTTCAAACAGCAACACTGTTGGGAATGCGATCTGGGGAAAGGTAGTAATAGGGAAGCTTTTTGTTCTTGTTGCGTTCAGTGATGGTGTTGACAATCTCATCCAAATTCTTGCGGAATTTTGCCATAGCCTCTTTCACCGGCTTCTCCACGAAGTGTTCATCTGGGTACATGCCCAGAAATAGCTAATTGAAAAACACCAAGAAATCATGCTTTAAGTAAGTAAAGGCAATTCTGTTTCAACATTATGCCATCCAGCAGAACAGCACCCAGAGTCTCACCTCACAAATGCTACTATTAAAATAGTACCAGCAATATTTAAGCTAGTCTACATCGATGCTGCCAGTGAAAGATGCTCTGCTACCTCCCCACCATTGCTGGCTGCTTTTTTCCATCCCTGCATCTTTTTGTAGTGCTAGTTCAGGTGTCTATGTGGCACCTCCTCCACCTGCAGAGAGCTCATCCGCTGAAAACTAGGCACTTTTCAGGCCAGTGGTCAGTCAGATGAGCTTCCTAAGCCAGATCTCTGCATAGCCACACTAACATTCATGCTGCTAGAGAAAAGGACAGCACGAGAGTGGAATTAACAGCCAGAGATGAAAAAGGAAGATAACTGCTTCATTCAGTGACAGTGGAAGTTTCTGTTGACTTAAAAGTGTCCTTCAGAGTTTCAATGACAGTTGCTTTAGTCAGCTTAGACTCTAAGGGTGCTCTGAATACTGCACTGCCAATATGCACACTGGCATTGCTTTAGGTGACTATTTCCCATGATACTACTCATAGTACCAGTTTCTCTGCTAGTACTGCTTTCTTTTTAGAGAGAAACTTAGTTTAAAGTGCCCTCTGTCCATCATCATCCATTTAAGGATTTCAAAACATATCCCCCAGACAGAACCCTCGCGTGAAACAACCAGGTACCGACAACCTTATTTTACATGAGGGAAATGGCTACACACCATGCTTGCAAAGCCTTCCACAGGCTTGTTTTGTTTTTGTTCCTCACCAGCCAGGCACAAGCCACCACTGTAGTCCACGTAGCACTGGTGCAGATTTTAAAAAGGGACAGGACATGGGGACAGAGAACTGCTGTACCTTCTTTCCCAGCACTGCTGGGGCAAGGAATGGAAAAAACCCTTATGACTCTGCAGTCCTCTTCCTCCCACACCAGCATCCTTATTCAGCAATGCCATGCACAAGCTTAGAAACTTTCATTTTAGCTGAAATAGTCTCACAGTAAAAATACGACTTCTTGCTCAGAGCTGGTTTGCATCTGACAGAACAAAGGCAAACCCACACCACTGATATATCTCTACAGAAAGGTAAACATAATCAAGTCAAGCACAGAGCAGCAATACAATACTGTGAGTCTATGCAGTCTTGCCATGGCGCTCACGGTCTCACCTATATCTCCACCACCCAGAGAAGGAAGGTTGACTTACTTCTTTGTCCTGGAATTGGCTTAAGGCCCAAACAGCTCCAAGATGCCAACAGGAACGTCCCCTGTCTGGCAGACTCTCCACAATTTGCTCGATGGTGACAGTCCCCTTTTCCGTTGGAGGAGGGCAGCGCATTGTTGGTGGGGCGTTGGGAATCCAGGAACACCAGTCATACTGCACAACAGAGCAAGAGAGCACAGTGAAAAGCTACAGTGGCTGGTATGTAGGAACACAGCAAAGAAAATCAGGAGTTTGACAACTGGGAGTTTGTTTCTGTATTATGAGCCTTTCAGGAAGAGAGGATATTAAGGACAGGGAGATGCTCAAGAGAAGGACTGGAGGTGACAAGGAAGTCCCTTCTCTTTTTGCTCAGGAACTCACAAGAGAGTCACCTAAATGGGAGTAGTTATTCTGCTAACCACAGGCATGTGCCACACAGCCCAAATTCACCAGCCAGGCTAAGGCCTTGGCTATTTTATTAAACAAAGACCTTTTCTGATAACCTGAGGTGACATCTGAAAAAAAAAATTAAAACCCTCTTTTCTCCAGTTTCTCTTTTCTGCAAAATTTCCTCCAAGAATTTTGACTGTGGTCAGGCAGTAAGACAGATAAAGGATCCTGAGTTTTGCTGCCATCTGAGATGATGTACTTCAGCTTAAAACTTTAAATTCTGTCTCTCACAGTACCCTTCTGGACAAAATGTCCAGCCCACGGCTGAATAAAAACATCATGTGGTGGGAAGGCAGTTGGCTCACAAGTCAAGCATGAAGGTTCATGGTGAATGGGTAACATCAGAGTGGTGACCTGTCACTAGTGGGGTTCCGCAAGGCTCCATCTTGGGCCCTGTGCTCTTCAACATCTTCATAAATGACTTGGACACAGGACTGGAAGGGATACTAAGCAAGTTTGCAGATGATACAAAACTGGGAGGAGCTGTTGACTCCCTCGAAGGCAGGGAGGTCCTGCAGAGAGACCTGGACAAATTAAAGGACTGGGCAATCACCAACCCTGTGAAGTTCTACAAGGGGAAGTGCAGGATTCTGCACCTGAGATGGTGCAACCCCAGATGTTTGTACACACTGGGGATTGAGATAATGCAAAGCAGTGCCATGGAAAGGGACCTGGGGGTCCTGGTTGATGGCAAGTTAAATATGAGTCAGCAGTGCCCTGGCAGCCAGGAGGGCCAGTGGTGTCCTGGGGGGCATCAGGCAAAGCATCCCCAGCCGGTTGAGGGAGGGGATTGTCCTGCTCTGCTCTGCACTGGGGCAGCCTCACCTTGAATATTGTGTGCAGTGTTGGGCACCACAATATAGGAAAGATATTAAGCCATTAGACAGTGTCCAAAGGAGGGCAATGAAGATGGTGAAAGGCCTGGAGGGGAAGTCGTGTGAGGAGTGGCTGAGATCACTCGGTCTGTTCAGGCTGGAGAGGAGGAGACTGAGAGGAGACCTCATTGCAGTCCACAACTTTCTTGTGAGAGGGAAGTGGTGACCAGTGACAGGACCCAAGGGAATGGCCTGAAGTTGTGTCAGGGGAGGTTTAGGTTGGATATTAGAAACAGGTTCTTCACTCAGAGGGTGGCTGAACACTGGCACAGGCTCCCCAGGGAAGTGGTCACAGTACCAAGCCTGACAGAGTTCAGGAAGCATTTGGGCACATGGTGTGACTCTTGGGGTTTATCCTGTGCAGGGCTAAGGGTTGGACTTGATGATCCTTATGGGTGCCTTCCAACCCGGCATATTCTGTGATTCTGTGAAATTAGCACAACTTACAGCAGCAACCCACAGTAGTCACCTGTGCCTGCACTCGCAGTAAAGGCAGAGTAAAGCCACTTAGCATAACTCATTGCATTTCATTGCAGAATGGGTCTCACGCTACCAGCACATCTCAAATCCGGGCAGTTCAGGAAAACATGGTAGCTAGGCTGGACACCTGAACCCTTCAGCATACCTGAAAGAGGTCTTACCAAATGCTTGAAAAAAATTGCTCCCCATAATAAAATCAGTAAAACTAAAATATACAAGTTAGAACCCCTAAATCTGAGCTTTGGTACATATGTAGGACTTGAAAGGCCTTTCTCAGCTTCCAAGTTACTGCAGTTTCCATAGGCTTCATGGGGATTTGCAGATGGCTCTGCAGTTATTTTGACCAGAAACAATACTGTAATTCTGTACATCTACTAAAAAATACTTCTCAGACCTTGCCTGGTAGATGTGCCTCCCAGCCCAGGGAGAAGGAAGGACAGTCTTCTCATAAATTCCTACCTGACCAAAATTCACAGCTGCATGTTGAGCCGATGCAGTGAATATTATCACTGTGAGATATTCTGCTAGTGTCTCTCGTGTCCTGATCATCTTAGGAAACCCTAAACGAGGGAGAAGAAAAGTTTGAGTAACCCAGCTATGAAGTAACCCTTTTATCCAGCAGTAATCAAAAGAAATGAGTAAGAGGGCTGTGAAGCAGTCACTGAGGAGCAGGGCATTCTACGAGTCTTGCTGTGTGGTCTAACAGAAGTTACTCAATCTCTCTGTGCCTTGGCTGTGTGGTTGTAAAAACAGAGTGATCCTGCCTTACCTTATACAGGTTTGTGAGGTATCACCATTTGCCAAGTATGTGGTGTTTCATAAGGGAAAGACAAAGTGTAATTATATCTTTAAAAAACACTGTGTCCCTGTCCTACCTTCCCTGCAGCAAGGCACCCAGATAGGCCACAGGTCAGGGGCCTCAGAAGCTCCATTTTTCTTCAGTCTGCAGTGCAAGCAGGGAAGGCTCATGTCAAGGAGGAAGTGACCATGTGCTTGTATTTATAAAGGTCTGAGGCTCAGCAATCAAGTGTACTGTGAGAAAGAGTGCAGGGAGAGCTTATTCGCTGAAATGGGAAGTGAGGAAATGAGAACTTCTGGAAGAGAAACAACAGAATGAGGAACAGAAATAGTTGCATTAAGCTGTCTTTGAAGAAGAATAATCAAACGGAGCTTTATAAAGAAAAAACGGAATAGTCAGGGACTAGGGAAATATTTTGCAACCAAAGCAACCCCAGGCCTGTATCTCTCTTATCCTCACTAAATAACATTCCTGTGCTGTACTTCCTGTCCCATTCCAGTGTGACCACAGGTCCCAGTAAACCTCCAGATCTGTCAGCATCCTGGAGCAAGATGCCCCTGCTCAGCTGCTTCACACCTCCACCACCAACCTGATGCAGACATGAACGCAACATAAGAGAGGGAAGAGACACATGGTATCTCTGGCCAGCCACCAAGCCCCAGGTGGAGAGGATACACCATTCCGTCCTGTGTCCTGCTATCCTAAGTACACTGTGCTCATCTTTAAAGGAGTTTGGCATTCCCCCAGTCACAGCAGCCCTCACAGAAAAGAAACAGAGACTAGAGGGGGAGCCCCAAGTGCCACAGCCTCCCCCATTTATCCTCCTTCCATTCTTTACAGACCCAGCCAAGTCTCCCTGCTCTGGAGTGGCAGCAGTGCAGACAAAGATGCTGCAGGACGGGCAGGTTTCCCATTTGTAGTGGCAGTCCTGCCCCCAGTCATGCTTGTGGCATCCCACCCCAGCTGTAGCCCTGGAAAGGCTCAGTACTTGTCCCATATCATGATGCTTAGATCAAGCATGAATTTCCTACTAGAAGGTCATTTCTAAGCTTTTCCTACGAGACAACCTGACAAACAAAAAAGGATAGCAGCTAGGTGTACCCCAATGGCTTGCTTGACCAGGAAGAGAGAGCCCAGGAGGCTGTTATACACCAGCACATACTGGTAACGATTGGAAATATCACAGGTTTGCCCGGACATCTTGCACTCAAATGTGTGCATGCAACACCAAAGCCATTTGCCCTAGGTCACCGGCCAACAGGTGTTGCCAGATGTACATCAGCCAGGACAGCGTGAAGAATTCTCACCCACCTCTATAAATTCTTGAAAATCTGCTTGGAAAAAAAAAAATCTGCTTCCATATGAGTGGAAGTAAAAAAATCCCATGTTCAGGGAAAGACAGGGGAGTGTTAAGTGAGGTGGGAGAATTGAGCCATGTTATGGGTGAGAGTTCCCATGGTCGAGTAATGGTTTGCAAGAAAAGAGAGGCAGTGAGAAGAGACAGAGTGAAGGAGAATATTTCTTGGAAATAATTATGAGTATCTTCTCTTGAAGAGAACAGAACAGCTCAGTGGTGACATAGATGCTGAACAAATACGAAGTGCAGCAAGATACTCCTGTGGAGGTTCTGACATGTTCTTATTTGGTGCAAGGTTTGGAAGAGAGGATGCAAGGGGGTCTCACTGCTCATTGTGATTTCTGTCAGTCTGCCTGTTGGTTCCAACAGCACCTAGAGACAGCATCCCCCCACAATGCTTAAAGCATAAGCAGACAAGATCAAAGGACCTGTCCCCAGTGCACAGAGATTACAAGAGCTGCCCAAGCTCATAATGAGAATCTGTGCAAAGGAAGGCATTGTCTCCTGAGGGAGGGCCTAATCCAGGGTCTCATCCATAAAACTGAGTATCTCTGGGCCAAGAAGGGAGAGGGTCTCTAACAGCTCAAGGCATGCTGTGCATGCAGCATTGCTGTCAGCAGGGACTCAACAAGCTGCAGACCTGGCAGGGCCATCACACCTTACCTGAGGCTTTCACACCCCTCATCCCATAGACGTAAATGTCTTTGACGAAAGCCTGGAGCTCCACATCCTCACACACCACCTCGTCACTCTCATAATAGATGTGAATCACATCCTCTACAAAACTGTGGGCAGAACAAACAAAAAAAAACAAAATCAAAAGGAGAAAGCAAGTCTGCCATTCCTCAGGATCGTCTACTGCCCTTGCAAATGCTGTGTGTGGAAAGTGATAAGGGCAAGAGAAGGTCTCAACCCCCCTACCTCCTTCCTTCAAGTAGTGGGAATACACACTTGGAACTTTGATTGATTTGGGACTGTAGCATCACTTCCTCCCCCAACAAGATGCTGGACCACATTGCATCTCCTGAACAATCCTGTGCACTTTATTTTCTTATTTGAGCCTTTGCTCCTGCCCAGGCCTCTGTCATCACATCTACATCCTTCACTTGATACAGACTCCCTCTTGCATATCCACGTGGCTCTCACACTGGGAAGTGGGGTTCCCAAACTGTGATACCGGTACCATCCCCTTTATGTGGGACACTCAAAGTCTGCTCCTGAATACTATTCAAATAGTTGGACCCCTCCTACTGGACATCCTTTTCATGAAACACAACTGGCACACTCCAAAGTGGAGGTGAGCCAGGAAACTTCTGAGTAACAAGTGATAGGATGAGAGGAAATGGCCTCAAGTTGCACAAGGGGATTGGATATTATGAAAAATTTCTTCACCAAAAGGATTGTCAAGCATTGGAATAGACTGCCCAGGGAAGTGGTGGGGTCACCATTCCTGGAGGTATTTAAAAGACGTGTAGATGTGGCGCTTTGGGTCATGTTTTCATGGTGGACTTGGCAGTGCTGGGTTAACGGTTGGACTCGATGATCTTAAAGGTCTTTTCCAACCTCGACAATTCTATGATTCTATGATTCTCCTGGGGATAAGAGATCTAGAGCTATTTCCTACACCCACTTGTTTATAGCAGACATCTCCTCCCCGTTCAGTTTCTCTTTTCAAGGTCCCTCTTTCTACGAAAGCTCCCCAGGCCAACTCACCTCTGAAAGAAAGGTTCTTAAAACACTACAATAACAGAGAGAGTTCTGAAAGCATTAAAAATGGGTAAGCCTGATTTCCTGAAGATTTGCAGTTCATGACTGAATGACTGATTAACTGGGGCTATGTGCTGAGATATTCTGTTAGCTCTGCAGGTACCTACAATCTCTTGCTAAATATTTTGACAACAACCCATAGGGTGAAACATTTGACTGCAGTCTCTGACTGATGCAATGAAAAACTGTTATCCAATAGAGATTTATCCCTTAACAAGAAAAAAAAATCTATAACTTTTATAAATTTATTGCAATTTGGAGACTTTTATAAATCTGTGGTTCCTATCAGCCAAATCAAGAGTGAGTTGTCATTGAGGCAGACAACTGCATAAACACCAAGAGTTTAAGTAATTTTAGCTTTTAGAGGAAGCCAAAGGAAAAGAAAACTTTTGAAAATGCAGAAAAAAAGTGCCCTTTCATGAGCTCCATCGCCATGCATTTGGCACAGGTGCCAGGTGATATGGAATGTAATCCTTCTCTTACAAAATGGTAGTATTTTAGACCCCCTTACATAGAAATGTAGGTTAGTATATGAAGCGTAGATGAAGCTTTTTGAGCTGACGTATCTTTGGGTTGATACATCTATCTGCAGTTAGATCAGAAAGAGGAAGTTGAGTATTAGAAAAGGGGTTTACAGATTTGCCTCGTCAAACTCCTTGTTTCTATAGGGACAACCTTATCAGCTTTCTTAAGTCTACACCATCTACCACATGTGAAGAAATGCTGGGGATAGAAATTATTTTATCAAAAGTGAAGACTGATAACCCTGTAGTGTAGGAGATTCACGGTGACTAGACACATGAACAGCCATGTCAGGATCCTGACCATGGGTCAGGATCTCACACACTCTAAAGGGTACCGCCCACACCATTTATAAGTCAAATTATTCACCTACGAAGAATCTCTCAGTCGAGTTTGAGGTAGTGTAACACAATCCTCCAGCAAGGTTAACACCCGCAGTCAAACTAAACTGAGTTGACTAAGTACTGGTATTTGAAAGGCACATCTCGATATGCAAAGAAAACACAGGAAAGAGAAGGATACAAAAAAACAGACTACATAAAGAAAACAACCACAGCAGAGTTACGACTTCCTTTTCTCTAAAATGGGCTCTAACAATTGCAGGAAATTTTGCAAGATAACCCCTTGTCAAAACAGAGAAAACACAGGAGACAAAGATATACCCAAAACTGTGAACATTGTGCTTGCATCACAAACCTGCTATTTTCTGTACACAAAAGATCTGATTTTTAATGAACACGCTTTTCAAAAGCCATGCAACCAGGAACAGCTGCATATTTAGTAAGCAACTTATGCCATGCAAAAATACGTTGTTTATTAAACGAAATGTTGCAGCAGAATAAAACCCTTATGAATCATTCCATTCTGAGGCAGTGTTTCATCTCTGAAAAGGAACCACATTTGCATGCTTGAGGAGACTTGCAGTACCTCTCCTGACTCAGAATTGCTGCCCTACCTGATTAAACTCAGACCTCGCAATTTTAAAGCATTTTAAGAAAGGTTTTGCTCTAATCAGTTAATACCTAATTTATTGAGGTTCAAAAGACAACTCTCACAGAAGTCAAGCTTACATTTTCACTCCACAAAAACCTTGATGAAGTCCTGTGGCTGGCTCAGAGAGCTGGGTCTTCTCGTCATTTGTGCACAGCTAAAAAAATTATTAAATTCCCTTTGCAGGCTAAATTCCAACTCAGTAAATTCTGTGAAATCCTACAGAAGAGTACTTATAAAAAGTCCTCTGAAATACAGAATACAAGAAAACTGGAAAAAAGCAGGAATTAAGTCTCTCAAGAATGTGTACTTGACTGTACCTTTTTCCTCTGATATGTTGGATGGAAAAGGCACCACATTACTAAACAGCCCATATATTGTTCACAAGATGTGATGAAAAGTGAGCAGAGAAAAAAAGAGATCTGTGTCTCTGTAACAGTGACTTCATGAGCCATTTCTTGAACTACGGTCTTTTACCTCTTTATAGCCTCCCAGACCTTAATGCCATCATCCCGGTAGTAGTAGTAGGGGATATCCTCTTTGCTGTCCATCCCTTTAGCTTTGATCTCTTCAGGAAAGCAGAGGGATCTGTAAGTCAGATCTTTCATTGCTTTCTGTACCATTTGTACATGTCCTCCTCCACCCGTAGCATTTGCCTGCAGGAAGAATGGCAAGATGGGAACAGCTGGAAATTATGTTCACTTTGTGCCAAGACTGGCTTTCCAAATTTGCAGGAGACTATTCAGAGTGCTGATGAATCTGTTTTTCTAGGAGAAAACCAGATCTCCACACAAAGTACCAAACTGCAGAGGTCCTCTGGAACTGTGTGTTTTCACTGCAGAGATTTCACACCTTTCCCATGAATAACTGTTATTAACCACATTTTCAACACAGGTACAGCAGCTGCTTGTACTGGAGCACAGCAACATCGAAGCGTGGCACTTCCTGCCAGCCCTATGCTCCAGAATCAGTGCATGTGGGAAGAAAGGCAGCCATGAGTGTGTTAGATGAGGGCTTTAGCTAAACTACGCACTGCTGCTACAGAGTAGTTTAGGAGAAAGTGTTTAGGGATGCAGACTACCATTAGCCATCCTGGAATTTATGCCAGGAGATCAATCCTGCTGGGTGACTACTGATGAGGACTGGCCAGGGTTCCAGTATATTGACATTTGGAAAACACAGCATGTCTACAACAGACAGCACTTCAAAACTCTTTAGATAATCACTGCACAGAAGTTCCCAAATGTTGCTTTTCTAGTGTATGATGCAAAAAGTGGCAGTAGTCACCTTATACTTACTGTCCTCCAGCTGGTTGTTCATCTACATTGGAAGCAACAAACTCTGGAACTCCAGAACCTTTGCTGGCAGGTTTTAGCCACACACTCTTCCTGCACGCATGGGGTATAGACATGATGCTTCTGTTTAAAGGGATGGGAGGTCTCCACAGTCAGCAGTGGAGTATAGATGACACAGAAGGTGGCTGGATTTAACCTCTCTATTCTGCTTGGGTGAAAAACTGTGAGACAAGGAAGCTATTTTTGGCCTGGTGCAAGTGGTGTAAGGAAGACAGAGGTGTCCTGAAACACGGGCTCCCTCTCGGAAAGGGCTTCTGAAACCTCCCCAGACTTAAAATTTATTCTTAGCGTGTTGTCACAGAGACTGCTGTGTGCCGACTTATTGCAGTTCCTAGATCCAGCATTCCATTTCTCCCACCTATCTTGGTGTCATCTGGCAACTTACTAAGGATGCACTCAATCCCTCGTTCAAATCATCAATAAAGGTATGATATACCGCTATGTTTGACTGGCTCAGATGAAGCTGTGATTTGATCCTAGCAGATCTGCAGTTTATGGCAACTCAGGAAGACAGGCTGGAATCTATACACAGTATTTGTGGGCTTCAAAATGTCTTACCTACGTGTCTTTCTGTGATGAAGATTTCAATTCGGAATTTTTATTCTCACAGAGTACTTAAAAGAAATTTGGGACTTAACTGTGTGCATACATGTAAAAACTTATGTGCACAATATGACATCTTGCACTCCTATACTTATAACCCAAAGTCACATCAGCAGTAAGTGAGATACTGACTGGCATTGGCCAGTTCTGATTTGGCTACTTAGGGGTAAAAGAGAGTATCTTTAGCACAACAAGTCATCAGTTCTGTGTGCCCGATTCTCAGGTGATATTAATTACGTTTGCCCTTTAGTAGAAAGGTCAAGAAATAAGGCAATGTGTGATGAATAAAGGATATGTACGTATGTAACCACGAAGAACAACGAAGCACCATGAGCAAACATGAACAGTGGAGATTCACAAAGAGGATTACCTACCTTGTCGAAAAGGCCACATTCACAGATAAGCTGTTCTCGGGCTTTGGTATTGATGGCTATTGTGAACCGCATATGTGGCACCAAGAGCTGTGAAGTGGGACAAACAATGAAAAAGGTAAATGCCCAGATTGAATTACATTACAACAGCAACCAGATGTAATGGTTGAAGTCCTGGAGGTCCTGGTAGCTTAGCTGTAGCTTGCCTTGTAGGGCAGCCAGTTAAACCATTTCAGCTGAACTATCACCAGAACTTCCTTCTGGTTTGTCAAAGTGATGTGATAACCACCCCAGCCCACATACATCCCTTCATGCAAGAACCAACCTTGAAGAGGGGATGTACAGCAGGCAGCTGCCGGAACATAGCTATGCTGAACACCTCTGAGACTAAGTGTGTCCGTAAGAGGTGGGTCACTGTCTGGTGGACGTGGAAATCGGATGAGCGGACCCAAATTTTAGCTAGCAACCAGTCATATGTGGCATCTGAAGGAAGGAATATGGGATTGTCTGGCCCAGGCTTTTGACCAAGCTGAAAGATATAAAGAGAACATGAAATCCTTAATACTTCATTTTTAAAATGAGTCCCTTTAGAGACTCTGACAGTAGGCCCACCTGGATTGCAATGGGTACAATTTTATTCTCCAGATTCTTATACAGGAGACAGATGGGTGCAGCCAAGTACTGTATTGTGCATGGGTCTGTTTTATTGGCATCCACACCATCAAGGAGCTCATAGTCCACAATGAAAATGTTTCCTTGCTGTGGGAAAAAAAAAAAAAAGAAGCATGACATGTTTTAATGGTGTGCAAGCAGCAAGGCTCAGAACAAAGAAATGGGAAATCTTGGCCAGAGACTACCTTCTGCCTGGTGGTTACAAGCTACCACTGGCCTGCCCTTGCTCATAGTGGCTCAGGGGTGATGCCATTGAGACACCAAGTACCATTCCACAAACTGACTGACTTGTGTCTGCAGAGTCTGACAGTGAGTCTTTCAGCAGAGAGCATCTCTGTATTTGGCACTCATGCAGAGACACTCAGATGTAAACAAGTCCTACGCTGCCAGCTGAAGAGAACCCCACGCTCATTGTACAAACAAAAGCAAAGCACCACCCTTGTCAACCCTTCTTCTGCATGTTAGTTCAACTCAGCAGGTGACAACAGGGTAAGACCATATCAGGAAAGCAAGAGACACTCTTCCCCTGAGGCATTCAATCCCTAACCTTTCAGAGGAAACCACTGAAAAAGGACCCTTCACTTCCTGGTTACAGCTCTTCCACTGGACCTGCAGAAAGGCATGGCCTGCAGTTCCAGGACAACAGGAGAAAACAGTCAACAGAAGTGCTGCCAGTCTGCAGAGACAAACAGCTTTGCCATGGTCAAGCAGACAGCCTGAAGAGAGATGTGGCTGAAGGCAGTTACAACAGAGTGCGGAGGTTAGAGAATACAAGAAGGAACAGGTGCAGTCCAGCCTGATCCAGAGCTGTACCTTCACTTCCTCCTCCAGCGTCAGGTTCCTCTCCAGGCTGCATTCTACCATATCCATAGTCACAGGCAGCTTCTTGGGTATCTCTGTGCATCTCTGTATCAGCACAGGATTACATCCATTCAGGAACTGGTAGCCAAACATAAAATCTTCCTTCCAGTGTTGCATCACATATTCTAAAGGAAAAACAAACCTGCAGCATCAATATTTGCACTGCATCAATATCCTACTGTATTGCAGGATTCCTCCTTTCCCCCTCCCTTTTTTGTTATAATGCACTGCAACTTTGACTACAGAAAGCAGCAGAAAAGGATTCAAAAGGTGACACAGAATTTTAAGAAAAATCACTGAAGTTAAATGGAAAATTTAATATTTGCTTCTCACTTTGAGAAAAATTAAATTGTTAATAATTTGTTTCTCCTTGTACAGAACCAGTGAGGAGTAAGATTCCAATTCTGTGAAAAACAGTCTCTTCATCTGCAAATGACCTTCTCAGGTCTTCCATTATATTTTTAAATCTCACTCTTCAAATTCACAAGGCATGCAGTACAGAGGGATAAATCCAAAAACAGATGACACAGGCAGGAGAAGGGAAATACACAGCAATGTGTGTAGGGAAAGAACAGCAGTGGCTGGAGCAGTTCTCTTAGCTGGAGCTCGGTGAGGGACACCTGGGGATGGGTTTGGATTTGACTTTCACTCAGTAAAACTCCTCGTTCATTATTTTGCTTGTTTAAATTTTTTCCCTCTATTTATTTTTCAACTGCAAATATAAACCCAGATTAACATATCAGTAAAATTCTAGTCTGGGGTATTTCATCTCTGTACTAATACATCTGTAGTACTAATGGATGTTTGCCATAGTTGCAGTGTTCTGTTTCATAATGTCATGTCGCCACTTCAGTTTACAAGTTCAGAGTCAGAAAAAACATGATTATGTGAAAAATCCCATTGGTGTCTTCAGGGGACAAAACTAAGCTAGTAAAGTTTTCCACTATTGTCTGTTTTAAGACAAGGCCGAACTTTTTCTGAAAGCAATTTATTTTTCTAAAAAGGGTAAAAGGATGAAAAACATAGGCCC
Organism: Oxyruncus cristatus; assembly: GCA_013399855.1. Classification (NCBI taxonomy): domain Eukaryota; kingdom Metazoa; phylum Chordata; class Aves; order Passeriformes; family Cotingidae; genus Oxyruncus; species Oxyruncus cristatus. The sequence goes on from VXAY01004115.1 coordinate 25,016, forward strand.
AAAGGACTGCAATGAAAATTAAAACAAAAAAGTCTCAAAACCCAAGCCGCTCTCTAACAAAGCATAAAAACGTGAAGTTTACGTGAAGTGACATTTACATTATCTCTGTCAATTCCATGATGAGTCTGAAGCTGTATCTGAAGTTTACACCAAGCAAAAAATGATTCATCACCTTGGACAGAAACTGCATGACTGAAAAATGCCTTGAACCACCTTCTCCATTATCCCTGTGTCTGCCAAGGCGTGAAAAAAAAGCAAATTCAGAATTGCATTGACATAACTGAAACTGACACTTAATGTTTAAATGTCACAGAATTGTAGCTTTCCTCGTGGGTATGGAAATGTTATCAATGAAATTAATTGCAGATCATATCTAATTCTTGTGTTAAAAGTATTTTAGAAAGCAATTTTATTAAATGTAACAAATTGCTGTAATTAGTTTTTAATAGCTCTGCCACCTCACGTGCTTGGTTTTATACCCATGACCACATAATTACTCTTATTTGCGTGTACTGATCCTTAGGCAGCCTGAAGAAAGGTAAAACTTCAGAGCAGGAGGGAAAAGGTTTTCCTTTGCAGAGTATGGGTAGCCTATTCACACAGATTTGAGGAGTCACACACCAACCAATTTAAAGCAGCTGTGCATATATTATATCCAATAATACAATCAAATAAAGTAACCATGGGTGAGAGCAGAAGGTTGGGCCTGGCTTACGAACCCGAAGCTCCCCAGCTCTGCTCTACAGAAATGTCACCACGAATTTCAAAACCCATGACCATCTGAAATTGTTTTTACTGGGTTTTCAAGTAACTCCCAACATTTTCGTATTGAAAAGAGCTGAAGAAAAGCAGTAGCTTGTCTTTTATATGTTAATACTACATCAATGGGGTTTTTAACAGTAGGAAAGACACTGAAAAAACTGAACATCCCTGAAACCAAAAGTGAAACCTCACACTCTGAGACAGGGATTCTCTGAGACAGGGATTTTTGCCTTCTAGTAAGATGATGTGAGTATGAAATGGCAAGCACAAGCAGGATATTTAATGAAATATGCATAGCTAATTCTGACATATTTTTGACAGGAGACATTTTGTATAAATGCTACAACTTTTTTCAGCGTGAGCTCACACTAATTTCTAGTGAGAACCACAGTTCCTCAGAGTGCGGTCTGATGACTAATCCCGGCTGCAGCAGGAATGCGTTACAGCTCCCAGGTCATTCTCAGCATTTTTCAGCCCAACCCCAGATCCACTGGCCTAACAGCATGGGCTTTCATATCTGAGTTCTGTCAAAATAATCCCTGCGGGGAAAAATATACCCCCGGAAAGCATTTGAGCTGCCTCATGTCACTGACACAAACGGACCACAAGAACAACTGAGGGGAGCGACAAGACTTAGGACAGCAGAACCAAGGCAGTGGTAGCATCCCTGTGTTGGAAGAGGGTCAAGAAGCCGGGACTCTTAGCAGCAATGCAACTGAGCACAGGCTGGGATATTAGACAACAGCCTTTGATCTTGTCTACGTCAGAAGAAAGAGGGGTCACCTTCACACTTGCTCTTAGCAGAGAACAGTAGCAGACTTGCCTTTCTGGAGATTTTCCATGTATTTAGATGGTTGAAGTGGGACATGTATGATCAGACTTTCAAAAATGCCTTAACAGCTAATATGATCTGAAAAGTACCCCCACTAAGCTACCTCTAGGTTTAAGTGCAAAATACTTAAGAAAATATGTACTATGGGACTTGTGCATACTTGAAACTACATTTCTAAAACCCAAAAGGGACTATGATACCCAAGTGGCCTGACCTCCAGTATAGCTCAGGACAGAGAAAGTCACTGAGCAATTATAAGTAATTCTAGTTCCTTGTGAGATCATATCTTTGTTTTTCAGTCTTGTGGGTTGATGGTGTGATCCACAGTCTGAGACTACAGTTTACTTACAGGAAAGCAGAAGAGCAGGTCAGCCACTTCCATCCTGATCAGATATGTACAAGACAACTAACTGATCATTCTATGATGCAAACGTGAGCAAATGCTGATAAACCCACCAGAGATTGTGTTGCTGATTCTGACAAAGATCCTCTCAAAATCTGCAAAATCACTCCAGGAGGACTGGAACATATGCATGAACCGGTTGATATAAAGATTCTCCATCCTAAAAACATACCAAAATAAAACATATCTGAAAAAAATGATCTTCAGCTTCCTCAATACCCTTGACCATTCTTTTCCACCCTTTTATATATCTAAACACAATAAATTTTTAGAGATGGAATATGGGATTGGTCACCCTCTAGAATTAAATTTGCAGGCTGTACCTTTACACACAAGCCTGAAAGGTGTATCAAGGGCCCAGCTCCTGCTATTGCCTTTACAGAAGTCTGTTCTAGAGTTGTTCTTGGCATCCCACAACAGCAGTGCTTTAGGACGTATGGCATATAAAAACTTTAGTCAGAAAAACTAGTGCTTCACATGTTGTCAGTAGTCAGCATCAGCTGAGACTGCTGAGATGATTATTAACACCAATTCAGAAAGGGATATGGTAACACAGAGACTGACTGATGTGCAGAACAAGTGAAGTCAGTAGAAACACAGCCCAGGATCAGTCAGCCACTATTCCTAAACAGCAACTGTAAGTCTCTTCATGATCAAGGCCAGACTGGATCTGTACAGTGTGAGGCCTGAGCTTTTGAGAGCTTTCTATTTACTTGAGCTGCTGGTTAAACTTGGCCCTTAAACCTCAGGAACCAAGTCACTTGGTTGCAGACATCACATGAACACAGCAGGCTGGGATCCAGAAATATCTCAAAGTGCAAATTCAGCAAAATATTTTGTCTACAGCACAGTCAAGCAAGTTCCCTTTATGTGAGATGACAAGTCCTAAATTATTACATAAATGATAAACTGCTGTTATTAAATAGAAATCCTTTACTTTGACCAAAAAGGAAATAATGAATTTGAAAAAGAATCTGGCTTCCCCCTAACGCTTCAAATGCACACACAGCACACGAAGATATGCAGAGCAGATGACAGAGTAAAGAAAGGTCACAGTGCTGCAGGAAGTCCTCCCAAACAGAATATGAGTTAGGAAGAATCCCAGAAGGGTGGATTTATCATCAGTAAACTTATAAAAAGGCTTGGATTAGAACTGGCTGAAGAGGACCAAAAGCCTGGAGGAACAGCAAGGAGAAATCTGGGGGAGGGCTCTAGACCAGCATGACCATAACCCCAAAAAGGAGCTGCTTCTGCACTAAGCCCAGATGGGGTACGTGTAGAATGGGCTGTTTCTGCTGCTGCAGATGGCAGTCAAGGTTAAGAGGTGCTTGGAGGCATGCTAGGAAGGAAAACTCACACAACTGTCTAGCCTAGAACAGGACATGACCTCTTCAGAGGTCTCTTGTAACTACTGGGCAGGACTTTCTGGATAGGGACTAGGTATCTGACTGACTCACAGATGAACTTCCAGGGGAAGTATAACCTTCACCAGAAGTTTAAATTATTTTAAAGAACATAACTTGGTACCTTGAGAAGAGTTATTTGAGACTGTCTTATTTTACAGTTTCCACTAAAGGTCCTGTAGAGCCTCTGCCCTCCTTCAGAACTGCTCTAGGATTAGGAAACACTTGACACATGAGCTGATATGTACTGCTCCTCTGCTGTTCACCTTACCTGGGCCTACTGACCAAACCAAGCAGTAGGCACAGCACCTGGGATCCAGTCACAAACCTGCTGTGGTTTGACCTGCTGAATGCCAGGCACACATTCATTCTCAGGTGTTTCAAAGATTTCTTCCAAAAGGAGGAAATTTTTCACATTTCCTAGCTTGGAACAAACTTCCAAGGGACTTAGAAAATAAAAACTTGGTTTGCCCAAGAAATCAAATATTTCTTGGGTGTCATACTGGCACACACTAGAAATCAAAGCAAGGAAAAAATGGCAGAGTTTCTTGTAGAACTTAATCTGCCCAAATACAACACTGGTCCAAAACAGCAACACAAACCTGTATTTCTGGCACAGAATCGAGGCTGAGCATTTCCATTTGCTAGATATTGTAGGTCATGTCAGCACTGGACACCTTCAGGATTATCTCCACCTACACACAATTAATCCTGTAAATTTAGAGAGTTATCCTCTGCCAATAGCATCTAAAGATCCAACCTTGCAACAGCATAAAGACTATCTGAGACATATCTCCCCCCTTCTAAGTTAATTTTTGCAGTCCACGTAAAAGGGCATTCCCCTCCCTTCTTCCACTACTCCCTATACCTCATATAACTCTGACAGCTCTCACATTTTTCCTTAAATGTGCTACTTGCCCACCGCTACACCTTGCAACTCTACACCTTCCTTTGGGTTTCCAAACACACCTCCCTGTCTTCCTCCTACTGCACTCAAACTGAAGGCAGGACCCATGCCTTCCCCCATGTATCTCCACTCCATTCCTGCAGACAGTTGTCCCAGGCTCCCAAAGCATATCAGGGTAGCTAGATAAGGGTTATCAAACTTATTTTTCAAAAATTTTCACAGATGACTCAACCAAAACCATAGGTCTAGATTTTTCAGCCAAATGTGCCAGACAAGAAGCATTGCTATTCCTCGGAAAAATCTCTTTTGTGTCATACCAGTTATCCAGAATGGCTGGCTATCTGCAATACAGTTTCAGGTTCCTCCTTCATGGGGAGGACCCCTTACAACCAATGACAAAGATAGATGTTCCTGCACTCTGCTGAATTGCTTCCAAGTTTCACTTGGCTGCAGCTCAGGATCTCTGTCAACATGCCACAGCCTGGCAGGATAGGATTGCAGCCTCCAAATTGGTTATGTGTCCTAATGGCAAACCTCTCATCTCTGGCATTCAGATACTGTTGCTCCTGCATCACTCATATCTTCTATATGAGCTGGGAACCAGGTGTTGTGCACTGGCTAACACCGTGATAGAATCAACTGATCTTGGAAAACACAGGATTTGTAGAAATCTGGAATAACATGCCACTGCCAAGGTAACAAGAGAAGATCTCAATGATCTTGCATGGGGTTTTGCATATTTTCACACCTTTCACGTCTTGCTTAGAACTACTTCTTGGTTTTGCCAGAGGTTTATTCACAGAAGCACAACACAATAACTATGATGCGTTTTTCCCTCTTTCAGGATGGCCTCACCCCTGTGTCTCTTTCATGATGAACAGGCTGTACTGTTGTTCCTCCTGATTGAATCTCAGAGCGCTTCACAAATACACATAGGGTCTTCTCCCAGCACTTTCTCGGAGGTAAAGAAAGTGAAATTATCAAATTTAGTAAATCAAATTTGATAACTCAACTTATTATTTTGTACAGAGAGGGAAGAAAAACTAGGAATTAGAGACTGGGTGTGATAATTTGGTCTGCATTGTACTAAAGTCCTGACTAGAAATCAAAAATTATTTCTTTTGGCCTTATAGAAAAATTAACTTGCCTTTTAAACAACACTGTGTAAACTTACACAGTTTTGTTGGCTTATTTTATTTTTTTTTAATTTATTTTCCTAAAGAACTATTTCTGATGGTCATTACCAAGTTCATTATCTGCTGACTAAAAGGCTCCTGCAAAGTTGTAGAAGAGGAACATTCACCAATTCTTCCTCCATCCACCTACAGCCAAAACCATGCCTAACAAGAATCCAGGGGCCCAGCGTGAAAAGCTTAAATATTGATAATTAAAAAATAAAATAAAATAAAAAATCCATTCAATTCTTTCCTACTTTGACTGACCAATGATCCAGCTGGGAGAAAGGAATCCAATTTTGAGATTCAATGAAACCTAAAACATGATCAGATCCTTATCCTGCCCCAAAAGAGATTCTGAGGAACTCCTGAAGTCCCACAAACACTTACGCTTTAGTGTAGTTCAGAATGAAGTCAATTCCCTTTTCATTATCAAACTGGATGTCACGTGGCAGTTCACTGTGAGAATGGGCATCCATGCTCAGGGGAAAGCCGGGATGCCACTCCTTCCAGCTGAGAAAATAAAGGAGGTTTGATTAACCACATAGCCTTACCAGCATGAGAGCTGTGTCTTTCCTTTGCCTACTCTGCTTCTGTGGTTCACCTCTATAAAGGAAATTTGTGGCACACTAGGGCCAAAAATAGTGACTTACACCACATCAACACCTACCAGTACCCTAGAGAATCCTCAAGTACAGTGGAAGGCAACTATCTGGCCATCTACCTTCACAAAGCTTTAAGTAACTTGTATCTGTGGTATTTCTAAACACTTGTCACATTTGACTGAAACCGGTATTAGCTTCAAGTGTATTGGGAGGGGAGGGGACAGAGAGACAGACAGGTACCCATTGCATGCTCATCCTTGGGGCTGCATTTTTGCAGAACTGAGATCCAGCAGCTAAAAGTACTCAGACATGTATTTAGATTCCTTCGAAAGGCACTTTCCGGGATACTCAGATTGTCTTGATTCAATTCCTCAACCTCTTAATGGTCATGGCACACATTCTCTGCCCTATTTTTATTCCAAAACAACAGAAAGTGAATTGTAAAGAATAGTGTTTCAGTGGTATTTCCAAACTACCTGCCACACACAGACTGCATTGTGTGTTATCAGTTATGCATCTGAATTGTAAATAGCTATTTCCCTGAAAGTACAAATGATGTTGCCTTCCTTCTTGCATGCATAAACAAAATTTTGTGTCACGCCCCTTTTTGAAACATATTTTTCTCTGCTCTATTTCCCGTAATTTGTAAGTAAGAGCATTTCTTATTCAAATGATATCAACAACACATGCACCAAGCCTCAATCCATCAATTCTGAATGGATTCTCTACCCCGATCCTTATTCTCATGATAAGGAGATGCAAGTGCAAGAAACCTTTGTTATTTTAACAGCGTACGTTTCTTGCACAAGGAAATGTCTAATGCCTTCTGGAGTTACTAGTTTATAGAAGACAGCATTTTCTTATTGTGACACTGATTAGGAAAAAATACCTTTGACAGTATTAGGTTGGGTATCACAACTGTGCTCTGTTAGCACATTCCAGTCCACTCAAACAGGGCCACATTCTCCACTGCACCCCAGTGCAGGAAACAACTAAAAGTAGCTTGCTGTAGCAGCCAAAAAGCTCCACAGTCAGAGCTGACATGTTCACATCATGTTCCAAAACTGCAGTACTGCTTGTAACAGGCAAATGAAATATGCTTCCAAATCTTCCTTGAAAGCACAACTGTGTGCCAGAGGGCCCACAATGAGGCTGTATCACTGAATTCCCACTTAAGCCTTCCAGACAGCCTTTTCTGAGATTCCAGTATCTTGTAATGCCCCTTGCACTAGGATGATCATCACTTAGAGTGAATTCCACCCAAGTAAAAACCAGATATGGCCTGCATGGTAACTTATGCTTTCTCTTATCCAGGAATTAAGTAACTAGAGCCATATGATAAATCTGAACACACTCTGCCAGACTCTGATCTGATGAGAACAGACCCTGGACCTTGTGGGCAGCAGCAGGAAACTCACCGGTACATTTTCTGACGGGACTCAAGCTCTTTGCGTCTGTGCTGCTTGAGAATCTGAGTCTTGTCATCTCGGAGTAGCTTTGCTGTGAAACAGGGAAAAGAGACATGAGGTTCCCCCACCACCAGTGCCCAGGTGTGGAGAAGGGCAGTAGAGTTTTCAAACCTTCAAACTTCTGATCTATACCTTTACAAAGTTTCTGTGGGAAATACTTACATGACTGAATTTAGTACTTTGAGTAGAAATACAGGTCCTTAAGAGAATGTGTAGAAGGAGATAAGCTCCTAGGTTGGTGCCTCCAAGGGGCAATTATCTCAAGCTAGGAACATCTGTCTCAACTGTATATAAAACCTGGATTCCTAGTGTAAACACTTGCTGTATGTATCTAGTGTTAAATGGTCTGAAGAGGGTCATGGGAATTAATTTTACAGTTCAGTATCTAAGGGAATTTTCATCAATAAGAGAAACCACAATATTGTTCCTGCTCATCTTCTCTGCTAAAAGACATCTCCAGGAAACATCACTGAACCTCCCTCCTGAGAGAGAGCTGTGCTCTCCCCTGTCAGCTTGGGGCAATAATTGTATCTTCCCGTCATGAGACCAGAAAGAAAAAACAATGAGGCTTTATTTCCAGATATTTTGCTCCTCTGACCATGTATTCAACACACCACTAAATAACACAGAGACTTCCTCAGTGATCCAAGAAAGGGCAAGCTATGAGACTCACTTTACATACACAAATGGGAGGGCAGATAAAACCAGCAGGAGTTTCATGATAATAGCGGTTTGGGGCTGGAAATATCAGAGATAATACAGCTGATAATATATATGGCTAATGGTTTCCAGCTGCTTGTGTTTAAGTTACCAAGAGGGTTTTACTCGCTCTTGTCCTTTACCTCACCATGCTCTGAAAGCCACGCAAAGCTGTATTCCATGGAAGTGTTACAGTTGTTATAAATCAAATTATGAACAGTTGAAGTCCCTCTGGAGACCAAAAATAAACTGACACATAGTTGTAATTATAGGACAAAAGGCTTCAAATACAAAATTCCTCACCCAGGAGTAGCCAAAAACCTAAGGGCAAGATAAACATTTATTTCCTACCACCTCATACTCGTTTCAGCTGTTTCCAGGCACTCGTGCTGCACACCACCACAGCAGCCAACCTATCCCAGGTAGTACAGAGGGGAAAAAGCAAACATCAGTGATAAATATATGCCCCAACCCTGGCCACCGCAAGTAGGTAGTCAGAGATAGTTAAAACGCTTTCCTCAGTTGGTCACCAGTAATTGCAGCAGTCATCCGTCACTCTGCTTTGTCCTGGACTTGACAGCATGCAAAGAGAAGGAGTGAAAACTAAGCTGCTGTTTCAAGTCAGACCTTGCATCTGCTGACCAGCCTACTTTGGGATTTTATTTCACTCTCATGTAAACAAGACAATTCACAGGCCCCTTGGGAGCTTAGTATGAAACAACCACAGAACACTAATTCTACTTAGATCAAAAGGGCTTCAGCAACAGGGATGTGGAGCAGACAAAAATTTGGCATTAGGGTCAGCCATCAAATTCAAGACCAGTGTAACAATCTAGAAAAGGACTCTTCCCTGCATGTGCTTCCCAAAATATCCAACTCAACTACCAGTGCCTATGCCAACAAGCTGCTCAGGAACTATTGCTAGTCAGTAGGGAAACTCCATTCTCTAGGATGCAGTAGGGGACTGGAAGTGGGTCTCCATATGAGAGAGAATATTGGGAGGTACCTGGAAAAAGAGGAAGGAGAGATAGAAGGATTCCAGATGTTCTGCAGGAAATCTGGTTTCTTACGGTTCTCACCTCTTCCATCTCGAAGGACAACCTCCTTTTCATCTGTAATCCAACGGTAACATGGGAACTCCAAATAGTCACCCACTGGTGTTTTAACAGTGACATACTTAAGGTACCAGTCATCCTGGTACCAATATTTTCGTTTCTCAATTTTTATTAGCTGAATTTCTCCAAGGTCTTCTTCCACGGTCACATCATAGGAGTCAATCTGCAGAGCAGAATACAGTCAGTGATCTACTGCACATGCAGGAAGCATCACCAGCATTACACAGACATACCTGGTCTTTCCAGGTTCTGGAAGAATAATAGGAAAACCTATTATTGGACTGCAATGCAACAGAAAGATGAATAAAAGAACAAACAAGAACACGCAAAACACTCCAGAAATGGAGAAACATTTCTGTATGCAACCTAAAAATGGTATTACTCCTTGAAATGTTTGCAAGTCTGGGAAAAATATGTCGGCCGTGAAACCATTCACTGTTCTCTCTTAGCAACAGCTGAAAGAGGTACTGCTAGGGCACATCTACTCATGCAACTGGAGGGGAAAAACAAGACTAATCTCCAATGAGATTAAAACATTGGACAAGGAATCTAAAGACTTTTGTGTGTTAGTTATATGTGCTTCAGACTAAGAACAGTATCCAGATCACCTAGATCCCCTTTGTCTTTTGCTTCCTATTCTTCCTCAGTTCTCCATATTTAAAATGAGGACAATTGTACATTTTGGTTTTGTACAGCTAAGATTTGGATAATGATACATTTTATGTTTGTATGGCTCAGATGTACAAAGGAATTTAAGTAGCTAACTGAAAACAAGGGTCACAAGAATCCCATCTAGCTCTGGAGGAACTTCATTCATATAAAACAAGCCAGCATTTGGCAATGTGGTTTAGCTCCTTCTGGAGAGTCCTGACTCCCACAACACAGCAGGACCTCAGCCCAGAGTTGCACAGTAGCTAGTCTGTCTAGCCCTTTTCCTTGCCAAGGGTCTGATCACAGCCTTTGCTGGTACTGGGCTGGTACTGAAAACTATGTGGACCACCCACACCTGCACCTCCAGTGGACTCCTCCCACGCGTGCTCCTGATCAGGGACAGGCCTGTGAAATCCTGAGTTAGTTGTCTTTCAGTGATCCAGGAGGGGAGCAGACCAGTCCCAGTGCTGCCCCTACACCAAGGTTTGCTGGGGTTTGGGGGCTGCAGCTCTGAACCTCCTCAGGCCAAGGGAGCGAGTGCATACCACATTCTCCCTTTCTTGATGATGGCTCCAGCAGGGCTACAGAAGAAACGGCAGCTACATGGTCAGGACATGATGCTGCACTTCTTTCCCATGCTGGGCACCACCACCCAGCACAACAGCTCTTATGAATGCTGACCTAAGGGCCTCGCTAAATTGCCTGACACGTTTAGGACAGTGAACACAGAGATAGCAGAACTGTTAGGGTTGGAAGAAATCTCCAGAGATCATCTAGTCCAACCCCCCTGCCAAGGCAGGGTCTTCTAGAGCAGGTTACACAGGAACACACCTCTTACAATGACAGTTCTGGTGTCATCTGAACTACTGGGCACTACCTGCACAGGAATAAATGAGTAATTGTTTCAAATATGACTGGTAAGACACCATGTGGTGCTAGGAGATTCAAGGGAATGGGAATTGATACTCACTCTCTAGAAGTCTGAACAGCCCAGGGCATAAGGGAGCAGCCAAGTGCTCATCTTAACAAAGCTGAGTTGTGTATGGCAACCATGGGAGCAACAAAGACTACCCTGCTCAAGTGATCCTGCTAAATTTCATGTGGTTACAATTACAGTCTTACTTCTCTTGTGTTTTTTCTCACATGCTGCAGTGTCTGCAGAGACTCACCTGTCTGCATGACCTCTGTCATTCTGCTCCTGACCTAGACACCACGCATTCCTTGCTCTTTTTGGGAGCACTTTCTTAGCTTTCCCCAGACATTTGATACATGCCCACTGTTACTGTCTTACTTGCTAGTGAAAGGTGGATTCACATAAGGCCCAAAACTGAAAAGTGAAGAAAGATTACATTCCAGAGAGAAAAAAGTAAGACAAAAAATTTAAATGCCTTCAGATGGCACTTATTTCAACTGTTACAAAAGAAAAAATCATGGTATGACTGGAATAAGAAGGATTCCTTGGCATCCCTTCCTCTACCATTTTAACCCATTTGCCACATTATTGATGCAAAGTGCCCTTTTGTATGAGCTACCCATGAATTATCAGCTTTGATGATCATTTTGGAATGAAGACATCTATCTGTACACCAAAGTTTGAGATGACAGAACTCAGTTCAGTCTTAATCCATTACATAAAATACCAGCTTTCATAAAATTTGTCATATTTAATTGACTCATGGATGTCAGAGAGAAATGAAAAATCCTTTAGGTTTTGAAGTCCATCCTACAGAAAATGAAACATTGCCTTTGCTTGTCTCTCTCCAAAGATATTCTTCAATCAACTTTGAAACTGTCAGACCATGACTGCTACTACACTGCAACTCATATGAGACCGTTTCATACAAACAAGGATACTGGAATTTCTTTTAATATGCAGCCTATTTTAATTTTAGGCTCAAATATTTAAAATAGACACGGATTTTTTGATTTTCTGAGACTTAATGGACTAATCTTAGTCTCATCCATATTCTCCCCATCACATTAAAGCAAAAGACATCACACTGTTTCTTTTAAAAAGGAAGCCCATCATGTCTTAAATAAAATTTTGCAATGTTTATGTCAAGAGCACACCCAGACACATCAGGTGGTAACAAACTGCATCACAAACAGTACAGCAGTCCTTGGCAAGCTTGGGATGATAGCATCTGTCTGCTAGGATGTGGGCTGAGAGACGAAAATCACAGAGCCAAGACCTCAAGCAATAATAATTAATAATAATAATGATGCTTATCACTTTTCCTCGCATCTCCATAACAGAAAAGATATAGTTCTTTCTGTAAAGAAAATACATACAGTAATTGTAAACATTTTTTTTTTAAAGTTTATGTTGCAGGCTCTTCAACCCCACCATCCCATCCTAGAACAGCTAAAAGGATAATGTATAAAGATAAATTAGTTCCCTTGATGATTCATGATTTTGAACCAGCAGTGGAGACTTAAAAATGTTGAGTGGCTTTTCTCAGAAATCACAGTAATTGTGCCTTGACACAGAAACATCACTGTCAGTGACTGCAGGAGACACCCCCATACTCCCGGCTAAGCAAATGGAGATTCCTTCCTCCCACAATGCCACTTTGAAACACCACACCTCTCTCACCTTTGCCTTTCACCCCACACCCAATATTCTCAGCTTCACTCTTGTCAACTGGCACAAAGAATTCTGGATGATGGCTTAAAAACAGAGAGCCTGCTCAGACTGATTCCCATTCTTCAATATTCTTTCCAGAAACAGGCAGCACTTGGAACCATTTCTATTCCATATTCATTTCCCTGCATCTCCTGTTTTTCTCAATAAAAACTGTCAATAAACTCTTTACCAGGCTCAGGTTTCGCACTTAGTCAGTACTTTTGCAATTCTGTACGTCTTTCCAGGACCAGATGGCACTTTGCAGAAGAGTCCCTCATCACAGGCTGTCACACCATGTTATCTCAAAGTCAGTCACTTCCTGCTTGCGTACCTCTCTCTGCAATTACAACAAAAAATGAATTTTCTCCTTCCATTTTATCATGCTCTTGTTGCATTTGGCAGTCAGAAGCTGGAAGCCTTGCAGAGACACAGTCCAAACAAATCCACAAATGTATGTGAATTATTACCCATTAGTGTTCATCGTTATAAAGGGAATTCAAACATCTAAAGTCTAACGCAGTAACATACAGAAGCAACTGATAAACTGCATCCGGATCAGATTTGATTTTTATTCAGCTACTTGAGATTTTTATGCTCCATCTTCTCACTCATTTCCAATTCTAGGGCTAAGTGTGTACAGAAGAAGAATAAGGTGATCAAAACTACTGTCTGGTTAGGGAAAATATATTGCAGTATTTTTAGCTCAAGTCTTTATGAAAACCCATTGCTGCCACGTGATTAGCATGGCATAGAAAGTCTTATTTTCTCATTAACTCCTTGTTGCCCAAGATACCTCTCATTTTTTTAATGCATCTCCTTTAAAGGTTCAGCTAAAGATTTAATATTTTAAAATCCACATTTACACATATATATTTCAAGATTTCTTATAATGTCGTACTTATATATATGTACACGTAAGATTTCAATTAAAGAGCAATGAGAATCAGATCCAAAGAGCTGAGAGAAATATCTCACTGACAGCCAATATTCAGAAGAAACTCATTCCTCTGATAACAACGTACTTGCCAATATTACAAAAGCCTTGAAACAGTTACTGTTGATGCAATGTAAAAAGGACATGTAATTAACCTAAATGCTCCTGAAGGTTTTTAGTCTTTTTATGACCATCACAATTCCAATTTTAATGGTACTTCTGAAAGGGAGGGCTCCCTCCTGGTATCCCACACAGCTTCTGCTGCCTCCAAGCCAGCAATGCCACAGGTTCACCTGAGATGACAACTTTGCTAATACAGTAAAAGTGTGTAAGGTTACAGACAGGATACAAAGTCCAGGTAAGAACTGACAGTTGGTTGCTCAAGATTTCTATGACATTTGTTGTCTTGTTAAGGTCTCCTGTTAAAACACCAAGATGATTGCACAGTGAGCCAGAGAAGCTACAAGTTTTTATACAGTTTGAATTCAGAGTGAGAGAACGGGATTAATTAAGACTACGAGGACTATTGGACTGCCTAACCTCCTGTAGCATCCTGTTCAAGCAATTTAATCTCATCCAAAACCTAAGTTTTCTTTTTGAGGAGAAATTCCTATTGATTACAATTATATTGGAAAAAAGGATGGCATTCTTTCTATAAGCACAAACTTTTAAGTGGAAGGAACTGTATTTCTCTTCTGGAAGTACCTGTGAGTGTATTTCTTTCAACAAAAGCAAAAAGCAGATGAAGGGAGAGCAGGAAGAAAGGAGAGAACTGAGCAACACTCTGACACTTGCTTTGAAATCACTCATCACCAAAGAAATTTACTCAAAAGACACAGCATCAAGAAAAGCAGCCATGACTTTAAACTACGTCCAGTACTTGAAGTAAGTCAGACAAACACTACAACTGAGCTAATCTTGTGCAAACCCCTTCAGGTTTTTCCACGTACTTTTCCCTCAATCAACATTTGGCATGCAAATCTCCTACTCAGAACTGACCCAAGGCCACTCTCATCATATCTAGTAAAATACAAAATTTGCAACAATTCAAATGAAGACACTACCAGGACAATGGAACTACAGAGCCTGGCTCAATATTTAGAAAAAAACTTGGAAAGCAGACAAAGAATACAAAAGAATACTGCAAAATTCTGGTCATCTGCTAAAAAGTGCATTTGGTTTTGCAAATGTATTAACAATTGAATAGCTTTGCAGAAAAGAAAATTATAGAGATGTTGTTGAAAGAAGCTCTAATGGCAGAACTGTGAAAACAGTGGCTACATCTTGCAAACCAACCAACCTCAAAGGCCTGCTTCACGTTTGTTTTTTTGGTTCTGTAGGGGTATTTTTCTTGTCTTTCCTTTTTCTTCTTGCACGACATTTCAGTAAGACTCACAGTGTTCTGGGCACAACGTAACCTGAACAGGTGCTTGGAGAAACACACTGCACTCCCCAGGAAAACATCTTCAAACCCAAAACTTAGCACATCATACTGCAAGTGTTCAATGAGCCAGACACTTTATGGAACGCAGAGTTATTCTCATTGTCCACAAAAAATACATGCTGAAAAAAACAACTGCATATCTGCTGCTACTAGAGATCCCCAAACCTCTGTTTATTGCTCCCTCACCCAGCGGGATGTGCCTCTGCTCCTGCTGGACCTGGTCCCACTGCAGCTCAAGAACTGCTGATGGACATGTACTGAATGTTCACATCACGTCATTTCCTGGTTCAATCAGATGTTCAGAGTACTACCAGGCTCTCCATCACAGCCATGTCTCAAAGACACTGAAATCCTCTTTTGTAGCCCAGGAATAAGAGCAAACTGAAACCCCAGTGGTTGTCTCCTCAGCCAGGCAGGGCCCAGCCCTCCGGGGAGAGCACCCTAACCTTATGTTTGCAGGACAGTCTGAGGTCTCCTTCAACCTCTCTTGCTAATGTTGTTCAGCTCTGCTTAAAGTATATGACTGTTCACCAGATAAGAGAAAAAGAACCACTGGATGTCCATTTGGGAGATTCAGGTAACAAGGGTCTAAGCTAATGAATGTTTAACCACGAAGGAAAATTAACTTAATAGCAGCAGTTGGTAAATATCTGGAGACCATAACTACACATGCCATTAATACCTACTCAAAATGCTGACTTCTGTTAACCATGCCTGCAATGTCTATCACAGAAGAGACCAGGTACTTAACTTAAGCTGTGAACTCCATGGTTGAAAAAAAACATACCTAAAGCAAAGCAGCACCGTGACAGCTAAGACTCACTTGCACATGCAGAGGTATGTCTCACTTCCAAAGTGACTTATGAACACTTCTTTAAAACTTTCAAAGTTGCTTAAATCTCACCAGATCTTTTGGAAACTGTGAATTAGGTTTCCAAATGAAATACACATGTTGGGAGGGGGTAAAAAAAGGTCTGAGTCTATTATTTCCACAGTGGACAACACGCAAATAAATGCCATTCTAAACCAGTGCTTACAGCATAAGCAATTACATATGGATAAGTCCAAACACAGTGGTAAGACCACAGAGAGGACAGGGCACAACACATATCAGGAATCAAGGTTAGGAAGAAGAGCACAGCTGATAGTCCAGTCACAATTTTATTCTCACATTTACACATTCAAGCTGGTTTTCTACTTTCACTGAAGTTGCCCTACACATTTTCCTTGGCAGGCATTGTCGTTCCCACTGGAAGTTCTTACCTCTTTTAATTCCTTGGAGACAGCAGGGCTCTGACTAGTAGTAAATATGGATTCTAAACACCTATCAAGAGGAAGCACCCAATTTTTTTTTTAAGTATTTGTAAAGAAAGCATGAGGAGATCTGAAAGTCCATTGTAAGACAGGACCAAAGGACCCCATCTTTCCCTACGACTGACTGACCACAGCCAGGGCTAGCACCTAGGGCAGGGATGGGGATGACGGGCGGCCGGGAACGTCAGCAGGCACCTCAGTCCCGGTGTCCCGCTTCAGAGCACCGGCACACGCGGACAAAAGTTCACAGAAGGCCCAGCCCCGCTCGGGTCCTGCCCGAGGCACCTCGGGGGGACAAACGCGTTGTCTCGTCCGCGGGGCAGCCCCCGGGGCAGCCGCGGGGCGGGCGGGACTCACCGCGCCGCGCTCGAAGTCGTTGTAGAAGGGCTTGTCCAGGAGGTGCCTCTCGCTGCAGCCCGACGTGCCCTGCAGGGTCAGGTACACGTAGTCGTCGGTGCCCGCGAACCACTGGCTGCCCGTGGCCACCGTGACCGTGTAGGACGGCATGGTCCATCCACCGACCCGATCGGCGCTGCCGAGCCGCGCTCCTGCCCCAGCCCCGACCCTGCCCAGCGCCACCGCCCCCGCCCCCACCC
>VXAY01004115.1:42044-144040 GCA_013399855.1 Oxyruncus cristatus
GCACAGCCCTCCCGGCTCCCCCGGCACACCTCCCCGTCCTGCACAGCCCTCCCGGCAGCCCGCCCCGGCACTCCCGGGCAGGCACGGCTGCACTGTGCCCCTGCCCCGGCATAGCCGCCCCGCACCCTGCACCGTGCCCCAATCCTGGTACAAGTGCCCCGTATGGTGCACCCCAGCCCTGCTCCTCACCCTGCACTCAGCCCTCTCACTGCACTTGTCCTCCTGCTGTGCACCAGCTCCACGCCAACGGGCTTTACACAGCCCTCCACGCTGTGTTAACAACCTTCCACAGCCATACAAGCCAACACAGCGTCCAGAGCTCAGCACAGCAGTCCCGCTCCTGCCAGGCACAGCTGCGTGCAGTCCTGCACAGCTCAGTGTGCCTCTACACTTACAGCATTTCATCTCAAACTACTCTGCACTCACTCAAACCTCACCTCTGAACCACCTCAGTTTGCAGGCGTAGCTACTCTTCTGTGTGGTTCTTACACACACACTACACAGATCTATCCCCACAAGCACACTGCATATATCCCACTCTCTTCATCATCCAAAGTTATGCACTCTATCATAGAATTGTTAAGGTTGGAAATGACCTTTAAAATCACCAAGTCTAACAAAGTTCACCATTAAACCATGTCTATAAGTGCCATATCCACGGGTTTTTTTGGTGGGATGGTGACTCACACCATACTGCACCCTCATTATATACACTAAATCTGCAAATCAGTGTACAACTAACCCTTCCTCAGGGAAGGGTTACCCATATGTACCCATGCGTTATTTTCTGTATTCCTCTAAGCTTCCCAAACAGCCTGTTGTCTTTGCACTACTGTGGGAACACCCACTGCAAGCATATCTAGACATCAAAACTGCTCATACGCAACCATACACAACGTACACTCTCCATTTGCACAAAGCCCTCTAAAATTCCAACAGTTTCACAGTCCCCACCCTGAATACACCAAGCACCTGCTATAATTAAGATGCTGTCATTAGGAACAGAAGAGCTGTCTCTGCTTCTTCCAGACTCCAACTTACCCTAGAGAAATAAACCCATAGCAGTGACACTGCACACTTGGCACTTCAACACCAAGACTACTAATACTGTTGTCTTGTATTGTCATCAAGCAAACAAACATGACGTGCTTGTTACCTCATTGATAATTTTCCTTCATGCTGCTGCCAGCAGCAGCTACGTGATACCGTGCTAAGAGGAGCCAGGCTGGGGCTTTTGCAGATCTCAGCATCCTTCCACCATTGCTCTGTGATCAAACCAAGCTCCTCATTTCCTTGCTGTCAAGCACGTCGCCTAGCTGGTCTCTGGGCTCCTGTAAATTTCTAGTGATAGATATGTAGAACAACCTAAATTAAAACCACCTCAGAAGTGCCTTACTTGTGGTACTTTTAGACCTGAGGTGCTGTGCTGGATTAATTAGTGTATGAGAGTAACTAGTCAAATCATACTTTGTTAGCACTTTCAGTATGAGGCCCTCCGCCCACAGGGGAGAAACTGGGCATTATGAGCCACCAACCTTCAAATACAGATGAAGCAAGCATTAAAGTCAATTGGCAGTTATTGCTGGCTGTGCCCACTTGTGTTCTGGCAAGTCCAGCTGCAAAGTGCTTTGTGCCTCACCAGCATGGCTGCTGTGTCTTGGACTGCTGAGCAACATTGCAAAATATGCTTATGGATTCCCTGCTTCAGCTTCTAAAACTGCAGCTACCCAAGATGTGTTGTGGCCTGCCTTACTTACGTTACTTATGTTGTAAGTTACTTATATGTAGTGGCTACGCAGCAATGGGACAGCCTGTGCTGCTCTTGAAAGGATCATGTTCTTCTTTCACAGAAGCACAAGGATACTGGGCTATGCTCACCCAGACAGGTCAGAGAAGGTCTCCTACACCTCTTCTTGCCAAGTAGAAACTCAACCATTTGCTATATTGTGACTTAGATTTCAAGGCTCTCCCACATTCAGGATGCACATTTACATATGGACACAGAAAAAGACCAAAACTACTCAGCATTAATTTCTCGTCTACTGCTACTTTTTAAATAACACCTAGAAGTGCAAAATTGCCAGCTGTCACATGGCACACCTGAGGTAGCTGCAGAATCCCAGCCCAGACATCTGATTTCTCCTGAGATTTAAGCAAGGGATCCTTGCTGCTTCACTGCAATACTTTCCATGGACAATGTTACCATGTACAAGTGCACCATAAACTCATTAAGATCTTCCTTGGTTTCATCTTTCCTTTACATAAGATTTCAAAAAACTCTCACATCAGTTTCATTTTTACACAAGTACTGTAAGCCCTGAAGTTCCTAAATTTAGGTTCACAGCCCTCATTGAAAGATACGGCTGAAACACTTTCAACATGCCAAGTGCTTCAGAAACAGATTTGTCAGACACAAGGCTACCCTCTGGGCACCTTCATTTTCACTGCAAATATGGAGCAAAGTGGTGTTCAAACCTTGATAGGTGGGTTTCCACATTTCATTTCAGCTCTGATGTAGCATTTGAACCCAGTTGCATTTCGCTGAGTCATGAGTTCTATTTTCACACAGTTCGGGTCTCTTCTGTACAAAGATGTGACTGGGAGTCTCCCTATAGTGTTATAACTCCTCTTACAAACTCATTAAAAAATACTAGATGAACTCAGTCATGTACATGAAATTTGTAAGAATTCATTTGTTGGCTCTCACCAGCCTTTTCACAGCTATGTCTCTTTTTAGTCAGTTCTTTTAGCACCTCTTGCTTTTATCATGAGGTCCACCTTCAAAAGTTCATTGACATTTACTTTTGGTAGAATTTCTAATGCTTCATGAAAATCCTGTCAGACAAAATGGCAGGATATGCAAAAACCAAACCCAACCATTTTACCCAGTGAGCACATTACCTCACCACTGAGGAGACCCACACTGTATCAGACCCCAGCACTGTTCTCTTCCACGTTGTATCTGATGGCTGCTTGATGTCCAACAAGGAAACCACTCTTAGGAATGGCAGCTGGATCCCATAGCTGGATCTGAGGCGTGTGCCCTAAAGATTAGTCTGTGGGATCAGACATAGGCTTGCATTGCAGGGCTTCCCCTACTCTCCCAACATCACCCTGGATCCCTCTTGGCACAGATCCATCTTGGCTGAGATGCAGGGAGAAGATCGTGCTGCACCCTGTACGTCACATCTCCAAGGCATGGAGAGGGGGCGCTTGAACTGCTCGAGCCGAGGCAGACCCTGACCCCGCGTTTCCAGCTTCCTTTTTGACACCACCAGCCCACTTCAGGCCTGGGACCACCCTCACCACTTCTGGCTGTTCTTCCAGCTGCTGCATTTTAAAGCGTACTATGGAGCCCCTTGGTGAGGGCACAGAACCCAGGGGTCTTCCTACCCACAGTGCCAGCGCACACCCCTGCTCCGGGCACCGAGGACACGAGCGTGGGCACGGGCCAGGGGCTCGGTCACCACTGCCACCCCTGGGGGCTTCGGGCCAGCGCGGGACTGACCCGATAGCTGCAGGTCCCTCTTAACCCTCGGCCAACTCAAAACCCCATCGCGCCGGAGCCTGCACAGGGTCTGTGAGCGCCGTGCCAGGACACGCCGGTCCCGCAGCGGGGGGAAACATGCGGAAACAGGGAACGCGGGCGTGGCTGCGCGGCTCTGCCGTGGGGACGGGGATGGGGATCTTAGAGTGCAAAGTTACCGCCTTTGTCAGTGCGAGAATAGAATAAAAACAGGTATTTTTTTACTGTTTTAAGCTGGGGCTGCTGTTGTTGGGGGCGGTAGCACCTGCTCTGCCAGCGTGAGCAGTCGCTCTGTGATGGCCCTCGGTCCCCGCGGCGGGGCGGGCAGTGCCCGTGTGTGCGGCTGCACAGCGGCAGTGGCGGCTCCGGGCACCCGCTCGCACAGCCCGACAGCCCCGCCCGCCACCGGCCCGGAGCGGCACCCAACCGGCGCTCAACCCCAAATCCCTTTCCTGGGGAGGCAGGAACCGTTCCTACACCACACTGTGCACTCCAGCCCCTGTGCATCTCTCACCCACCTCGCTCCTCTCGTTAAGATGGTGTCACCAGGCACATGTGGGATGCTGGGAAACCGGGCTCTAAACATCAGCAGCTGCTATTCATGATCTGGCCGAGTGTTAGTGGGGGGCTAGGACAGCTCCTGCAACGGGCAACACCTACTCTGCCATGGATTTTGCTGCTTGTTACTCACAGCTCCCCTTTGCCTGACCACCCCTCAGATTGGAAACTCATAGTCGTAGCCAGGTGTCGTTTTATCTTTGCACAGCGCCAGTGAAAAACAAGGTTGTTTTGCGAAGATGTCACACATCTTACAGCCCTCCTGAGGCTACAGACATTTTGGGTGGGCAGATGGCCCTCCTGAAATATGCTAATGACAGAGGGGAGCAGCAGAGCCTACAGAAGCTTCCAATCTACATAAATAATCTAAGGGGCATGGGGTAATAGCTGAGAACATACAGGTGCTAATTGCATATTGCTCTAACCAGAACAGGGAGAAAAACCACCTCAATGTTCATAGAATTGCCTCTGTCCCATCTCAGTGTCCAGAAATGAACTTCACAACTGCAAAGCTCAGCAAAGAGCATCCTTGCTCTGCCATCCAGGCAGCAGCAATTCTGACACCATTTGAATCTCTCACAGGTTTCACAGAGTTATATCAACACTTACTGCACTGTTTTTATACCTTTTGTTCAAGGGACCAGCCAGATCACAAGGGGCTGAGAGTCTCTCTATCGCCATGAACCTCCTACCTTCTTTTTGAGGTGGTGTTCCTGGGATACTTCATCCCATTTAATGTGATGTTAGGACATCTTCCTCAGCCCTGAGGACCATGGAATCCAGGAGTGCCTGACCTCGTCACTTCCCCCTAAACGGGCAGATCCTCTCACTGCCTCCGGAGGTGTAGCAGTGCTACTCTGGCACTCAAGGAGAGGAGGGAGATAAAGAGAAAGCAGAGTGCTTTCAGGCTTCCCCTCCCCAGATCATTGCTGGGAGGCTGCTGAAGAGGAGGGGAGAGAAGAGACACGAGACATGTAAGCCACAAACAAGGCAAGCACAAGGAATACAGCTGCATTTGTGGCTACTCTTTTGGTATCATTTGGTTCTTCACACATTTGACAACTGCAAAACTAGAACAGCAGCAGGAGACTGAAGATTGCTGCAGAAGGCAGCAGCAAAGGGAGAGTCCTGACAGAGGCTTGTGCAACATCAGGCAGGTCCAACTTCATCCCTGAAATAATACCTCTAACTTTTACCACAGCTTAGTTTGCTCAATGCAATAGTTTGATTTAATTTACATCTGATTTCTCTGGTGTGTATCAATTGCTTACATGTGCCCAAGAATGTAATATGGTCCTTAAAATAAACCATCATCTTGCTGGCATGAGAAACACTGGTTTAGCTAATCCCATTATCAGAATAATTCCTCTTTTAACACAGCACTTTCAAAAGCAAGAAGGTAAACACAAAAGCAAGATAAGTGGCAAGCCAGGCTTTAGAGACCCCAGTTTATCCACAGGAAGGGAACAATGGTACTTGGTGAGTCATTTTGGGATGCTCAGGGGCAAAGCAGGTACGAAGTACTACATACACTCTCCAAGACAGCTGTGCTCTCTCAGCTGGGATCAAGTCATCAGGCTGAGACATTTCCTATTCTATCCCAACCACAAGGTTAACTCTTTCCTGTGACAAAGGAAGCTGCTGTCCCAGCATCGGACCCTACAGCTCTAATAGTGATGAATTCTCCTAAGCCTGCTTGGCCGGCCTTGTTTGCAGGTGGCCTTTGAGACAGTGTCAGAACAACCCAGCACACCAAGGCACTCCCAGCAAAACTGACTGAGAGGTTAATTTTAGTGAAATCTTAAAATGTTAGGAATTGCAAACCTGATTCCTTGAAGCTTCAGGATTTAATGAGCATACCCTGAGTGGTGATCTCTACCCCCTCCGCTCTGTGCAGCCTTCTGGTGTTTTATTCAGTTATTTCAAACCCTCCTCTGATGTTAAAGCCTTTGAGACAACTTCATTTATCTCCCTCACTTTCAAGGTCTACTCTCTATTATCAGACTTCAGTTCCTCTGCCACTTTTTCCTGGAATACACTTTGAAAGAGTATTCCTAAAGTTTGCCATTGTTTGACCCTGAGTAATATTACATTTTCAATTATTCCACTCTCTGTATTGCACTGAACTTCTTCCCCATTTCCTTTGTCCAGGGCTCTTACGATTTAAAAAAAAAAAAAAAAAGAAAAACACAAAAAACCCCACAACCTCCCCTGCCTCCTCTATCCATTTAGCCAAGATCTTTTTCTATAATGAGATATTACTGCCTGATTTTCTCACATCATACATCCATCCCAAGACTGTGAAAAAGCATCCTCTTCTGTCTGTATTGTGGTAACACAACACAATGCCAACATGACAGAGAGCATCCTATACATCAGAGACTGGGGCCTAGAGGATTTAAGGAAAAATGGGATCACAGGTGGACATTCACCCTTAATTTGGACAGTGTCACTTTCGGGTGCTTCCATGGTCATTCCTACCAACCACACAATTGGCTCATTCTAGCACAAGCGCTCTTGTCTTGAGCTACTGAGGAAGGGGGAAGAGGAAAGAAATTTGGGTTGCATGAGTAGACTGAAAGGAAAAGGACAAGCACACCATGATGTGGGTAAACAGGCTGGGGATAGTGACATCTGAAATGGAGGGGTGGGTGACAGGAGAGGGGTCCATAGGGTGGCAGTGGGAAGTGAAATTGGAGGAGGATGAACAGCCCCTGCAGCAGTGCAGGAGGCTGAGCAGCAGTGCAGGCACAAGCCTGGCTCCTGAGAGAGGGCTTGGTTTTCAGAAGCAGGAGCCGGGGTTGTACCTTTTCACACCTCCACAGCCTCCACAGGGCACTCGTGGATCTTCCCAACTGCCTCCTCCTGCCCTGCTCTGAGAGGCAAGTCATGCTGGTCCTGCCAGTCAGATACCAGTAGCTACTCACCAGACAGCTCGTTCCTGGGCACCAGCTGAAAAATCCTGTTCCTGGAGTTGCAGCCATGCCATGTGCTGCTCAGCCAATGCTCTGCTCTGCCTCAGAGGGATACACTCCATACAGTGACAGCAATGCTCTTTCAGATGAAAGTAAGGTTTGCAAGAGGAAATAAGTTATTTTATAATTAACTTGAGAGCCTGAACCCAAGACAAGGAACACTTTTTTTAACCAGTAGCCAGATGGTTTTACCGGCTCTGTTCCTTAAACCATTTACCAGCTTTTAATCTCAGAGACTGCCAGTCAAACAGCAGGCCCTGGAAGTTATCCTGCCATCTCTCCAGAAAGGTATTTTTGTATAGAGGTCTTGTTGGGTTCCAGACTTATGTAAGTAGCTTCATTTACTGGAGCCAGACTTGCTTTACCAAGGGAATATAGGACAGAGACTTTTGTTTTGCATGGGAGACACCTCTCTAGGGTTGAACATTTAAGATTTCCTTTGTTACCTAAAAGGAAATGACAAACTAATTATTAGTTAAAAAGAAAGAGAAATAAACAGCTTTTCTTTGAGCCCCCTTGTGTCTGTTACAGACACAATGCTCCAGATCTTCTTTCCTCTTTGGCATGTATGCCTTCGTTATGAGCTCTCCCATAGCAGTGCAGATAGAAGTTTCCTTGACCTACTGGGGGTAGAACTGTATTCTAGAGGAACTGCTGAGGATTTCCTGTTCTGTATACAAAACTATTTTTCTTCTTTTCAGACATGAAGCATTTGTAGCATCAGTCAGTGTTGACTGCAGAAGGTCCAATTTTAAGACCCACATCAGTCTTCTCTCCTTACCTCCTTCATGGCAGAAGCCAGAAAATTCTCCCCATGATTCCTGCATTTGAGGCCAAAGCACCTGCATTGAAGGAGTTGTCCAGTTATTCTGATGGTTACTATGCCTTTATCATTATGAATCATTTAACGTCAAGTTGTCATGGGATGCTACTCTGTGTTGGTCTGCTACACTGAAGAGTCACAAGTTCCATGTTTACTCCAGTGAAAGAACTCACCTTGATTATCTACTACTGCAGAGCTCAATTTTTCTCTATATGCTTTTTCAAACAAAATGGATACTATAATGGTTTTGTTTTGTTCTGATTTTTATAGAAACACTTTATTGCTGCAGTCAATAACCCTGTGTATCACACACCAAGAACCAATTACAGTTTAAGAAACTAAAAATAACTCTGCAAGTGGCAATACTGAGAAAACAAACATACATGAAAGGATACAAAACTATACATTTAAGTTACTAGAAATTTACTAACTAAAAAATTCTGCAGAAGTGTGAAGTGTCTTGTATAAACTATACAACACATGCCAGTGTAAAGTTGTTCGACATTATACAATTACCTATCTACAAATGTTTTACCTAAATACAAGATTAGCTGCAATTTTTAAACAGTTATCTTCTATACAAAGACAAGTGCTTTCAGTACTTCATTGGAATATACAGACACCGCAATATCTCAAAACTAAAAAATAATCACGAAATAAAAGGTCCTGCTTAGAAGTTTTCTTTGCATATCTAATATAATGCTATGGAAATCCAGCCAGTAATATCCTTGCTTTCTTATTTGCCCAGTTTCACCCATATTTGAGAGAGACCCAATCCAGAGTCACTGACCTCCTTTCCATTACTGGCCACAATCTCCACAGCAGATTACACCAGAAATCTGTATCTTAACACACTTCAGCTTTAGAAGGAATTTGGACCTGGGTCCCACTTTGCAATAGACAGTTATCCTGCCACCCACAGGGCAGAAGCAACCAGCTCCTGTGCGTGGCCACATCCATGCATCACTTCAGAGGTTTCTGATGAGCAGCATGCCAAGCAGCCCCCTCCTTACAGCACCCCAAGGGTACTGTTCTGCAGTACAGTACAGGGGTTGGCAGAAGTGGCCTTGGACAGAGAATTACTATTGTTTCTTAGGATTTCCCAGGTGCAGCACAGACACCCAAGTACGTCTCTAATCCCTTGCAGGCTCGTTCAACCTTCACTGAATGCCTCCTGCTGAAGCAAAGCCAATCTCAATGACATTTAACCAGAGGAAGTCATCCCCAGGTCTGGCCATCTTTCCAGAACATGGGAACATTTTAAACACCCGCTCCTTAAATACGGGCTTACAGTTGAAGAAAGTCCTGAGAATTCATAAGAATTTAACATCTCATGATCTCTTAAATGGGATCAACCTTCTGCAGCACAGACCTGTATTTCCAACATAATACATGTTCACAACCTGGCAGATAGATCAAATGTAACACAGTGGGGAAATTTCCATGGCCCAGATGGTGCTTTTTTGGACAGGAGTTACATCAGTGGAATGGGAGTCTGGTCAGATGTCTAGGGCACTGGACATATCACTAAAGGCTCTGGCAATCTAGGGAAGGGATTATGGTAGATGGTATTAAGCCTATACTCCCTCCTACTTAAATTCTGGGCTCAGAAAAGTCCCAAGGTAACCCAAATTAACTTTGGCCAAGGTACAAGGACCAGACTTCTATTTCAGTCATTTCAAAAGCTGCCAGAAGGAAGTTTTGGAGAGCCTGATCTGACAGGGGTTGGTTGTTCCCCTTACTGACATCTGGGCAGGAAGGACAGTGCTCACCTGAGCTAGCATCAGTGCCTCACAGCTGGAAGCTGAAAAAAAGTCAACAGTATCTTCTTGAGGAGAAAGAAGAAAAAAGCACCATTCAGTCTTCTCAAACATTTGATGGCACCATGCAGAAGCAGAGAACTGCAGCTTCAGAAGCCCACCATTAACACCAAGCAAGAATCAGCATAAGAAATACGAACAGCATAAACAACCCCCCCTGAGAGATGGATCTCTTCTGCAGCCTTTCCTGGTATGAGCATTCCTAAGAAATATAAAGAGTTTAAATATTAGGCCTTAATATTCACTCAGAAAAGACGTGCTGGGAGAGGGAATGGTTAGCATCAACACTGGCTAAAACACTTTCATTTGCAAATATATTTCCCCAGATGATTTTGCCGGTCGATGATTTTTCATTCCAAGTTAAGATACTCAGGGGCACAGCAAAAATCTTCAGTACCCTGAATACACTGAACACTACCTGGGCATGTTCCACATGGAACTTCCAAAACACCAAATGAGACTTCACAACGTTTCACCAAAACCCATGTATGACAGTGACAGCAACAGGACCAGCGAGTTACAGTCTGGTATCAGCACTTTTCAGAACATCGCTCGCACACCAGTGCCTCTCAGATGTGAGCTGGAGAACAACCAGGTCTCATACCAGAACTTGTCCATCTTCATTTCACCTACTGGTCACAGATCGGACGAGAATGCGCTGAGCATCGGTTGGCAGCTGATTCTGTGCCTCTTGCAGCTGTAACGTGAGTGTCTCCCAGACGGGTAAGCCTTGTGCACTTGGGCATTTCAGAAGAACTTGATGAAGGTGTGCAAGACCTGATATTTAACCCACCTGAGTTTATTTAGTGAATTTTTCACAGAACAAAACAGAAAACAGAACAAGACTGTATTACCTCAGGGTTCTCATAACAGAATAGGATCACCCACAGCAGAGTTCAGGAAAGGGCCCGAGTAATTGCACTTTAAATTATGGCAGGCACAGGCAACAAACTTTACATGTGTATGGTCATGAAGACTGCTGCCCAGATACTAGCAGGGTATGCAGGGTTTGTCTGCCTGTATCACTTAAGCACGGGACATCCTGACACCTAGGACAGTACACAGACCCATGCCAGTGCAGCTTTACTAAGATTGCCCAGAGGTCTGGATGTTTTAACACATCTCAAGAACAAGGTACCATGTTGTTCAAGAAGATCACAGACAGTGAGCTTCAAGCATGAAGTGACAGAGGCACATATTCTCTCTAACAGCTCTTAGAAACCAATGGTATATGTTCTCTTACCATAGTCCCTTCTGCCTTCCATTAAAATATTGATTCAGAAATAAAGTAATATTAGATTTTAAGCAAAAAAAAAAAAATCACTGATATCTTACTGTTATTGTTTGAGAAGTCTTTAAATAACTACTTTTACTATGAAAAGAACGTACTCAAAGTTGTACTTAAAAAATACTAAGGGAAACTTTAACAAGCTCGGAATTTAGTTCAGTATCTCAACAAGTAAACAAAAACTTCTGCCTGAGAAGTCCAGGCAACTCCTACTAAAACCAACCAGATTATTATCATTGACTTTACAGAGATTCAGATAGGGCTCAGGTAGGGAAAGTGAGCTTCCAAATGCAGAGGCCTTGTGTGCTGACTTTTTGTGGGGCTTTGTTTCTGCTCCAGTCACACTGAGACTTTGGTTAAATGAGGGCTTGGAGCTGGACAGTGGTGCAGTGAAGCAGGCTGGACAAACGAATCAACAGCAGACACCCCAGGCTTTGGGCAACTCTGTCTAAAGCCAGGCAAACAGATTTTAAAGCTGTCCCTCTCTTTGCATGAAAGCTGACTGATTAAAAAGCCAGTCTCAAATTCAAAAGCACAGACAAAACTATTCTCTGACCACGTAGTGCATCACATCAGGACTAAAACCAGGCAGGTACTTTTAAACTCATCCACTTAATATGATACTTACTTCCTAGACTTTAATCTCAGCATCTCCTCTGACAACATCAAGTTCTTGGGTAATTCACATGTGACACAACACTAAA
Source organism: Oxyruncus cristatus (assembly GCA_013399855.1). Taxonomy (NCBI): domain Eukaryota; kingdom Metazoa; phylum Chordata; class Aves; order Passeriformes; family Cotingidae; genus Oxyruncus; species Oxyruncus cristatus. The sequence goes on from VXAY01004115.1 coordinate 53,739, forward strand.
GAAGCAAAACCAGTTTCAGCTGTATTGACAAAGTTTCTTTTTTCCCCATAACAGCTCACATTTTTATCAATATAGCAACAAACCCTTTGCTGATGGTTTGGAATGAAAGTCACATCAGATATATATATGCAGATGTGTTGATGGTCTGACCTGTTGGGGGGGGGGGGGAACAAAACTAATCCCCAAAGCAGAGCACTGAAACCATTATGTATTGAAAATGAACACTGTACACACCTACTGCTCCCCATACACAAGTCACAAGTGCAATATCCTGCGAAGAAAATTGCTCCTCAAAGGAAACCCAAACAGGCAATGTTTTTTAGTGTTATGTTTAGTAAGATAATGTGGGCACGTGTTGGAAATCACAGGCTGGAATTTTTTTAATTTTTTTTTTTTTTTTTATAAGGCAAGAGGTTTATGTTCCAGAAAAATAGATGGGGTAAAGAAAGAAGAAATGTTTTAAAAATGACACATTCTTTCAAGTTTCACTCTCATTTGACATACATATTACAAAATAAAGATTTTTAAAAGTGCTATATGCTTTGTAAGTCTCATCACAATATGTAAAGCAAAATTTTACACCTGCTGCCTACGACAAAATGTTAGTGGCAGTGTTAGTGGTAGATTAGACTCTAGTGCTCTCATTTCCCTCAGTGTCTGGGACAATCTCCTTCATCACGCATAAAGAACAGACAAACCAACCAACCAAACCCACTCTACACATACTCCAGAACCAGAGTCACCTGTAAAGTAACAGACTCCATGAAGTTTATGACAGCTCACTAGCGGCTTGCTTGATACCAAACCCAAGGCTCATTCTACCCAATATCCTGTGGCTCTCTGATCAGCCAGTACAAGACACAAAATGTTGAGAGGTATGTAACCATTGACAGATATGCCTAAGGGATTTTAAAAAATTCCAACAAAAAACAAATGTAAAAAAATTCATCTGCCAGCCCTCAGCTATTAGCTGATTTTAAAAAGGTAGAGCAGTTTGCAGTAAACAATGATATTCAAATCTTCAAGGACCTACAGAAACACCCCTCCTCCCCAGCAATCAGACATGAAGAATTTCTGCAGCACAGTCTTCTGGTTCCGTGCAATGTGAAGAGTTTGTGTCCGAATGGTGAACCCCAAACATTTCTTTACTTTCAAAGTTTGGCTCCATCAGTGCAGGCTTTTCAAAAATATTCTTTTTGCTAGTTTCTGGGCAGTTTTGTACATATATTACTCGGTTATAAGCTTTAAGTCTCTTCCACAGCTGTACGTACACTTTGCATTGTACATACATGAACAGAAGTCCTCCAGTGAAACCAATGGCCACAACTACCAGTTTAGTCCAAAATGGCCACTCTAGAATCCCTGGAAGAAAGAAAATAAAAACAAAGAATTAAAAACAGGACCTGGTCAATATTACCTGGACTACACTGGATATCTCAAAAATGTCCTATAAGTAAACTGTCAGAGTTTGGGTCATGCAAACTATTCTTATGCTGCCATTTTTCTCGTTTGGGCTTTTTTTTCCCCCCCTTCAAGTCAAACACACGTAGACTTCTACTTCACATATCACATTTATTCTCCCCCACCAGAGAAAAAATGAAACAATTCCTTTTATGTGTCAGCAATTGTGCAGCACAATCACAGACTCAGGGCAACCACCAGAAATACATTTAGGTCCTTTTATACCTGTTTTTAAACAAAAACTGGATCAAATTATGAAAGGGATTCTATGGCATGTTTTCCTCTTTATAGCAGGAGACTCAGTGACCCAACAAGTCTGTTCCACTCTGTGATCACATGGTATATGGAGACATAAGGGAATGCTTGTTACCATATAGCTTGACATGTTTGTTACGCAGACCAGACAATTTTATCTGCATCGGACCCAGTAACTTGCATCTGAACTACAGCATCTCTTCTGATACAAAACTGGAAGTGTTGGAGATGCTGAAGCATGCCAAGCTTACCCTTTGTCATAAAAACTACCGCCATTACTTTTCCTAAATGTGCCTATCTTGATCTTTTAGACATTTCTATCAACTACTTTTAAATGAAAGACTGTTTATTCATTTTATACATATTCTGTTTACATAGGTCCTCTATTCATCCAGTCTCTTTCCTCTTTAAAGATAAGCACAACCACAAGATGGAAATGAAACCATGCTGAATCACCCTCTGTCAGGTTTTTCAGAGAGTAAAATCATGTTCTTCCAACTCTTTAAAGTTTTAACCAAGATACAGGCCAGTGTTATTTTGGAAATGCATGGTAGTGTGGGAAGAATAAAAATATTTTAGTCCCAAAATACGAAGGGCACTTCAGCATTATTACTGATGAAATCCCAGCCATGATTAATATTTGAGCCTCTGATTTGCAGGTGATCTGATGCCATCTGTAGGCAGTGACAGTATATGCTTGGCCCTCTGTGGACATAAATCCACACACACTCCCCACACACCCTCTAGCTCATTACAGCACTCCCCAGATTTAGAATCCAAATGAAGGGAGGAAAGAAGGCACTATAACATGTACTAAATATTCACACTATTCCTCCTATTCATGTTCATCTAATGTATTTACTGGTTAAAATAACCTGGAGATGATAAATCTTTGAAAGCATATTATCCTTTTTTATTATCATATGGAAACCTTGCAATGAAAGACCAATAATTTTCACTTTACATGGAAGAGACGGGGTTGGATGGAACAGATACTAAGAGGTTTTGTTCAAAGCAGCTTCCTGACTGAAGTAATGAACAATTAAACTACAGCCCAAATGAGAAATGAGAGGAAAACTTTTTAATTTCAAGTGATTCTGCTCTGTAACAGCTCTATAGATTTGCAGGTTTATTAATGCTCAGCTACCTCCTCAGATGACCCTGTTCAATCACCAGCAAAATATTTTTCACCTGCATGTCTAGTTGGCATGCAGTACTCTGTAAGCAAGGACAGCTTGTCTTCCAGCAGCTTCCAGCCTTGGTAGGTATCCTGTCCCTTCTATATCCACCTTCAGGCACAGCTCAGTTGCCCTGAGAAACAATTCTGTGACATCTTCAAATCTGCACCCCAGCATACCCAGGTAAACACATTTCAGTTTGGTAATTTTACTTGCTAAAGACATGCTAAAGAAAACCTACTATTCAAGAAGTTAAGACATCCATGCAATGGGGTGGCAGCCACTACAGGAACTGCAGTGCACCTTCGCTCAGTTGCGTGAGCTGGAGTCCTAAGAATTAACCTGAATTTCTTCTGCTTCAGAAGAAGTTTCTATCACTCATAAAAATTTCTCCAGTCTAACATGGCTTTCACTGGAAACCTGTGCTAAGCCACCTCACAGATGACTGAATAAAAAGAAAACCCTGTTGATTTACCTCAAAGATTTGGATTTAGATTCCTCTTACTTCTTCTCTTTTTTTAAAACTGTTCTGGTTCTGCCCAGTTTAAAGGTAGCCATAGCAGCAAACAAATGCTTACATCCTTATCTGCTCAGTAAGTGTTCCAATCCAACCCTAAATTTACTAAGGCAGGGCAACTTTGTATCTGGCTACACTGGATTAGTTCTCATATCCGTGCATTTCACAAGTGCAAACTAAATTGATCTGAAATAGATTTTAAAAGCATCCACAGATTAATTTACACTGATTTAATCAAATCACTTTAGAACTGTGCTTTTAAACCAACCCAACCTCAGTGTACAGCTGACAAGTATAAACATTACTGGTACACTTACGTTCTGCATCTTCTCTGCATTCAGGATAAATAATTATTCCAAAAGAATAAGTGGGAATATAAGGAAGTAACATACCAGTAGTTTGTCCCTGTTTAATCTCTTCAGCGGTCCTGTCTATCAGGACATAGAGAGACCACACAACGCAGGTGATGGCAATGACATGGAATGTTACAGAGCACATGATCTTCCTCCTCTCGCTGGCTGTCATCTGCAGCTTCTCCCACTGGCAAGAAACACAGAACCAGAGCAAGAAATTAGGTGTTGTAGTTACTAGAGAGTACAAATAGAGAACACTGATAAGAATGAAAACCAGGCAGGAGACCAGTTTCCTCCTAACAAGGATTTTAAAAGTCAGATGGCATTACTGCTCTGGCCCCAGCACTGGTGAGATGGCTGGCAGCTTACTCTGCTGTGACAGGAGCCCTCGTGGTGTTGGAGGGGGCTTCCAGCACTCAGCTCCCATCTGGAGGCTCAGCACAACGTTATCACACTGTGCTGACCCACAAGGGGCAGCTCCAGCACAGAGGGACTCTCACGTGAGGCCTCACACAGCACAAGCAATGCTGTTCCCCACTCAAGGCTGTTTAGCTCTCACCTCCTGTCTCTGGGAGTTTCATTCAATCTTCATGTACATTTAACACCATTTAACAGCAGTGACACTCCCATAGTTTATTTTCAGTGTTTCAAGTGCACTTAAATACATATGCTCTAAGAATATGCAGTAGAACTGGGATGACAGTTTTAGAAGTGAGAGGACATAGCAATTTAAATCCCCAGACCTGCCTCTATCAATAATGCTTATGTAGCCCAAAACAAAACCACAAAATCAGGTCAGTGTCATTTAGCAAAGAAGGAAAGAAACTTGACAACCATTACAGATGCTTCTACTATTCAAGACAGACCCGAGACACCCAGAAGCTCTGTTTTTAATTTTTTTTTTTCCATTCCCCCTATGTATATGATGAAAGTTTTTGCATGTGGGATACACATCCCTCCAAGTATCTTCTTGGAACAGATTGTTATAATGGGCTTTTCTCACACTTTCACAAAATATATGCTGGGGCACATAAACTTCTCGTGCACAGAGATGCGCATTTGATGTCTCCAAAAATAATTTGCAAAAAAAAGAGGACTTTGAAAAGGAGAAATAATGTGGAAGAGGGTGAGGATGACCTGAATGGTATGACTGAAATTACCCATTATGCTGAATTATTGCTTCCACTGCTACACATACAAGAATAGTTGAAACATGAAACAGACTTTGGGATCCTCTCTGTGTTGCCAACAATCTCTTTGGCCAGTCCAAGCCACATTACCAGTTGTGTGGGCATCCAAACCTCATCGTGGCACAAGAATTGAATACTTCCAGGAGTGACATGCTAGACTCATGTCATACTAGAAACTTATATTCTTTCATTCTTCTTAGAAAAAGATTAGACAAAACATTCCCTTTTCATGTTGTAATTTAAACAGAAAATTGCTTTTGCATCTAAACAAAGGTGTTGACTTTTTATTGAAAGTATAATCAAATTATTCTGCCAAAAAATAACCATGTTAAATCTATTTGCAAATGCTTTTACAGAGTCCTGAGGACCTGTGTTTCGAATAATTTATAGTTCTTTTCTGTTCCACAGCTTGAGCTCCTCTGCTGGACAATACCTCCTGTGAACTGCTGGCTTTAGAGCCACCAAACCAACTTGCACCGCCTCACCTCATCAAGAGAAATGACTGCAAAGCAAAAGAGAACGTATTCTGCAAACAGCACACTAGCCCAGAGAGGAAACTCACATCTGTGGGTCACTGCTGCATTATTCCGATGACACAGCACATGGCATTTCCCACTTAAAACAGTCAGCAGTTCTGGATTTTTGAAGTGTTTTTAAAACAAAAAAATCTGCAGAAAATTTAGATTTAATGTCCTTGAAATTTTAAAATGGAGTATCTCTCTTTTGTCTCCCCTCATCTTCAAGACATGACACATTTTGTTTCTCATGCTCTTCCCTTAGTAACTTAAGATGTCAAGTTTAATTCCATTTCTACTCTACAGACAAGCAAAAGCCTTATTATTTGTCCCATCCCGTTCATAATCACCAGTTCCAGCCTGTTTGCTCCTAACTGAAAAGACACATAAAGGCTGAGTTGAACCTACAGAAGCACCTTATCTTCTTGCTGCAGCTGAACCTCTAAAAGGGCTCTTTAGATGTATTTCAGAGGTAAACTCCTGTTTATTGCTCTACCCCTACCTTCTGGCATCTTATCTGTTTCCCACAGATGACCTGTTCAGATATAACTAATGATGTTGAGTGACTCATTTCTGAAGGTGCCCAACATTTTTTTTCTCACAGGGCACAAATATTCAGTAAATGTTTCCCACCCACTCCAGGCAGAGTGAGCACAGAAAAAACAGCTGTCAACTGAAAACTATAGCAACTCTTCTTACTTTGGACTCTCTAAAGTAATTTCTTTACTGTCCTGGCGTTGGGTTGTGCAAAGTACTGTCTGCATAGAAAACAGAGTCTACAATGGTCTGTATTGCAGCTCAATAGAACCTCAGCAGGAGGTTCTATACCCTGTGCCAAGGGGCTACCAAGGAAAAATCTGTGGTTCTTAGAAGGCAATGATCCACCACAGTCATAAGCAGAGGACATCCTATTGGCCAGACTAAGTTTTGCAAATTGTACATCTCTCTAAAAAAATAAGAGGTGTTTGAAATCTGCTCTATTTTCTGTTAGGAGTCATTTTTAGGAATTGGACAAGTTCTTGTAACAGTTTTTGGATGGCTGCAGTCCAGAATTTCCACCCTATATGATTTAGGCTCATCATAACTGAATTTAATGTTTCTCATTTATTCTAGTTCCAGACTGAGGTTATTGTTATTAACCTCTTCCACTTTGGTAGATACAGCAAGATTTCTCTGTGCTAAGAATAGCAGTGACTTCCACCTCAGAATCCTGATGGTAAGGACGACTGAAACTGAAAGCTCAGAGGATGTGGGGGAACCAAAAAACGATACAAGCACAAAACTAGCTTTACAATACAAGTAGCATTTAAGTACCTCTACTTTAAGTCACCAGATTTATGAAAGGTACTTTTCCATAAAACAAAAATATAGGTTCTAGCAACCTGAAGTATTAAAACCTGTCATTTCACAACTTAAGAAAAGGTAAAAATGACAACATATTCACCAGGGAACCTTCTTCTACTTACAATTAATATTTTCTCTAAATAAGTTGGAAAAAAAAGAAGCTACAAATTTTAACTAAATTACACTCAGAAAGTGTGATTTAAAGTAAGTTTAATGTGAAATACTCATATCTGCAAGAGAACATAAAGCCATATGGATCTCGGAGCTGCAAACTGAAGCAGATAACAGTAATACAAAACTCCGTATTAAAAAAAATGTGGATAACTGTAAATACTTTTGTGCTTTAAAATCTGACTGTAGAGAAAAAAAACAGGTTGCTGCATGCACACATATACGTACGTGTGTGTGTACGTATGTATATTTATACCCAGAGAGCTGCTGGGCTATAATAACTATCAGAGCTGGATTCCACTGATGTTGAGTTTGCCAGGCTGAGGGTTAATTTAAATCCTTTTGTACCAACACAGCTGACCAGTCTTCCTAAAGGGCCACAAAAACTAACTAACATGTGGGGAGTACTGCAGGCTCATGGGCAAGGACAGCCTCCTTCCAGAGTGGATCAGTGTTCAATAAAGCATATCCTTGGTTCTGTGCCTACCTTTCGCAAAGGCTTCAGTTTTGTCTCCATGATGAACTCGTACTTGCACAGTTCACAGCATCGCGTATCTGAGCTCTTGATCCACTGCTGCAGGCAGGCCTGGTGCACAAAATGAAGACTTCCCGTACAGTGACAGGGGGTAATCAAAGGGCTCTCATCATCTCCTTCACAGTGACATATCCTGAATCAGAAGCAAAGCTGCTCATTAGGAGAAGAGAAAGCAGAAAGGATGTGGAAGAGGCATGTAGTATCTGTGACCACACATGATTGTTCACTGAGGATCCTGAGACATATATCAAAGGAATGTGTTCCATAAAGGAGCTAAAACCAAGGAACTCCATTGCTACGCAAGCACATACACAGGCACAAAATAATTGAGCACAGACACAGCTAACTAGACAGCTGCTTTCTAACAGATGAGGCAGACACACAGAGCTGACAGAAATGCAGCATCAAAAAAAAAAAAAAAAAGAAATTACAACATTTCATCCAGACCAATAGCACTTAACTGAAAATAGCATTTAAACAGATCAGATAGCACTTCTCAAGACAAAATACGCAGAGAGAGGTATAGCTACTCAAGTATTACAGTTCAAAACAGGAAATAAAGCAAAATACCTAAAACCATAGTGAAACAGCCCACCCCAGTATCACGAACAGTTAATTTAGCCTGGATTTTGCACAAGTGATTAATTCCAGTGCAAATTTGCTAAGAGACAGATTAACACAGCTGAACTGCAGCACTGAATCTGAACCCCAAAACACACCTACTCTAAACAGACTAACGGTTTTGCTTCTCCAATTCTTACTTTGCAAGAGCTTCTAAAGAAGCATTAGCTCTGCAAATTCCCCATTGTCCTCACAGCCTAACTGTGGAAACAGCAAGGATATCCAATATAGTGTTACTACCAGCTGCTGACATTTGATTTCCAGATTCAATTTATACACAACCCTTGGGTTGTATCAAGCATTGTGAAATCCTTCTAACCAAGTGGAAGAGGTCATGAATTGAAAGGGGAATGGTGGGGTGCTCAGGGACTGAACACAAAATTACTAAGCATATGTGAAGTACGTCCTGGCATGCTGCCATCCCTGTCTCATTACTGAAATCTCTTACTGATGTGTAGCATCTTGCCTCTTGCAACCTTGCTGATAGCTGGCAAGTAGAAATGAAGGAGTGGGTGGATTACAACAGCATCTTGTTGATGACAAGCCAGTACTGAACTAGATTTTGGTGGTAATGAGGGGGGAAATCAAATAGTATTGGCAAGTACTAACAAAGCCAGCTTTAGAAAGTGCTGTCAGGGAGGTGAAAGACTAGGATAGTAAAACGCCAGGTAGAGGGATTGGACATTTGCTCCTGTACTTGATGACTCCTGCTCCTCAGCCACATTTTGGAAGTGACAAGCGGCAGACCTGTAGACAAGTGGCCATGAAGACAGTCCTGACCTTGCCGTTCCCACCACCTGTGCACATTAATCCTCTGTGATTGGAACAAGGACATCCATCCTTTTTGGACCTCACATTACAGACATCACACAGGCCGACCACTAACAGCCAGCACTCAGATCCCCCTTTTGACCAAGGCATCCAGAAAGCTTTTTACAAATAAAAAAGTATTGTGGGATACAAACGGAAGGGAAAAAAATTTAAGCTATATTGACCTGATCTCAGAAGCAATTTTCAAGAAGTCTGTTTTCCTTCCGACTCCCACCCTCTGACCAACCCAGCAGTGCTGTCAGGACAACACATTGCTCATTAAACCCTAAGACATGTTCATCTTGGCCTTTATTATGCGTGGCTGAGTCTCTCATAATGTTCCCAGCCTGGGCACTGATAAGAAAATAATACCATCTCAGAACCCCAAACCTGAAACAAATTTTAAGAGAATTTATTTGACTCCAAAAGAAATTATTTTGCTTAGTAGCCTTGTTAAGTGCATCAGAGGAGTGCAAGACAGCAGATAGAAGGCTGCATGCTTCTAATCACACATATTATAGCAAGGTGACAGGGTGAAGAGACAGAAACAGCACAAAGGCAGGGGAAAGCAGAACGGTCACCACCGCACATGGGAGGGTTCAAAGGTAGGTGGTTCTCTGGTAAACCAACCTGCAGGTATCCCCCGATGTGGACACAGGGGAGAGAGGGGGGAACTTTTCTGAGAGGGGGGAAGGGCAGTCAAGGTCACTGTCCTTCTCAACTGAACAGAGTGGTGCCCGCTGCTCTTTCGTTTTCAGTTTCACTGAGGTGCTGTCCTCAAAGACGTCATCGTCTCCCATATCGTCTGAACAGAAGTCCGTGCTTTCCACCAGCATGCTGGAGGATTTCTCTGCTTGGAAGTGACTGGAATAGCTCTCAAGTTCATGAAATTTATGCAGGCTGCTGATGCTGGAGGTGTGGGAGAAGGAAAAAAGGTAACGCAACAGTTTTTTGCTCCTTGAGGTGTCATGGTCCACTTTGTCCTCCAGCAAGGGGATATGTACAGCGCTGTGGTTCTCTGCTCCTCCTGATGCACTCGAGTAGTTGGAAAGGGAAGGGATATAGGAGTGCTTAGAGTTGCTAAAAGAAAGAGGCCTGAGATTCAGCGGTTTCCTCTCTTTAAGATGAAATTTGTTAATCCTTAAACACTGCTCTTGAGTCGGGGTCAATTTGCCTTCTGAGCATGTTCGCTCCACATAGTCAAAGCACTCGCTGGTGCTCTGTGCCTTCTGGTCCACGTCATTGAGGGACTTGGAGAATTTCAGAGTGCGGGTGGGCTTTACATTCTTAGCAGTTCTGAGTGCCTGGCCCCGATCCTGCCCACGGGAGTTTCTCTTTGCTGCATGAAACGTGTCCTGACAGATTACTGTCACAGTGACCCCTTGTGTCAGAGGGCTCTGGCAGTGTGGATTTTTCAAGACAACAGCAGACTGCACTGGACTGTGATGACAACACTCAGAAAACACTGCACTGGAACTGCATGCAGAACAGTGGAATAAAAGCACAGAAAGTAAAAAACAATTACAAAAGAGAACACATATAATTAAAAGTGAAGAAATGAGAATTACGGCTAGTGTGACAATGGCAAACGTAGCAGGGCCAAACAGTCAGTAGGATTCAACGAAGCAGTGTTAGACAGCAGTTGAGTCAAACAAATGGGATGCTTCGTGTGGGAACCCCACATTGCTTTCTTCCCTGTAAACGTGCTTTTTCAGTTTTGTTTCTCCTTAATTTGAACCTTGCATGAGCCTCACTGTAGCCACGCAAATGACACACTTTACCTGCAGATGTCCTGGTTGGATGGGGTAACAGAAGTCCGAGAGAAGCTATGAGGGGCAGAGATAGAGGTTGGACTTCCAGCCTGCAGTGACATTAAAACAAACAAAAAAACCCCAAGTCACAAGTCAGTATGCACAGCAATCACCTTCAGGGTGAAACCCAGCATATGGAGTCAGATATCCTCTACATCAGATATTCAAAGGCTAGTTGCAAGAAAGTAGCTTCATTGTTGAATGTGAGAAGGGGAGGTCACACAGCTTCATTCTTGAAAAAGTAGGGATCATAACAGAAATGTTTTACCCCAAGGTCAAATGCAGACATCTCTGGAGTGGAACCTGCCAGCTGTCAAACCTTGCACAGGACAACAGCTCAGGAAATGAGCAATGTTATAGTAATTAGAATAATTAGATGAAAGTCTGTGTATAGACTAGCTGGAATTTAGCTACAATGTAATAGCTAATCCTTCCTCTTATAATGATGGCAAGAGATTGGAGGCTTGGGGTTTTCTTCACAAGACAGAATTGTCAGTAATTCAGTATCTCAAACACTACTTGGGGACTTATATTCTGAACTAGCATATGCACATGAGCACCACTGCCAACCCAGACGTACCCTGAAGTACTTTTTGTACTTTGTGAGGCCTTTTCATCCTGCTCTTACTCGAACAGGGTCTTCCATCTACCTGGAGGTGTGGCAGCAGTCACGTTCGTAAGTCACAACAAGAGCACAGCGAGAGTAAAAAAACTGAAGAATTCGGAATTCAGCTGAACTAACTCAAAAAACTAAAGCTAAGCACTTAGCACATTTAACACTTAATAGACAAGTCTCTAAAATCAATATGGTAAGAATGAGCATTGTATCGGAGCTGGGACTCCAGGGGCTATTACTAAAGACCTTTTCTGCTGCTGTGTTCTGTGAGTCATTTCGACAAACTTCTCAACTCTTCCTAGAGGCTTTGGTGAGGAGGAGACCTGGGTTAATAACTTTGGAATAGAGAAACTTTAAACCTGGTTCTCCCATGTTCCACAGCTGCTGGATAGGCTGTGCTGCTCACCCAGCACTGCAAAACACTGCTTGCATTTCAAAATTCAGACAAAGGTTTACAGTTCTTTTGATCTGCAAAGCAAAGGCTGAAACCCAGGAAGGAACAAGGCAATCAATCAGCAGAACAACAGAATTGTCATCACCACGCTGGGCTTCACAGAAACCAGCACAGACAGCAGAGACCTGGGCCAAGCAAGTGCACTAAGCCAGACCCCGGGAAACCTCAGGTGACAAAAGGTGTGTTGCCACAGAAGCACACTGTGCCCAGCTCTGTGCTTCAGCTTCAGACACCAGATTGGCTCAGACATCACTGCTTCAGTGAGCTCTGGTCACAGTGCAACACACACACATTGTATCTGTCTCAGGACTCTTCAATTTTATACTTAATTTATTAAAAGCCCTTACTGTATATTTAAACAAGGCTGCTGCAGGCTTTTACACCCCTGCAGCAAAAGCAAAGTTCCTTGTCACATATTATACCCTTCTTTCTTTGCCACAGAAGATACAAGGATATACATGCTACTTTATAAATACAGATACAACCATGATCTTCCATGTCACAGAACTCACCTGTTGGGGTTTTACTTCTCTAGTCAACAGCACTATAGACAGCAATGTACCTGCCCTCACATTGGGATGCCTCAGGTGCACTGAGACTGAAAAAACAGGTATCCATTTACAGATGGGTCTGCAGGAATGGAAGGCAAGACTCGACCAAGACTCAAGCACACACCTCCTGACCCTTAGTAAGATGCTGTAACTTATTTCCCATCTTACCCAGCTAAGTTCATGTATAGAATAAAACTCCAGAGAAAAACTTTGGGCCAGAAAGCAAACAGAACTATGTTACGATTGTGACGAAACAAATTAAAGACAAATATCAATTATTGGCTTTATCCTGGAAACTATGATTCTTTACATTTTACACCACTTATACATATGTGCAGGTGAATTCAGGTATTACTTGGAAATATGGTCTCTATTTGATACTTAACCTCTCCCAAAAGCAGGTACATCTCTGACTTCAAATCCTATCTTTTAAAAAGTGTTTATGCAGTAATTACTTCCATTCAACTGTAAGTCTGACAGTGTAGTAAAAGATGTGACACTCTAAGCTGTTTCATTATGCAAATGAAAATTAATAAAACTTAAATAACAGATTGCTAAATAAGTCTTTTTAACTAATCTTCTAAAAACAAAACATTAAACCAGTAAAACAGCATGTTGCATTCTGCCATGGAAACAGAGCCATATATTGTTGGAAATGAAGTCACAAATCAATTAATAAATCGGTACCAGGATTTACGTTATGATCAAATCACAGAAGGTAACCTGCTTAGAATGAATCCAGTCCCTCAAATCGTTTTCCCAAAAAAGGCAGCAGAATATATGATGTAACAGTCTAAAGGCAGATGATTACATTCATAGATCCAAAATTTCCCTTCCAAAAAGATGTTTACTGGTTTTGTCATCCAATTGTCTGGTACCAAGACAGTGTCAAAGTCTCACCACTTGGGAAATCAAAAGGCTGGGACAAACAAGGAATTGTGGAATTTCATTTGCATTTCAAACTTATTATTCTGTTTCTAGATGCCAGCACTGTTCAGGACAGCTTGCAAAACTCCCACATCTTTTGGCACATTTCCTCTCCCCTTACCTTTCTGCTTCAGAACAAAAGGTCTTTTTCTCAGTTTTCATACCAAATGAAAATGCAACCAAAATGTGAACAGAAATTAACACACTTGGATAGGCACCACAAAGAGGAACAACAAAACAGTGGAGGAGGTTATGCCCCATCCTTGCTGTAAGCTAACACAAGCTGTGGTTGCCACGAAAAGCCATGGTTCAATGAGCCTCCAGTCAGTCTGTCCTCCTTTCATCCCATGCTTTTTGCTTATAAAACTATTTACACAGCTGCACTGCAACTCAGAGTAGGATAGCGAGGTGAGGTAAAACTAACCATTGCTTTAATGCCAGTCACTTTCCTAGCTACAGCTGCCAGAGGAACATCAGTCAGTGAGAGCACTGAGTCTCTAACAGTGAGGCACAACTCCCTGACAAGAGCATAGTAAAATGCAAACTGCTGCCAAAAGCCTAAGTACTAAGTTCTGCCAGTTCTGGAAGCAGGGCTACAAGCAGATAATGCTGGCCAGTCCACTCAGCTCATGGGGGTTTACTAACTCAGACAGAGGTGCCACAGAAAAGAAGAAACATGGGCAGACTTGGGCCAGAACAGGGCAAAGAGAAGGTAGTGATGGGTGAATGACACAGTGAGGTGGATCCAGCTAGCCTGGAGCTCTAATGTTGCTCCAACATAGGGCTCAGCTCTGAAGAGGCACAGAAAACAAGCAATCAAAGCCCTCTCCACTCTGTAGTTTCTGGCACACACACCACCCTTACTGCCCCAGCAGCACCTGCACCAAACTGGCTACTTGTGATGACAACAGCAGCAGTAGGTTTTAAAGCACTCTGTCTCCCAGGGGGTTTCTGCCATGCTCATATGTGACATGCAGCTTAAGCCTTGAGAGCCTGAATTTGACCCTTCTAACCCCATAACTGCTTGCTGAATCTCTGTGGACTTCCACATCCTTCACATGGTGGAATATCACCTCCCTAAACAAGCTATGTACTAGTGAGTTACTCTGCACAGCCCAACTGGTTGCCTAAAATAGCTTAGGACTAAAGGTCAATAGTTAGTTAATTGTGTATATTGACATTCCCATCTAATGCAATTCAGTGAGGTCACAGCATGGCCTCCTGCACTGCTGTTTGGACAATCACAGCACTTCTGAAGGTAACAATCCCTGGAAGCCTATAGTTCTCTGGAGGGTTGCCAGCAGAAACATATACATTTTTTTATATACATATACGTGTGTGTGCATGCATATATATGATACATACACATGCATATGTGTGCTGCCATAACTAGTTGTTCTCACTCTGCCCCCATTTCATGAACAGTGTTATCAGTTGGTGAGAGAACTCAGCCAAGATTACCTACTTGGCTGCACACCAAAAACCAAAAAACCCACCCTGCCAAAGAAAATAAAGTCGTCTTTGAAGTGAGCCATAGTGAACATGCCAACAGCTTGGGAATATTTCAAGGTAACCTGCTTATCTGAGATGGCACTGTTGCTGTTGTCCTGCTCTGGGCTGCACTTCAGTACTAGCAATTATATCTCATTTTAAAGAACAGAGCCTGTCACATTCTAAAAAAGGTAAAAAGGTAAAAAATTATATCCCACTTAACTCTAGTAGAATTTCTCAAGTGACTGGAAGTCTAAAGGAAGCAAAGAAAGGTTTTGCCCCACACCTGCAATTTGCCATTTCTAGATGCCACATGAATAGGAACAATAGTGTGACCCTACTATTTGTGCTACAAAAACATCTAAAGGTCTCAGCCAAGGATCTGGAACTAACATAGTAAGAACTATGCACATTTAATAACAGAGCACATCTCCTCTGGACAGACAAAGTGTTAGAAAAAGAAGTACAATTTAAGTCTTTTACTCAGGAGGAACTGCAGCACAAGAAGTTTCAGGCAAATAAATTTAGCAATAGAGTAAGGAGCCAAACACTCTGCAACCCAAATTTCAATCTGGCATTTTGATTATGGGCTTGCCTTTATTTTACACTCTCCTGACAAAGAGTTATTTTCTGTTTATCTTGTAGACCCTACTCAAACACCTAGTAAGAAAGCAAAGCTGCTGCTAGACATGGTAGGCACTCATCTTGCATGCTCCATCTCCAGAGGCAGCAAAAGCCCCAGGCTCTGCTCCTCCCTTAGTTTACACTTCCAGAAACCAAGACCATCTATGAAGAGACCCAGGGAATCTGACTCTGTCTATGCTACCCCTGCCCCCATTCACCTCCCCTCCCTTCGGCAAAGGCAGCTCCAACCTTATCTCATCCACAGCGGAGCCAACTGTACTAACCTGACACTTGAGAGGCAGAACAGGCACCTATGGACAGAGCGGATGTTGTGACAGGCAGACAGCCCTGCTGACAGGCTGGTTTTGAAAGCTTTTACTAAATACCAACACGGCAGGATCAAGCATCAACAAAAGCAACTTCTGATCTTCTCCCTACCACACTCATGCCATTTTGACTTCCAGTGCATACTAAAATCAAATGTCTTTAAGTGGGATAAGATGAATTATTAGAATGGAGAGTAGTTAAAAAATCAGGGGGAGGGAGTGAGCCTGGGGGAGAGATATAGTAAAGAGGCATCTGGAAATTTCAGGATGATCAACTTTACCATTTTTGCAACATTTTGATAGGAACCAGGAGTCAGCTGTTGGAAGAACTTCCATACTTTAAATAATATATATAACTGTAATTAAAATTATGTCTAGCAGCTAGGAGGAAAGCTGAATTCAGCTTTCCTTTGTTGTTCCTACAGAAATTTGAAGGAGGATTCTGGCAGGAACTTTCTCTAGAGATTCCATGACTAAAGAAACTAGAGAAAGAAGACTATCTATCCCTTCGAAATCTGCACTAATGCAACACAGCCTGCCTACAGCTCAGGTTTAATGTTGTCTAAAACCAACTGTACAGGTTGTGCAGGGAGAAGAAGAAATAAAAAATATATATGACCTTTGACTTTAAAATCTTTCTCAAAATATCTTGAATGGACTGAGGGAACAAAAGAGGAAAGGAAACTCCTGAGGGTTCCTCCTTCATGGAGTGCCTTTATACGTACATGAAGTAAGAATCCAGCGCCAGGAGAGGGGATTTATCACAGTACAGGGACACTATCACACTCCTTATGAACATGACTGCACTGTGCCCCAGTATAATATTACTTGCTCTTATGGTTGGGGAAGGGAGTATACCTTCATCTTCACACTACACAATTTTTCCCATCTTTTCATTTCCCCAGTAGTTCAGTGGGAGGATTTAAAGAAATTTTTTTAAAGCAACTTCTCTTTCCCTACCCCCTACCTGAACAGAGCACCTCTGAGCAGCAGTTCTTTCCAGTAAGCCTTGGTCATCTGATAAGACTACAGCATAGTGAAGCTCTGTGACTGAAAAACCTGGACTGCTTTTCTATGGACAAATGCTCACTGAATCCAGCAAAGCTTCAGGCAACAGTGGACGTGTGTATTCATATGCTTTTCTAAATCTGTTCCAAGCTGATGAACAGCCTAAATGGATTTTAAATTTCATAGCAAGCTTAGGCTACCACTTTGTGTCTACACTCGCTATTCAGCCTAAGAATAATCTAATACTTTACAGTGTGTGTCTGCTCAAAAGATAAAACTATACAGGCCTTCAGAAAAGACAAAGAATTTACATTTTTTAAGGAGTGCACTTTTGATTCCTTTGCTGTTATCTCAGCCTTAGCATTTTCAAAATTTAACCCTTAAAGGGCCATGAAAATAAGCCTACAAACTGCTTCCCCATTACAGTAAAGTCAGCCCTCCAGAGCAATCAGATGACAGGAACAGCACACAGATGACCTGAAGATATTTCCATACATCACATTATCAGTTCCAGGATATGTCAGACACTTTGACAGTAAACAATACCACTAATTTGAGGGTAACTGTTTACAGACCAGTTTTTTTAGTGACCTCATTTCATCTGCTTGTAAGCACAATTCCTTCCTCTATAAGCAGAGGGCATGAATTACCACCACTGTGAAAATACCTTTTTTAGCTGTTCCCAGTGACTAGCTGTGTTTTAGGGTCAATTTCTTCTATATTTAGAGGATGAAGCTTGTATAAAGTTTAATTATTTCTCTGTGTGGCTTGTATGATGAAGGCACTTTGCAGCAATCAGTGGCTTCTTGGCAAAAATGCTGGCTTAGGGAAACAGCCGAGATGGGGATCTGGGCTGTATTCCCCTCTGTCAATTGGGGCCATTTCAATCAGCATCACTGTGCTGGAACAGGGCAAGTGGGGGATTGGGAAGTGTTTAAGTCCCCTGAGTAAATAAATTCAAGTTTCCTTCAACAATATTTTTTTTGTTTCAAAACAAACATGAAAGATCCCAGAAATTCAAACATTTCACATGGAGCAGATTTAAAAGGAGCGTTTGAAATATATACACCAAAAAAAGCAAAGAAGGGCCCTGGAGGAACGCCACATCTCCCAGCGTGCAACATACTGTACAAAACCTAATGGCACCATATGAAGATCCTCCTACATCTTATTCCCTGCTCCTTTTTCTCCTGTTTCTGGCCTCCATCCCTAGCCAAGTATCCAGGTGATCGCTTTTTCTTGGCGTGGCCACATGTACTAGCATCTCTTCTGCCTCTCCTAGCATCTGCCTCTTGGAGAACTGCCTTTTTGCCCCTTTCTCCCGAGGGACACCTCCACCTGGCCCCAACACTGGGAGTCTATATTCGGAGAGGTCCTGCTACCTCTACCAGCTGATTTCATTTTCAGTGGCACCATCTGTCTGCCTCACTCCTTGATCACTTTTAGCCCTAGGGCATTGCTTTCCTTGGTCACATCGAGTAACACAGCATCCTTTCTTGGCTAGAGGCTGAGTTCTGACTCAATCTTTTCCACTCAAATTGGACTGTGCAAGTGAGAGCAGTGGAAAGATACACAATAATAATCACAGCAGGTTTGTAATGACATATCAGCACCAGAAAAGCTTTGAATCAAGTGTCAGTGCCAAGCATTAGTAGCAGATTTCCTAGGTTGCTGTGCTGTAAGCTAGAATTGGGTAGAAAAACAATGGCTGAAACAGTCACTTGCAGGAAGCATGATTATTTCTGTACAAACACACACGCACATTAACGTATCTAGAAATGCAGCATGTAATTGATTTAACTCAATTTCGGTTAAAAAGCTCCTCTTAAAATGGTATAGTATCAACAAGTTCTGGGGACTTCAGAAAGGGCTATACAGGTAGCCAAGCATTTCCATACTTATTCCTCTACATGTATTCAACCTGCCTTATTGGTCAGGTTGCTATTCTAAACAATAAAAAAAAAAGGCACTTTACTATTAAACCTCAGAACCAAAGAAAAATTTTCCATGTACCTTCCATGCAGTATCCCACTACTATACTCTTTTCTGATTTGTAATATAAATTGCTTGCAACAGCCAAACCACCTGTAGACCACAAAATAATTGTGGCAGCTGAGCACTGAACTGTCTGGATGCAAAAGGCAGAGTTCAGATGTAGAAGGCAGATCAGGGAGAGGGACATCTACCCTCTGCCCTTGTTCAGCTTTCTCTCCAGAGTGGAGCAGGTGCACCGAAAAGACCAGACACAGAGGTGACAGAGGAGCAGTAAGAACATCAGCACCTCTGGGAAGCTCATTTTGTAATCAAAAAGTCTCCCCCATTAAACTGGCAAAGCTGACTTTTGACCCCCCTGAGAACTTTAGCTTTTGCAACACAGAGCAATCACACTGAATGTTTCAGTGCTTCAAGATAAACATAAATATTGATGTCTCACTTGCCAGCACTCCCAGGGAGACCTTTGCCAGAGTGCAAGGTCCTTTCCACTGCACTGCCACGCTACCAGTCCTTGATGAATTAAGAATGAACTGTGCAGATTTGTATGAATACCAAACTGCTGGTGCCAAAAGGCTTGTGCTGGTTTCAGACACTCTGGGAAAAGTATGACAACACTTAATGGCAAAACTACTATCTCTGCTGAACAAAACCTGACAATCCAATTAAGGATCCCTAAGAAGGTAAGAGCCAGGGTAAGAAGGAACAGGCATAGTTCTATTTTAGAAAAGCTCAGATGAGAAGTTACAGTCACACAGTATTTATTGCAAAACCCTTTACGTGAATGCACATTTTCTGATGCCAAATGAAAATCACAATCCTGCATCAATCCATAATAACAACACCTTCAGTTTGATCACTACCTTGTGCACTTGACAGTTGCCCAGCTCATTATTTAGGACACCCAGTAATTCTGTCTTTTGGCTCCAAAGTTAAACTTGTCTGTGCCCATATAAACCACAGATTAATGCAGACACTGTTTCCCCTGCTTGGAGATAGTCATGAATAGCTCCCTAGATCCAGAAGCACCCAGAATAGAAAAAAGGGACTTGAGTTTGTCACAGCCATGATGACTCATTCTTTCATTAAAAGTCACTACTATTAGTGACATAAACTGTGGCAATGAAGGGTTGAAGCTTACGCACACCGTGAAAAATACTGGTTAACCAGCACAGCCTTGCTTGCATGAAGGCTTTAAGCAATTGCACTTGTTTAAGCAATAAGTTGTCAGGCTTACAGCTAATTAAAAGTCTTATTTGCAGTGTAGAAGTAGGAGTAGGGTATGTCTTGCAATAATTATCTGGGACAGAAGATACTTCTTTTTTAATGGCATAACAAAACAATTGTGGACTTTTTTCCTTAATGGCATAACAAAACAATTGTGGGTTTGATGTGTCCACTGGCTATACCAGAGTGTGATTAGAAAGCGTGGAGCATCTTCTCTTACACAATCAGGGTCTGTAAAAGCAAGCACTTTAAAATACTAACACAGTCATGCCCTGATAACAATATCATGGTGCTAAAAACAATTTAGTGTGGAAGTAACAACAAAATAATGTTTAATCACATATCTTATTCATGTTATGGGATGCACAGCTATACATACCTTATGTAACTTTATCTTACAAAACAACATACTTGAGCGATGTTTTTGGAGCCATTTTCCCTCCAAGATAAGATCTCAGGCATCTGTCATCTATCTTGCTCCTACCAAGCTAAGGAGGATGATAGTGTGAAAGAGAAAACCTACTGTAGCTTCCATTTCATTCGACCTGTAAAGAGAGTCTGCAAAACACCAGAGTTCTAATGTTTCAGGAGTGACTATCAATGACAGACAGGCATAAAAAGCATTTTCTACTGGTCGCATTGTCACATATATCACCCCAGTTTTGAAATGAAAGAAATCCCAGTATTCCCAAGACCGAGTTATATTGAGGAACATACCTTTGAGATGTTACTAGAGCGGCTCACAGAATGCCCCAAAGCCTTCTCATTCTGAAAGAAAAACAGGATCATTGCAGCAACAAGTCACAGTTATGAAAATATTTTAAAACTGGCATTAGAAACCAAATTCCATGGAGAAAGTCTTACAGGTGGCTTTTAAAGATGTTCCTTCTATTGACATCAGCCTGATTTATGATAATCATCACTAAATTGCTTTGTTTGCTAACAAGATATTACCTTACAGAAAATCACACAGGCAAGACAAATACAAACATGAGAAATACTAAAAGAATTATTTCTTCTCTTTGTGAATACTGTAAAGCTCTTTACTCAGATGGCATCTATTTTGGAAATGAAGACCTGCTTCATCTACATTTAAACACAAACATCCAACCACTTAAACTGAAAGCTCTTGCTGAAAGAAAAAAGTATCACAGTGTTGACTGGAAACAATTGTAAATAAACACATGCAAGTCACTGCAGGAGATAAAGCAGAATTATTGAGGAACTTCCTATCTACTACAGAACTCAGAATTAAACTGGAAATATCATACAAGATGGAAACACAGAAGCTGCAATTCTAAAAACTGAAATCAGTGATGACTGTATCAGTTACTCACTTTTCAGCGTGCAGACCCCCTCACTGATAAGCATGACAACCTTATCTCCTATGAAAATAAACTGTAAGCTTCACCAAGGTATTTCATACTTTAAGGATACTCAGTTTCTGAACATCGACTCAGTGTAACTGGACACAATCGCTCCGCTGGGAAGAGCCTAGAAATTGCTCTAAAAATATTTTCTGAATAAAATCCAATAAAAAATACTTTTCTCCTAAATAAATATTACAAACAGGGCAAGTCATAACATTTGGTTACAGATCAGTACCTATGTTCCTCTAATTCTGTGAAGCTGGGATGCAACTGGATTTAAACCCTCTGAAAAAAGAGTGAATTTACTACTTTCTCCTGTGAGCTCTATGCTAGGTAAGAGTTTCTAGGAGTGCATCTTTTTGTCTGGGATTTTAAGAAACAAATTCTTTCACCTTTATTCCTGAAGATAATTTAACCTAACAGAGACACTTTGATTGAGAGCACTCTCTTCCGGTTCTTCTTGGCACTGACAAATCAGACCGGGATCAGAATTCCTGCCTATATAACAAACAGAGATATAAAAAATTCCCCACCAAACAGTCAACTGCTGTTATTCCTAGATCAGCTTGGGCAAAGCACACCGGTCTCAGACTTCATGCCTACAGTTTGCTACAATTCAAGCGTTCAATGACTAAAGCCCGTATCAAGAAAGCCTGGCTGGCTGGGCACTCAGATGCTCAGACCCATACTTTGAGATCCCTGTGCTCCCAAATACTTCTTCCTACAGCACATCCACAGAGCAAATTCAAAACTTTGTGATGAGAAAAGAGAAGGCAAGGCATAAACCACCAGCATGTGCTTACAAAAGTAGGGTGCCCCCTCCTTACAGCACCAGTTGACTCTCAACACAGCCCTGGGCACTCCATCAGTTGACAGATAAGAGTTGCATTTCCTTCCTTAGAAACAAATGAATAAGCAAATACAGCATTCTGCAATCCTCTGTACGTCCAATTACCCAGAAGCCAGTAAAACAATGTTTCAAAAGAACAGGGGGGAAGTGATCAGGGAAAACCACATGCCAGGTTTGACTGACGGCCAGAACAAAAACCAGCAAGGATCAGTTTAAGGTCTGGAATAGTTGTGGCCCAAATTTGAATGCCAGGTTTGTATACTGCAAGGCTGAGTTTGATTTTCCAGATGACTGTGAACTTCTGTTACATAGATAACAGTATTCCTGGAACAGAAACAAACACAAAGACTCCCCAAAACATGGACATAATGCTTATGTGAAGACTAATGTTGGATGGGACTACTGCCAGAACCTGTACAGCTACGAATTGCCTCCAATCATAAGGGAAAGACCTGGCTGATTTCATCAAAGGCAGTGTAACTACAGAAACAGGGAAAAAAAAAAGTTCATTCAAGCTACAGAAGACAGGAGAAGGAAAAAAGGGGGCAAGAACATGTTCTCAAGCTATGACGAAAAGAGACTTACACAAGCTGGCAAGCAGAAATACTTGTCACTGCATTTGTGCAAGGTGTGGGGGAAGCAGGCTGTGCTTGGCCTTCTAGGGATGTGTGGGAGGTAAACAGAGCAAGGCTACGTGGGACAAGGGAAAATGATAGTGAAGAGCGGGATTCATGGGTAAGAATCTCCCTGAAGCAACACATATAGCTCCACACTGGTGACAGTCTCCAATCCAGCCCTAGACTTCTGGGTGAATTTCCTAAGGACAAAATTAAACACAGCAGAGGTTTCTTTACATTCACTCAATGGCTCCCAAATACTGCTGCCTAGCTGGAGAAGATGCCTGCAAGGGAGTGTGACTGAACTTACACAGGCACCTGTGTTGAAAAGGATGTCCTAAATTCAATCACCATGAACAAGCAGGAGGACAAGACCTGTATCTGCACAACATGGTAGATGATGCAGAACCAACAGACTTTTAGCCATTGCCACAGAAACTAGTTTTTCTACCTCTGCTCCCAGAACTGATTAGATCTGACAGACGCCAGGAGCCTCTAAGAGACAGATGTGCATACTATCTTTATTCATCTACTGTTAGAAGCATACCTATCAGAGGTTTCAGTCAGTAGATGACTGCAAACAGTTGGGTTTTTTTACTGAAAGAGTGACCATTTTAAAACAAAAAAGCAGTGTTGAAAAATATTCCCTTAAGGGCTACAGAGAGCTTGCACACATATATTTAGGTATCTGTGATATCCCTAATGGACTCCAAAGCACCTAAGTGCTTTTTAACATCTCTGTTTTTTACCGCACAGAGCTGGTACATCTACATAACACCAACAGGAAATTCACTATAGTCTTAGCCCAGGTTGGCCAAAACCTGTACTCAGTAAGAGCTACTTATCCTGACATGGAGGAAAAGCACCAACTCAGCTGTATTTTTGAGGAGCGACAACTGCTCCAATAGCCACTACCAAATCCAACACAGACTTGCAAATAATATGTACATTTTTCAGTCTGGCTGACCCATCAATTACCAAGTAGCCCCATCATCCAGATAAAACTGCATCAGCCTTTGGACACCAACTGACCCTGCCTTAGCCTGTCATCTAATCAGGCACAGTTTTTGAAATGTCTCATCGTTTACATATACACAGACTTTAAAATGTGTTGGGCTGAAAAACTGAGATAAACAACTGAGTTTTGGTGTGCAACAGCCATTTCCAGTTCACAGTGACCACTCAAGTAGCACTCCCTGCTGAAGGAACATATTGTGCTTTCTTGTAAGTTTCTGCAAAGGACCAAAAACTTTTTTTTTTTTTTAAATCATTTAACAGCAACAGAAACACTTCTAAGTAATACAGTTGATGAAGTATAGCTGTGCTGTTTAATTCTCTTCTAGAAATAAAATAATGAACATCTACCCTTCAGGACAAAGCACTGTGGAAGCCATTAAATAGAGCCAGAACTTGCTGGTGTTCCCCATGCTGCGATACATTAAGATATTGTATGTTTTTCAGTCATTAAGATGGAAAAAAGCTATAAAGCCATGGAAGGAGCTCCTGGAACAGGTAGATTTTAATAGCAGGCACAACTACTAAGTGAGAAATAGAAATGTTAAACAGGTAAAAATTATTTTAAAGGCAAACAAACAAAAGCTCACTTTTCACACTATGTCTTACAGCAGTACATTCATCCTGGGATCTTTCACCATTTACTCACAAACTAACACTGACATACGAGCGGCAAGGCTAAGCTTCTATTATGGTACTACCACTGTCCAACAAATAAAAATCTCCTATTTCTAGTATGCTCCCACTGCACAGTAAGACATATTCTGGTCTGGATTACAGCTCCAAACAAGCTCCCCTTCCCTTTTGCAAAAGCATTAGTTTCTGCACTTGAATGAAAGGTCAAGACTAATGCAACATCTGCCAGCATGGACCATACAATTATCGCCACTTAAAGCAAGCGTCACTCCATTTGGGCAGTTCAGTCTTTCCGTATGGGATAATGGGAATCCTGCCTTTCAAAATCATCCTACTCAACTAGAACCACCTCCCAGGCGTTAAAAAACCCAAAACACAAAACAATAAAAAACCCACCTAGATAGGAAAAAATTACAAGTGCAACTTGTCACTTCTCCTGAGCCATTCACTGTCAGTTACTGCTCTGATGAGGTCCCCATCAGAGCCTGGCTCTAGGGAAATGACTGAAAACCAGAAAAAAAAACCTGCTACTCATTCCTACAGTGACATGATACTCTAATCTCTGAAGTCACTTGCATGCAATTGCCAGAATCCCCCTCCCAATTTTCCTTTCTTTTTCTACCTTCCCCTTGAATTTGCTCCGGACTGTGAGTGACAGAGCTGCCTCCTTCCTTCAGCAGTTGTTTAAGCTCACCTCTGCTTTCCTGCAAGGCTCTTCACCTTGCCTTCTCCATCTTGCTGGCTCATTTTCCCTTCTGCCACCATTCCTCGGTTACCCTTGCATGACACCTCTCCCTTTTTAGTTCAGAGATCTAGAAGCTGATAACTCCCCTTCTGTCCTTCCTTTTACCTCAGTCTTCCATATATTCAGCACTACAAGTTACTTTACCCTTGCTTCCCTACCATAACATACTCACTTTCCACTAATAACACCAGCTACATAACTCACACAGCCCAACTCAGAAGCCTCGTGAGTCCCAGCACACCAGTTCCTACCACCTGAGCCAGAGAAGCCATAGCTGCTCTTGTGCACTTCCAACACCAATGTAACATGCTGACCTTTCTCCAAACTTAGCTGTAGACTTAATGCAGCTTCAGCAAGCGGGCACCCTAAAGAAATACAACTTAGATGTCCTTGTCAGGATGGAAGGTAAAAACATGTATCAGTAAAATAATTCGGTTTTGTGTTTCCAGCACTTTGGTTTCCAGCCATTAAGACAGGTAAATAAAGGACGACAGCGGAAGCAGTTTCATAGCTTTTGCAGCCTTCTTCTGGCTATATCCCTGACTACCTAGGTTTAGTCCTAAATATGGTTAATGCTAAACCCATCTTCATCTCTGCTCACAGACCTGCAGAATAAACTGCAAGCCAGAAGCCAATGAGTTAGCAGGATGACTTTTACTCTCTTTCCACCTGGGAAAGGAGGAGTGAGGGCACCAGAGGATGGTCCTCCTCTGCAATCAAGACACCAATAGCTATGTGTGAACCCAGCATATGCTTGCTTCCTGAAGTCCTAATTATTTAACACTCCAGTGACCTGATAGGGCATTATATTCTCCATTTTGCAATACAACTTTATATTACGTTATATTATGTGATAGCATGGCTTAAGAGCCTGATCTAATGATAGGCATTCTCCAACTAAAATTTCAGTAACAAAGAGCAGAGACCTTGTTTTGAGGATGGTGTTATTGCAATGCTCCAGACACAGATCCCTACAAGGCAAGTACTAATGTCTCAGCCCGACAGGAGACACAGTTAAACAAGCCAGGTCTGACTGGCTAGAGCACTGCCAACTTGTGGTTTTCTAGGTGGACCGTGAAAGGCATTTTAATCTCATTTTGTGCACTACAATTGCATTTTACAATGACAGATTAAGCATGAGATTGGTATCTAGCAAAATCACTTACTCTTATCAGTGAGTGTCATGGGCACTACTTCAACAAAGTCTTTTGGACAAACAATTGCTTTCCTTAATAAAAAACTTTGCAGGAGAGAATGAATAAGAAATGCTTCCATTCTTGGATAATCCCACTTGATTCTCTGGGACCAGCAACCCATGAATCCAGGAATAAGTGCAGAAAGCCAATGTAAGATTTCAGACCTATCACAGTCGAAAATCTATAGCGAGTTCACTGTGGATTTCTCAGACAGCTCTCTAACTTGTTTATTCACATTCACATCAAGCCACTTCACATATAATGGGAGACAAACTTGTAAAAACAACCTGAAGGCAAAAATAAGGCTGACAGTAACAGAGGAGAATTAACAAGTTTTATTCTAGGTGCTGAACTTACAGCTGCACCTGAAAACATCAGCAACGGATATAAAATAATGAGATCATATGGCTTTAACAGAAATGACTGACCAACAAAAGGAAAAGACAACAAGACTTAATGGCTTCAATGGCAAAGCTCAAGAACTTAGGAATTCAAAGAACAGGCCAGGCCCTTGGGCACTTGGGAAGGCAAGTCAAAGAGGCTAACAGATCACAAACAAGAAATATAACTGAGAGGAAATTCAAAGGAGAAGGCAAACAACACAGCAGAATGCTGAAGTTAAATAAGATTATCTTGCAAAAGTCTGCACCACAGTGTGGTCAGAAATACAATGCACTCCATCTTGTCTGCCTGTGAACAGCTCTTAAAACTCGCATGGATGTGTCTGATATTGCACAAACTTGACAGGCATTACATGTTCCAGATTTGGTCCACCTGTGTATAGGTCTGTACTCACTGAGCATTGCTCTGTGCTCAGCCTTGCGTGTTTAGTCCTACGACTATACGAGATACAATGCTTGGATCCTTTCTTGAATCCAGTCATACACTCCATAAGGTTAGGAGTGCATTCTCTTCAAGACGGCCCTCTTCTCCATGGCTTTGTTCTCCACATTTTATTCAACATACCATTTTTCTGCTTTTTTGCACTGCTTTGCTTTACTTCCAAAGACTGCACAAAGTGCATCTGATCATGGATAATCCGCATCTCCAGCTGCCATTTCAAAATGGACATCTGACCTCCATCTTCCTTCTTTAAATTTATGAGATAGAAGATGATATAAAAGCTTTCCTCTTGATGACCTAAGGCTGCCTTACCTGGAAGAGCAAATTTTTATTTATGTACAAGACCATCAGTCTGGTACACTTCACTAAAATTATATTTATTTGCACACTTCCTACATCCACATGCCATGTGCCTGATTTCTAACAAAGAAAGTAGACTGCAAAGTTTGGTACCCAACATGTTTTACAGATGTTCTTACCTTGCTCTTGCCAGACAACCTGCCTAAAATGGATGCACATCTTCATGTGATGCAACACATAAAAATGAATCCTTCCCTCAGGGAACAAATTATATGAACTACAAAAGGCATGATCCAAAAATATATACCTTTCTTGATAATGGAAGCAGTATGCATTAAGCTTACAGTGAAAATGCCATTTCAAACAATTTTGTGTATTTAACAGCAGAAACAGAGAGACAAACGCTGAGGAAGACTGCAATTATAAACAGATTAAAAGGAATAACATTCTATCTTTCGTGAAGTAATTGCATTTAATGCAACTGCTGGAATTCTCATGGCACACTAAACATATCAATATGCCAAAGCAATTGACTATTTTAAACATTCACAGATTAAAAAGCCTCCAGGCAACTGGCAATGTGGAATTGCTCAAGCTGCCAGCAGACACAGGAAGCCTGCAGCCCAGCAGACCTCTGTGAAGAGCTGGCCTTTCTCAGTGTCCGCAGGACTTTGCAGGTGCAGTCACTTATTCCAGGAGCTGGTCATGTTCCAGCACCTGCTCCTGGGGCAGGGCGGTGGCTGCTGCGCAGTTTGCACGTCGTGCGCAACTTGGACACAACACGTGTATGGATCACTGCCTCTGCTCATCCAAGATGGCCCACAAAGCCACTCTCATTTTCAACTCATACCATCAAATTATACTGCTAAAAGAGTGAATTACCAACTCATCTCCCAGCTGAGTTACAAAGGCCTCCTGAATCTAAAACCAGAACAATACTAGAAAACTGGGTACTTCCCAAAGCCACCTTGATGCTTCAAGTAGCTTCTATTTTGCTCAAGGATTTGACTTCTTTTCCTCCTTTTACATTTTAAGATATGATTGCTTATTAGCCTATTTCTGACTGTAGGGACCATAAGGGCAAACAATGTTCCCTATAGAAAATGAAGAACTCACTTCCCAAATGATGCTAGGAAAGTGTTCAGGATATTTTTGTAAACATTTAACATGATATGGCCAAAAGCTCATGACAAAAGAACTCTCGAAAGAGCACTTTTAGATATCAGACCTGTTTAGCAATATCTAGTCAGTACAGAGCAGATTGCTTTTTCCTGAAATTTTATCTTCACATTTTTATCAGTACAGTTTGCAAAATATTCTGCCCTGCAGCATTCCAAGGTCAGTGTTAAACAATCACAAAAATTAAGGAAAATTATGAACTGGGGCCTACAGATGCCATTAAAGTTACTGAGCCAAACACTGGCTGGAGTGAGATCCTTGTGAGAATCTAACCTGTGATATTCTGGAGAGCTTTAAGCACATTATGTTTCTAACAGCATTTGTTGGTAAGGTCAGGGAACTCACAAAGAACAGTGTCTAAGAAAAACAATACATTCAGCCATCCTTAAAGAAAACACTGCTCTTGGAAAAAAGATGATTCACAGCTAAGAGAAAAGGTACTATTCTTTTAAAAGGTAGAGAATTTAAACTGCAGAATGAGAATCTTTTAAAGCTTAAATGTGTTAATAAAAGATTATATTAAATGACTGTTCAGAGTTCTTGACTAATTATCTACGAAATTCAGGTGTCAACTGACTGTCATCCAAATCATTTAAAGAACATGCCTGAGTGAATATCAACATTTACGTTCTTAAATTTTTTTAAATTAACCCCCTCCAAACACACACAACCCTCCCCCCACCCAAAACTATAGAAAGCACATACACAGCCAACTACCCTCTCTTTTCCCAAAACTCAAACCCTGATACCAGAAACAAATGTAAAAAAGTCTTTAGATGTAGCAGGCTACTCTAGCCAGTAATCCAAGAATATTTTATGTCATTTTGTCTGAAAAGCACAGCTGGTCTCACATGGGGCCTCACCTGATGCTATGGGACGCTGCCAACTAGTGAGAGTCCAGAGAGGGCTACGTGGGACCAGGCAGAAGACCATTGCCGGGCACAACGCCACTCATGGGCACCCACTGGTGCTATCCCTGTTCTGCACTGTTTGGTGACGTGAACATTTAGAGTCATTACATTATTACAGTACCACTGCATGGCAAGAACATGGTAAGGCAGTGATTTGAAACACCTGGCTACATCCCCAGCCTCCTGTGCTTCTGCTAACCATCCCCTCTGCAGCGTGGCCCAGCCAGGACAGTTTTTGCAATTGCGTATTTCAGGGCTTCCCGCACAATTCAGAGCCCAAGAAGCCAAAGTATGATGTCTCCTGCTTTCACACATCTGTCTGCCACACTGTTCTGTTTGCTCACAGTTCTGTGTGAACAACAGTGACTCAAGATGGCAAATTCTCACTGACCAAGAAATTCCATGATTTGCACAGTGCTAGAAGCTGCAAAAGCCTCTTCTGTTAAACACACAGGATCTAACACATTCTACATGTACCTCTTTTTTTAGCCTAAAAACCTGTAGTCATTAACTTAATTTCCACATTTGGGGTGCTGCACTTGAAATGTCAACGTATCCAGTAATGGTAAGGGAACTTAGGGTGCAGGTTCCCAAAAGTCACAGATAAATAAGTTTCAGAAACCAGCACACAAAGGGTATGCTGAGAAATACCACATTTTTCGGTCATAAGCAGATACTCTGGCCCTCTCTCAGAGGATGTTCAGAATCTGTTACTCACAGGAGAAAATCCTGCTGGTTCTGGTTACCTTCCAACCATATAGCAGGAACAGAGAAAGTAAAGCAAAGCACCCTACATCACAGATATCAAAGGAAGAAAAATGAAAATGCGGGGAAAGTGAAGGATAGAAGCAGAATTTTGCTGTGCTCCATTAATCTTTCCTGTATATCACTCATTAAGTGGGTCCCTGATATAGGAGTAGGATAAGAATTCAGCATCTATCTGCAAGGCAGTTACGACCACCTAAATCCACACCTGCAGAAATGCAAAGAGTTCAGTAGCAGACAGATGGGGTGATCAACAATAAGTCATAGAATGGTCTTTATATGAATGCACCTGAAGCAATGAATTATTAAACCAGAAAGTAAATAAGATGAAAAAAACCCCACACAGTTAAATATCAAGACTTCCCAATTGTACCCAACACCTTCAGAACACCAGGAAGCAGGTGACTCAAACCAGCTATTGCAGGCTAAGACATTTACAATTAGATGACTTATTTCCTGGAAGAAGCAATAAAACAGCACTCCATGAAAACACAGTGGTCCCACCAAAACCAAGAAGAAAAGCCTGTGGTCTCAGGAATCACAGAAGCAATTAGGTTGGAAAAGACCTCTGAGATTGAGTCCAACCTGTGACTGAACACCACCATGTCAACTAGACCACTGCGCTAAGCGCAACGTCCAGTCTTACCTTAAAGACCTCCTGGGACGGTGACTCCACCACCTCCCTGGGCAGTTAATTCCAATATACAATCATCCTTTCTGTGAAAAATTTCTTTCTAATGTCCAACCAAACTTCCTTTGGCACAGTTTAAGAATATGTCCTCTTGTTGGTTGCCTGTGAGAAGAGACTGACCCCCACCCAGCTACAACCTCCTTTCAGGTAGCTGTTGAGGCTTCTCTTCTCCAGGCTAAACACGCCCAGCTCCCTCAGCCACTCTGCATAGGACTTGTGCTCCAGACTTTTCACCAGCTTCGCTGTCCTTCTCTGGACACCCTCCAGCACCACAATGTCCTTTTTAAAGCAAAGGGGCCCAAAACTCAATGCAGAACTCGAGGTGCAGCCTCACCAGTGCTGAGTACAGGGGAAGAATCAC
Organism: Oxyruncus cristatus; assembly: GCA_013399855.1. Classification (NCBI taxonomy): domain Eukaryota; kingdom Metazoa; phylum Chordata; class Aves; order Passeriformes; family Cotingidae; genus Oxyruncus; species Oxyruncus cristatus. Next base: position 85,194 of record VXAY01004115.1, read on the forward strand.
TGCCTTGGTCCTGCTGGCCACAGTATTTCTGATACACGCCAGGATGCCATCGGCCTTCCTGGGCACCTGGGTACACTGCTGGCTCAAAGACTCTGACTGAGCCACTATCAACATCCTGATTTGAAAAAAGTATTTCAGTAACTATAACTGGTAGTAGGTACACTTTAGCAGATCTAATGACTTGATGTAGTTTTAAAAATACTGAATTACCTTAAAGTAGCATGAGAAGCAGAGATGAAAAAACTGTACCAGGAATCAGCTAGAAAAACATGCCTTTGCACATGGAAATCTACATATACTTTATGTTCAGCAGGGAGAAGCAGAAGCACATCTTCAAGAACTCTGTGCAGTGCTTACACTGAGCAAAACCGAAGCCAATGAAGTTGTGTTGGCTAAATTAAGCAGGGATGACCCAGGACAGCAGGGCAGTCAACCTGAAGGCCAACACACAGTAAAAGAAAAAAAGTAAAAATAAATGTTTTTTTGGAGCAGGTAGTGTGAATAGAGAGTATGGTGCTCAGAGCACCCCAAACTACCAGTCCTGGTCAGGACATTGGTTGCTGAAAGAGGAATGCTCTGTGTGCACAGACTCATTTCCCATCACTGAAAACCTAAAAACCTAAAAGACAGCAGAAGATTGTCTGAGACAATCAGATGGGAGACTTAACAAAACCTACCAGCTGAAGAGAAGAAGCCTTCCAGAAGAACACTGCTCTTCACCCAGTTGGGAAACTTCAGCATGCACACTGTCTAATAAGGAGGGCCGAGGTTTTTGTGTGTCTGAATGAGCTGAATGCCAGCAGCTGTGTAAGAACTAAATTTACCACCGCAGTCCCCGGAACGCCTGCATTTTCTGCTAAAATAAAATCTCTGGGCCATTAGCCTATTGGAATAGAAGCTTTCCCACTTAACTGAAGGCATTTACTCATTCTCTTTCTGCAACTCTCATGCTCCAGTTCCAGTAAAATCCTCCTTGGTCTCGGAGTTATTTTATGGAAACACACACACATCTGCTCAAAAGTACTGATATTATGCAAGTAGTATTAAGCAATTCACTTCTCTGGGTTCCTCAGCCTCACTCTTTTATTCCTATGAAAATGAAGTGCAGCTGTGAAGTGTGCTGGCTGACCTACTAGGGACAGTGCTGCGTTCCTGCACTCACGCTGACAGAGCATTTTGTCAAGTTTATTTCCCAAGGGGAAAGGGTTATAAATAAGTCTCATATTCACAGTAAATCTTCTGCCCCTCATTCCCTAAAGCTTTGAGTGAGGGTGTTTTTTTGTCACAGGAAATTGCATCAAAGTTTTCAGGAAAAGTATATTAGCTTATACAATTTGACTATTGTCAAATTGCCTTTAAACTGACCCCCACCAAAGATAGATATTAAAAGCTCAGTTTCAATCTTTTCTAAGCTCACTGCTTTACACTCTCATTATCTGCAGAAATCAGACTGGATATCTGTGAAACCTGCAGCTGTTTTAGAAGATAACAGATATTATTAAAATACATGATTTTGTGGGTTTTAAGTAACTTTTAGAACATCGTAAAGAACTACTAAATAATTAAAGGCATTTCCATATACCTCCTGAAAATATATAAAGTCAGACCTCTAGGGAGATTGTTTTCTCTTAGGGTCTACATCTGTAATTGAGTGAAAAACTCAGGAAATAAAAGAGAGGCTTCACCACCAGGTCTAGACTCCAGTAAAGAAGATTCACTTGGGGGTAGGATCTTCAGTTTGCAAGCATTTACACCTGGATCATCACACTGACCATATGCTTGCTGATCCCTTAACAACATGGTTCTGGATCCAAAACTGAAACTTCCCAGTCCACACACCCCCTCCCCACCAAATCTATTTCTGATTCCTCTTAGTTTTGAAAACACAAAAGACAAAATTATCCCTAAGCATAGGTACTATACTTCCAGTTTGAAACGACCACTGAAGTACTTTCCTAGAGACTGAAGAAAAGTAACTACTGCTTTGGAAATCCATTTTTCTTAAAAGCCAAAACCCAGGCAAGCAGTATTGCTTATCTGAACATTACAAAATATCAAAATTCTCCCTGAGATTTTAGTTTTAAAGGGGTTCTTCAGAAGCCATCCAGAAAAACAAACTAAAAAAACCAGATAACGTGCAAAGCGTTCTCTAAAAGATGAAACAGATGATTTGGCACGATAAGCACTCTGGGGAAAGGCGGGAGCACAGGGGGAAGGATTAGATGCTGCTGAGCTGCATCTTGCAGTGCAGGCAGTGGGGCTGATCAAACAGTACCACGGGATAAGGATGCAACTTGCATGACCAACTGGACTGGGTTCTGAAACAAAGGGACTTAAAAGCATGAAGACTCAAACCAGAACATCACGGTCCACATTCAGAGATACACATTTTGGGGTTTCAATACAGACATTTACCAAAAACGAGAGAGATCGATGCAAATCTGCCAGGAAAATCTAGGGGTTAGACCTAGTTTAAATGTCTTTTGCATTTCAACCCTTTGCTTCCCTGTCACCATTCCATACATAACTGCTTTGCTTCGAGGAAGTCACAAATGTCACTGTGTTTCCACAGGCATCCAGAAGCAAATTCATCAATGGGATTAAATAATTTCTTAGGTCAGGCAAGATCTGAGGCTGGTGAGCAGGGATTCCTGCAATAAAACAAGCATCATGAACAATGGGAACCAACCCAGAGAAAAATGCATTAAGGACTGCTGCTTGGAAAAGGTAAGCACTTATAACTGATCAAAAGATACAGTTCACTCTGTAGTTATGGCAGCTTCTTATTAATCTTACAGGTTAATTTTTAATAATCCTCAAAATAGGGAGATAGGGAAATTTAAATATCAAGTCTGTGTATCTTCGGACATACTTCCTGCAGGCTTCCCTTGAAATCTGTTGTTCAAGGTGTGGAAGCAAAGAAAACATCTAATTTCTACTGAAAAGCAGCTGGACAAACCTCTTCCAGTCACTTAAAACTCAAAGCTCTAGAATCTCAAAGTAGTGAAATAGGCAGTCTTATCACGCAGCTAAGAACAAAGTAGCAGAGCAGAGAGGTAAATAACAAAAGCAAGAGTTCAAAGGGACAAGTGGCCAATTCTCTATGCACACTGAGGAAAACCTAACACTTTTCTTGAGAGGTTCCTTAATACCACCTGCTGCTAGTACCCAAAAAGACAGAATGGATGACATCAAAAGAAGGATGCGAAATTGGAAGAAGCTCTCTTATTACAAACATGTATTTAGGTAACAGCCAAATGGTCACTGAAAATTAGGCTGCATGTGCTTCTTGTATAGCACCTTTCCTCCAAAACAGTATTCCCTTTCCAAAGGAAAACACTGAAGTTGTTCAGTGCTGAACAGCAGTAGGAGCAGCTCAAAATAAGAGCTGAACAAGATGATACCTGTAAAAGAGACACGATGAGGCCTGTTTGCACAATACACACTTGGAGTTTGACATCAGTATTCTGAAGCAGGCAAATGTGGCTGTCACTTGGCAGAGGAGAAACCTGAGGTACATGGAAATTAAGCTGCCCTGAGTGAAATTCATCCCTCCTTGTATTACTCTTGTATGCAGTGTTGTTTTGTGTCACAGCCAGCAGCTGTGTCCTGTTACAGATACACAGCTGAACAGGGTTTGCACAGGACTAGTTTCATGTACAGCAAAGCCATGCCAAAGACAGGAGAACATGACTGAGAACTCTTCCTTCCATTCTTCTTTATTGTATAATGTCAATCTAAAACCTGGATCTTGTCAGGGCATTGATTTTCACACAGAGAGTATCAGACTTTAATATCTGGTTTAAGAGCTGCCTCACAGAGCCCACCACCTCCTTAGGAGAACAATCCAATTCACTCCACACCTGAAACTTCCATTAGTGGCCACCACTTGTAAATGTGATCCCAAATTGTCCTTGCACTTCCTTGGCTGTATAGTGACCTTTAGTTCTCTGAGTATGGTGCTCCGTGAGCATGCAGAACATGCCCCACAATGTCCTCATTCCCATGCATGGAGGCAAGCAAATTGAGTGTAACAGAAACAACCGATCAACGTTCAAAGATGTCTCATTTTTTGTTTGTTTGGGGGGTTTTGTTTGTTTTGTTGTTGTTTGTGGGTTTTTTGTTGTTACAAGTGAGACACCAAAGCATAAGGAATTCACAGGCTTTTCCAAAGAAGTTAGGATTTGGGATTTTGGGAGGTGTTGGGATTTGGGGATGCAGTATTAAGAAACACTACTTTGGACAACAGTCGTGTGGGGACTCCTAATCTAGGTACTTGGATATTTAAATTTTTCCAACCTTTGGCACACTCAGAAACCCTGCCGCCTGTGCTCCCAAGCACATGGGCATAACTGGAGCATAGCATAGCAGTGTAACCGAAGTAAGAGGATTACATTTCAGGAGGGGCATGTTTTGGTGCGAGACTAGAGGCTTATGGGGATTAAAAGATAGGAGCTGCTTCCCAGAGAGACAGGGTGAAAACCAGCAAAGCCCACACACAAACAGTGCTTCATATCCTTCAGCAGCAGAGAGATACAGTGAGCAGAACAGGAAACGAACCAGTGACCACATCAATTACATCTTCAGTCACTGCCACTGTCCCCAGCACCACCTTAGCTCACATCACACCTGCCTTTTCTGTCTCCTTCTACCTTTTATCACGCTTGATTCTTCTTAGATGCTGTTCTTCCCACATGAACCAGCCCTTTTCTCCTGCCTTTCTGCTGGTATCTATATTGTCTTTCTCTGTATCCTTTCCCATCAAGGCAACAATTTGAAAATACTTTTTAATTCAATGCTAGAAATGTAATTTGGGATGCTATACAAAGGAGGGTGACTTTCATACCAAGAAGCTAGAATGGATAGAAACATAGCCATCTTCATAAGATGTAATCCTGGGTACAACGGGGAACTCCTGTAAGCTTTAGAAAAAAGGACTGCAATCATTTTTCAATCCAGAAGGATTTTATTTCTCTGCTAGCTAACACTCCTCAAAGGTAGAGCATTACTTTTGGCATCCAGCTCAATATACCCTTCTAACAAACACTTAAAGAAATGGTGGGTTTATTCCCTGAAAGATATTGAGTTAAACTCACTCTACAAGAATTACAAATGCTGGAAGGCCTAGCATGACTGGAACATCCTGTCTGGATGTAATTTAGAAATCAGAAAACTGTGCCAAATTCAAAGGACGCTTTCAAGAAAAAAAGAGACTTCAGGAGCAGGACTGTGTACTGTTAAGCATTACAACATGTGGCAAAAGGCTGTAATTGCTTCAGAAATCTTATAACCCAATACAAGAAAATTTAAAGATGACTAGAGCAACCTAACAACAGACACTAAGAGGGATGGATACTGGTGTAAAAAGTGGGAGTTTTTACTGGAGTAAAAAGCTGCCAGTCATATTTATGTCAAATGCATTAAAATACATACATACATATATATAAAAAAAATAAAAAACCCTACAAACTACATTTTGTTTTCATTTAATAGCAAGAATCTGCACCAGACAGGGCCAAATCAAAGGCTACAGTAAACCAAGACAAAGAAACCCTCTCAATAGAGGACTCCTGCAAGTGTTACCTCAGTTTTAATGACAAAGTAGTTGATTTTATTAGTATCACAGACAACAGCAAAGAAGAACAAAGGTTAGGATGACCAATGAGCAAGGGCTGAGGAACGAGGAGCTGCACTTTCATAAAGGTAGTCAGACCTTTATGGCCTTAGACACTAAACCTTCCCAGAGCTCAGTTGAAAAGAATTGGACAGAAAGTCAGAGATCTCTGAAAAGCACTGACAGGTAAAACTGGTTCACATCTATAAATGGTAAAGAAGAAGACAACTTGCAAAAACGCTCGCATTACAATGAGCATACTCAGATTGTCTTCCCACTGCTGGTCAGGAGCTCATGTTTCCTCCTTGTTAAATTTACACTTCTTGTTATTGCAGATGCTCTGTCTTCATTTCAAATATATCTGTGTTCACCCCTCTTTTCCTTTCAGTGAAAAGCATGTTAACATCTTCCCTGGAGTCAGACATGTGACAAGGCTTCTACTTGTGCTTTCACAAATCAAAAGCAGCTGCTACATGGCATAGCATGGTAGAAGTGAAAATTCTTTTAAATAAAAAGCAGAAGAGCAAAAAGGGGAAAGAAGAATAGACCAAGTAGTAAGCAATATAATCTGCAATACAACTGAGGAAGAGAAAAACAAATAATCCTCCTCTACTTTTGGGGAAAAAAATTGTTTTGCTTTGTTTTTTTAATGGCAGGATGACTCTTACATTTCTTTGTTGAATTTGGGATGAGGAATGTAGGTCTTCTGATGAGAGACAATTTGCAGAAACCATTAATGCTTTGAAGGGTAAGAAAAAGTAGACTGAAGAGCCTGATCCACATGCTTCTTCATGGCCTAGGGGAAGACTAATGGCAAAAGAGAATGCAGAATTCCCTTTCCAAGTGTATCTACCCAAGGAATGTCCTTGACTCTGATGTACCTTACCCAATATCAAGACAATGGACTGCAGAAATGATGCTTTAAACATCCATCCTACAACTGTTGCATCTCAGAAATCCTTTCACAGAAGAACCTCAGCTCCCACTAATAAGTCTCTTCCAGTTGTCATCTGCCACAATATTACAGAGAATTTGTAGAATACACAGTTTTTTGATCAAAAGACTAAAATAAGAGCCAAAAATCTACTTTTGGGTCAGATTATCACAGCATTCACCTAGCTTTTCAATGGCATTATATGAATTTGGCCTCTGTTCTGTTTGTCTTTTAAAAAGGCTACCTTTCTTGAATTATCACATACTTTGCTCTGTGTGCCTCTCCCCACTGGACAGCTAGTGACACTGTATGCTAGGTAACCTGGAGAAAGTCTCAATCTTATCTCTAAAAGGGCTTTGCTCTAATATAGCTGAGGGAAACGGAAGAAAAAGAAAGGTTTTTAGAAATGGTTTATTCTGCATGTACTGAGCTACATTTCTCATACGTTAACACCGGTGCCTACAATGTATCAGGAGAACTGATGCCCTCTTATTTTTAAAACACACTGTGTGGGTTAAGGAGACCTTACTTAGAAATTGGCCTAGTCCTGGCACCATTCCTTAACTCTGTTGTACATTTAGCACAGTAGCTCGGACAGTGTTATAATTTGTTTAAATGTCACAGGTATGTAGTGAAAAACCATGGTGCAAAAGCAACGCATACCCACACAAAACTCCCTGCCTTGCACAGCCAGTGGTAGTTTACCAATCAAATAAGCTTTATGGACAGATCTTTTTTATTTTTTCTTTTGCCTGTTTACAGTGTATTTGCCATTTGAGTACAGGTATTGTGGTAAGTTGTGAGCCGTCAAAGTACAGCTCACAGTTTTAGCTCTCCTACCCTTGCAGCCATTATGAAAAAAAGTGAGAAAATGTCTTTTTATTGTGAAAATGTCTTCAGTTAAATACACAAGCAGCCTGAAACAGCTGGTCAAGTGGGGCAAGCCATTCAGTTGAAATGCTGATGTGGCAATGATGAATTATAGTCACAACAACTTGTCACCAAAGTTCATTACTTTAAGGTTGATGAAAAACAACAGGGACAGCTATAAACCATTGCCCCTTAGAAACCAGCAGCTCCCAAGCTCTCCCACACACAAATCCATTTCATGCTGACTGCAGCCAGGCTCACCATTTCTTAATTTAAGAGCTTCTGTGTGACTCTAATAACCACAACAGACTACAGCACAGATGATCACTTAAGTCAACTCCTACTCTGATCCTTGCTTGTAACCTGGGAAATGGGAAGGCAACGGAAGTCAGGAGACTAACTTGACTTGAAACAAGGGATATTTTTAGGAAGAACAATGCACAGTCAGTACTCTCATGAAGACCAGAGGGGTGCAGGCCCACAATTATGGGAAAGTATATAAAAAAAAATAAATAGCAGAAGCATAGTTCCTGAATAATGCAGACAGAAAACACAGGGATTATTACTCTAACCAGGATGGCCCAGTCTGGATTTAAAAGCAGAGCTGGTGCCTCAAATAGCCTAAGGTATTACATCTGGTTCTTTAAACTAATCTGACCCCTCTGAGACCAACAAATACTTCCTTGGGGAAGAGTGTTGTTACATTTTAAAGTCCTAATGTTAACCACTGACTGTCAATCGAGATAAAATAAGCACCCCAATGAGTCATAAAACACTAATTCTCCATTAGACAGCAAGAGAGAAACTGATGACAAGTAACAACAACAAAATTAGATGTTAGCAGAAACCAGATGGAATGGTAAAAACTATTAACTCTAATATCAAGAGAAAGAAATAACAGTGTATTGTAGTAACCACAAAATGTCTCAGTATAGAGACCAACCAACCGTCACGGTCAACATAAGGGAGCATAAATTGATTGGGTTTGAGATTGCTTCCCGTTACACTAGACTAAGCTGGGAACATGATGTTTAATTAGAAAAAAAGGAAAAAAATATCCCCAGACAAGAGAAACACAAACAGCCATGCTGACAGTAACTCAGCTGCCCATTAGAAGGTGCAGAAACCAGTCTCTGGAAGAATTCAGATTCCCTTTCAACAACAACAAAAAAAAACCAAAAACAAGGTTCATGCATCTCCACAGTATTTGCCAGGACCTTGTATAAGGACAGTCTAGAAATGTGCCAATTCAAGTCACCAAATTGTCACTGAAGCCTTACTGGCTCTAATATTCAGAACCCAAACTGTTCACCATCTTTTAAACAACTACAATTCAATTTCATCTATCTCCGATACACAAAAACCCCCATGACTCAAGTTTTGAAATCTTGAAAATAGCTTAAATTTGTAAAACAAGTGCACGCATCCCGAATCACAGAGGCTGAGTAGACCAAAATACACATGATAAAAATAAGTCAGCAACACTGCCTGGTAACCGCAACAGAGAGGAAGCAAATCTTAAAAACATATGTTTCAAGCATTACTTCAAAAAAAAAAAAAAAATTGAATAAGATTAAAAAAACAAGGAACTTTTATCTTCGTAACCTTTCAGTTATGTGCAGGACAGATGCATGGGTATTTTGCTTCCATGTTTAATCCAGAGATCACAAAATTACCATTTCTTTTAACATACCCATCTCATTATTTTAGTAGCGGTTTACAGTTTGCTTTTGAAAGTGTATCATCTCAGAAAGAATCAAGAGTATGCTTCTTGGGCTTTTTTTGGCTGGAGGGTGGGGACGATGATTTTGGTGTGAGGGGTTTTTTTTTTGTTTGCTTGTTTTGTTTTGTGTTTTTTTGTTCTGTTCTGTGGGGATGTTTTTGTTTGAGTGTGTGGGTTTTTTTTTTGTTTGTTTGTTTGGTTTTTTTTTTTTTGAGGTTTTTTCTTTACTGGATCTGAAATTTAAGGTTGCCGTTCACAGAGGCAAGACTGTCTGAGGTTATCACCTAGCCAACAGTTTGAAGTCATTGTGTCCTTTGCCAGAAGGCAAAATAGATAAACAAGGGATGAGACAACGGGAGGGGGAGGAGGGGGAAAAAAAAAAATCTACCTAGTCATTCAGCCCTGAACTGCTTAACTGAAGAAATGGGAAAATCACCTTCTTGCAATGCTCTTCTACTTTACCTCACCTTCACCAAGCCAATAAGCTCTTTGGAGCACATCCTATGTCTTTAGGCACTTCTGGACACCTTTACAGTACCTTTACCCTTCTGCTGTCTGCAGATAACCTTAAAATAAGAGAACTCGAAAGAAACATCAGGGGTGGATATGCTTTGTCCAGCTGTAAGATGAAAGGCTTGAGTTGAGCCCTTCTGATGTCCTCACAGTGTCATAAAAAAAGCACTCAAACGAATGAAAAATTCCTGCCAAGCATAAGACAAAGTTCAGGGCAAAGGTATTTTATTTCAAGAAGGACAGCTCCCAATCAGACTTTACAAAGCCTGTGAAGTGATACCAGCAGCGACAACTGTTATCTCCTTCAAGCCCATTGCAGAACTACTCTTGTGAGAATCTAAATCACTTCAGTGAGTGTAACAGTGAAAAAATTTTCTAATAACTCATCGGAATCTCCTGTCTCAGCTTTAGGCCATTTTCTCTAACCCTTTCACAGCAGGCACGGTAGAAGAGACCAGTCCCACCTCACTAAAACCTTCCTTTCAGGTAGTTGTAGAGGGAAGACGTCCCCGCTGAGCTTCTCAAGACTAAACAAACCCAGCTCCCTCAGCCATTCATCATAAGACATGTTTTCTAGTCCTTTCACGAGCCTCGTTGCCCTTTGCTGGACACACTCCAGCAGCTCAATGTCCTTTTCAAAGTGAGGGCCCAGAACTGAACGCAGCACTCGAGGTGTGGCCTCACCAGGGCTGAGTACAGGGGGATGATCACTGCCCTAGTCCTGCTGGCTACACTATTCTTGATACAGGCCAGGAAGTCACTGGCCTTCTTGGCCACCTGGGCCCACTGCTGGCTCATGTTGAGCCAGCTGTCAATCAGCACCCCCAAGTCCCTTTCTGCCAAACAGCTCTCAAGGTGCTCCTTCCCAAGCCTGTAGCATTATATGGGAAAGAGATGTTACTAACAAAGAAACATGGATTCCAAGACATATTTCAAAAGAGTATTTTTAGGAAATGCAACCATAAGAAACACATAGCTTTAGCAACAAGTGAAAAGAATCTGTAAGCAAAAACAACATACCCAGATGAAGTGATGTTTAACAAAAATTAAATCCCAATGTCGAAAACACATCAAGAAGAGACATGAAAGGGAAGGAGATAAAAGTCACAAAAACACATCAAAAAGCAGAGAAGGTGGGAAGAACAGCATAATCTGAAATTCTCTGTTCTTTACAGATTTATGAATGTTAAAAGATGCAGATAGAAAAGAGTGCTTTTTTTTTTAATGCACGTTTTGTTTTTCTCAGTAACTCAATGCAATAGTAACTTAGCACAGTTTAGCTCTGTTGTATAGGTTTGACCGAGTCATCTATTAACAGTTGCCTATTTCTACCCTTCTCCAAATGCTCTTCTAACACGGTTGTGCATGGGCAGGGTTTCCCCACTGAGGCTGACTCATTGCTATTGCAGATGACAGGACTCCTTCTCCTCCAAAACCTTTGTAATCCTTTGACGTGGCTCAGAGTGAAGGAGTCCATGTGGCATGCAAAGCTTTACGAACAAATACAAAAGGTATCAAACCACTCTTACTACAAAAGCTTTATCTATTTGCACCATCATACCAAAAATTTACCACAATCATATTAGGGAGGTTTGAGGTTTTCTATTCTCCTTTTTGAAAACAAGTGAACTAACTCTAAAATAAATGCCAGACGTATAATTTTAGCCTTAAGTGAATACTAGATTGTTATATCTATCTTCACATGGATGTCTAGTCAAGAAGATATTTCTAAAATCAATAGTATCTGGTTTTGAAACCCTAAATTCTATTACATTCTGAAAGTAGTCTGGTCACAAAGATAAGGACTGATGGAATATAGTTCAGTTAATCACATGGAGCGTCACCTCTTGCTTAGAGCTGCTTTAGTAATGGGGGCTGGAAGGTGAGTAATGAAACAGCAGTTTCTAGCAAAGGTGCCAGGAAACATTAAGGAAACTACATAGCTGGAATGCCAGCCTCTATACTGGGCAAGTTTGACATATCATTCTTTAACAGACTAGTGAATAAATCTTTATACTGTAGCTTTTGTAAAGAAAAGCTATTTCACAAATTAAAGAGTTTGGGATTTTTTTCTCCTCTTCACTTGAACACATCAAGAAGAGCACAGACTCTAAGATATTTTTGGATGGGATTTTGTCAAATTCTTTCTGTAGGGTGACTGGTTCTGTTTTCCAAGCTACCATACTTTAAGAGAAGGAAAAGCTATCTGACTCATGATTAGGAGAGGAAGGTTTGGGGTGTTTCCTTTTTGTTTGTTTTATTTATTTAAATAAAACCAGTTTCCACAGCAGAAGGAAGTCTGACACCATTGGGGTGTCACAGGAAGAGAGTTAACACAAAACAGCCTGAAAAGCAAGGTTAATAACAAGGTAAAAGAGTTTACTTCCTGTACAGCTTCCTATTATTAGCCAAGGCAAGGTGCAGAACTACCTACCTGTACCAGCAGTAAAATAGTGGAAAAAAAAAAGTGAAATAATAGATAACATATGCAGGCTGCATAAACATCAAGCAACAGTCTCAATTTTACATATTCAAATCTGGGGTCCAGGTACTTAAGCATATAGTGTTCAGATTATAATTTTACAGAAACATCAACTCAGTGTCTGATAGTGGAATGTCAAGTGTTTGCAACTATTAAAGAAAGGACAGAAAACAAACCAGCAAACCACTACCCTCTACAAACCCAGAAATGCTATTTTACATACTATGTGCAGTTCTCATCCCATAGAAATCAAACAAGAGTAAGAAAGATTGAAAAAGATACAAGAAAGGGTAATGGGGTGACTGAATGAATGAGTGGTTTCCAAATGACTAAAGAGGCTCAGGCTTTTCAACATGGGAAGAGATCACAAAATCACAACGGTCACAAAAAAAGTAACTAGGAAACAATATCCCACCTCTCCAGTAAAAGAAACATGAAACATTCAGTGAAACAAGCATTTCAGAACAAAAAAGACACTATTTTTTGAACAATCCAGAGTCAGTGGTGGGATTCTCTGCTTCAGGTGGTTTGGGATGCTCAAAGTTTTATCTGGATTCAGAGAAAACTATTGGAGAGAATAGTGGAACAGAAATCTATTGAGAACTATTATATACAAACACAGAAAAGTCCTTGAGCAATAAATCAGTGAAGGTTGGGAAAGTTTTTTGGGGAGGCACCACTATGTGGCTGATGACGTGCCTACTTTTGACATATTACATAATTACATGCCTGTTTTTTCACTAGTCCCTATGCATCTCCTGTTGCACACCGCCACAAAGTGCTTCGGTCCATCCCGGTACAGCAGTTCTTATGTTCTCAATTCCACCTGTGATCCTGATTTCATTGACAACTTCAGCACTCCTGTTAGCATGAGCATGAGGGGCTGTTTGGGTCTTTGAGTCAGTTCTCTGGAATAACCAGCATTCATGAGATATGCATCTAGTGATGAAAGGTTCAAGAAACCATTGTTTCCTACTCCTATAGAGGAGATGATTTGCTCCAGAAATTTAATTTAGACCTTAATAAAAAAATAAGTAAATCAGAAAAACAATACATGACAGGAAGGGAGAATTAAAACAAACAAACAAAAAAATCATTAGTGCCACAAATACCTCTAGTGCAGAGATGCAGTCAGACAAAAGCACCTTAGGATGACACTATAAAGATGACAAAACAAAAACGAATTCCCCAAATCCCAGGCTGCAATTGTTGCTGTTGGTTCCTTCCTGACCTCCATTTTCTCAGTGCTTTCAAGCTGCCAGCCTTCACTACCTTTACACAAACTCCTCCAGAAGCACAGGAAAGACAAAGGCTAAAGCCCTGTGCAGAGTCCAACATACAGGTGGTCTGACTCAGGAGAGGCCTAACTGGCCTCTCTGTATTCATGATTTTGTATCTCAGCCCAAGGCCACAAACATCTGTACACCAACATTTACAAACTGTGTTGAAATGACTTTCTGTTAGCTTTAAGCTCGGATGTTGTGTGTGTCTGCAGTCATCTCACTTCAAGATTGTTCTCTAAACAAAAAAGGCAAATACACAAATAGTGAGCTCCAAAGCACACCTGCAATTCCTTATCATTTATTGTACACAAAACCTTACAAAACATCAGAATGATACTTTACCTCTAATCTGTTCATTTGCTGTTACTTTAATATGAATGCACAAAAAAAACAGACCAAACTTGAGCTGTATAGCAAATCACTGAGCCCTTTGCCCAAGAGCTGCTCAAAGAGAAGCAGTGTGCACGTTGGCACATCTCTGCATTAATGTGCTCACACAGCTTTTGGACTGGCCTTGTCTGTACTGACAGTCAAGTCCTGACTCACTAAAGTTGTAGTCAAATCATGGAGATGCGCATGGGTGCCTTATATCCCTCTGTCTCCACCAAATCTTACACAGGGTCACATCCCTACTGGAAGCTTTGTATTTCTGCCTGTCATGCAGTCATTCCCAGAAGGAACGAAACAATGAACAACAACATTTCAGTCATTTCTGCTCAGATGTCAGCACATCCTGTGCCTTTTGGACAATGAGACACTGAGGTTTGGGGAGGTGTGTTTGGGGGAAGCAGTCTCTGTCCCTCCTCCTCACTTGTCACCAGAGGCCAAAACATGCTCATGATGACGTAGTCAAATCCATCATAGTGTTGAGGCTGAAGCACAAGGAGATGATGGCACCCCTTTGCCCTCCTCCACCAGACCCAGGTGCAGAGATCTCCAGCCAGGAATACTTTCCTTCCTCAAGGAGGTGCAGAGGATCCTCCCTCCTGCAGCCCCACTATTGTTTCTCCTCCCAGCCACATCCATGGGAGGAAGGCAGTCACTGTCCTTCTCCTCTGCTGGCAAAGGAGGGAGGCAGAGGGTCACCAGCCCCAGAGGAAAAAGAGAGTGGCAAAACCATAAGGAAACTGGCTGACACAGAAAAGGCCAGCTGGCCTAAGGGTAGCCTACAAAACTGACATCATGAATGCACAGCAATACATGCTCCAAATCAAATGTACATCACTTGTCATCACAAGCAATCTGATTGCAGCCCCACCACGGCACCAGAACACTGCCCACCGTTTTACTTCCTGGGAAGTAGCCCAGTGGCAGAAGGCCATGGAGCGAAAATACGTTCATTCTGCACTACTGAAAAATTGATTTTCAATCAAAATTTATTCTTCAGCCATTTTTTTTTAAATAAAAAAACCCCCTACAAATGCAAACTTACATCTGTTCTCACCACAGACCCACCTTTAGAATTCCTCATTAGCTGAGAAACAAAACCCCCCAAAGTTTCTCCACTGCTTGACAGGTCCTACAAAGACACCACTGTGCTTAGACTTCCCTGTTTTTTGCTACTATATCACAGAACTAGTTAATAACTCCTCTTCCAATCACTTCTTTAATACTTATATATAAACATACTTTTCAGTTTGTGACATTTCTTGTTGCTACTAAATAGGTAATATTTTAACTGTATTTCTGACTCTGCCATTAGAAACCTTCATATTCCATTACAAAGAGACACTGAAATGGGAGATAAAACTGGTAAGGAGTCCCAGTCCTGCTCCCTGCCACTATCTGAACACAGAGTGTGTTTCCTTTTCTGGTTTGATTCCAGCTCTTCACAGTGATCTACAGAAAAATAAAAAAAAAATTGGATTTCTGCCCTTTTCTTCCTTATTCATTAGCTGTTTTTTTTTTTTAATGTTCAGTACAAGCTCTCACCTTCCTGGATCTGTAAGTAATTCCTGAGGTGCTCTGTTCAGTCCAAATATTTCTCTCACTCTTAGGTGACAGAGCAAATCTTTGGCAACTTTGGTAGGTATTTTGATCCAGAACATTTCGTTTGATCCAGAAAGTTCGTCATCGTCATAACAAAGTCTGAATTTTAAAAAATTGTAAAAATCAGAATAAAACTCCTCTCTCCAAGACTGAGATTTTATGATCAACAGTTTCATAGTCCATCCAGGTCCCTCACGCTTCAGCCGCTTGAGGATTTTGATGAACTTCTGAGGCCTGGGCATAAACCCGAGCACTTTCGTATCAAATATGACACTCTTATCCGGGCCCATACTGGTTTAAGGTGGGGGTGAACATGTTTGAATCCTCTCTATGCAAATAAGGTTGTAACTGCTGTGTTGTGCTATAGTGATAGTACTAAATTGTATTTGATTACTTAAAAAATGAATAAAATCAGCTGAGTGGGTGGCAGGGGGCTGAGTACAGACAAAATCTGAATGTGGATAGTTGAAAAAGAAAAACACGGAGATGCTTTTAGTAAACTTCATTTTAAACTATCAACACATCTACTCAGTATATGAAACATGAGAGTGCAGAAATAACTCTTCCTTCCCTATACCCTGATGACCAGACAACACAACTCTGGACTTCATGTGTAACTGAGTAGTAGAGCAGTAAAATACATTTTAACGTTTAAAAAAGAAAATCTTAAAGTTTAAATCACATAATCCTAAATAGTCTCTTAATTCCACTGACTTCAATCAAGTAACTGAATGCATGGGACCTCTCTACTCTAGAAAAGTCAGATAAAGAATCCTGCTAGTGAGGTTCCATGAAACAAGGATCTTATGCAGTGAAAGGTTATACATTTAGTTCTAAGAGAATATTAGACTGTCAGCTCTCTAATCTCATGGCAAATATGGAAGCATCTGCAAAATTCCAACAGAAGATTAATTCTCAATGTATGCACAGCATACAAATTTTAAGAACTTTAACATTTAAAATCAAAACGGGCTTTTAAAGTCAACATTTCAAGTTATTTAGGACTACCAAAAGTATTCCCATGCCCTCCCTCCAAAGCCACAGACTGATAATGTGTGGAACAAAATCTTGTCACTCACAGTTGTTAACAAAAGGCAAAAAAGAAATGTCACTAAATATCATATTCTTGTATACATGCAAATTCTATTTGGGTGATCAAGTCATCTTGGAAGACAACATATTGGCAGGCATCATACATTTCAGCTCCACCAAAATCACAAGATCAATAATGTCCTCCTGGAGGATTTCACATAAAGCCGACAATTTCTGCTTCCACCAGCAATGCTTATTTACTAAACCCTGGACTGGACTTCAAGCTATCGTTTTGAAAAAGAAAACAACTTGACTGCACAGCAAAGCCCCGTTTTGTCCTGGCTGTCTAGCAGGGCTCTTGGACTTTGCACTTCAGAGTTTGGGGGCTTTTAGCAGCCCAAATAAATAAATAAATAAATAAATAAATAAATAAATAAATAAATAACCAAGAGCCATCCGCCCCAAACCACAACAAGCCCCCGCCGGTGGACACACACATGCACCGATGATCCGCAGCCAGAAGCGGCACACACACACACACACTTCAGACACACNAAATAAATAAATAAATAAATAAATAACCAAGAGCCATCCGCCCCAAACCACAACAAGACCCCGCCGGTGGACACACACATGCACCGATGATCCGCAGCCAGAAGCGGCACACACACACACACACTTCAGACACACAAAGCAAATAACATTTGAACATTCTTGCCAAATGAGATTACGTTTTTGTGTACCTCCCTCTCACACACGCACAAACCCACACATTACACAGCAAATAATGCTCACAGAACAGAACAAAGATCCTTTGTTACTGTTCCATAAGGTTTTGCAAAATCCCCTTCTTTGTCTAAAACTGAATTAAGAGTATTGCTGGAGCCCTGATGATCTAAACACACAAAGCTTGCAGAAAGAGAATATAGATTTCTTTTAGAGCAACTGATAACATTAGAAAATACAGACATGCTTTTAAGAACAGAAGCCCCAGTTTGCAAGCATCTTTATTCAGCAAATTAAAAAAAAAGAAGGAAATACTGCAGCCATTCAAATGCAGACACTCTGAAGAGACACAATCGGAGCTTAAGGCTTATCACACCCAGCTGTGTTTTAACAGAATCTCTTATGGTTACCTCCCACCAAAATAAAAGTGCTAATACCAATACAATCAAAAAGCCAGCTTAAATAAAAACAAGTAAAAAAATTTCCAAAAACCAGCAAGTTGTCTCTTTGCTTTAGAAGAATGTCAGCATGAATGAAGGAAACATGCTAAAGAAAAAAAAAAAGGCATCTTCATATTAGAACTGAGCAAAGTAACACCGTAAAAGGGATCTTCCTCTAATAAGGAGCCTCTACAGCATCCTCTCTTGACAGGCTGCCCTGACACATATTTATTTTGCAAGGCTCAACAGCATCCCTCTGCTGACAAGACATTCTCCTACCTGAAGCTTCATTTTCCAGCATGAATGCATGTGTGCGTCCTCAGTGTGGCTTTCCCTGGTTGCATGACTCCTGTTATCCAGACTAAAGAGACAGAGCTGTGTGTGAGCAGAGCTGCTGCCTGCCCTACATTTGGCTGCAGATGAAGAGAAAGAGTTGGTGCAGTACTTGCCTGGGCTTGTTCAAGTCCCCTAAATATAAATACTAGTGTAGCTCAAACTAGACTAACTACTTCCTCCAGCTGATTCCAGTGAAAAGAGCTTGTGATGAATAATGCATGAGAGTTCCTATGAACATGCTCCATTCCTTGCCGCAGCTGATGTCCACCTTTCCCTGCTTCCTGAAAGCAATCCCTAGCAATTTTTGTGCCATGAAGCATAAAAATTCCCCCAGTTGTTCCAAAGAACAAGGAGGATGAGGATGACACTCCCAGATCCACTTTCTTTCCTTGTTAGTCAAACCAATAAAGCTAGTGATGTTCTTTCCCTTTCTCTCTTTTATTTTTTTTTTAAATGTATGCAGCTAGAAGTCAAAGAAAGCTTGATAAGTACAGAAACATTAAGTCTGGGACTACACAACACCAGTAAATTCAGTTGCTTAACAATTAATTTTTCTTATTCTTAAGGGCTGTGATGCAAGAGAAGCTGTATAAAGATGAACACTGTAGACACAGAAAGAATGTGACAGACCAGAAAATAATCCAAAATAAAGAAGGTAGAAAAAATGCTTACTGCAGCTGGCAAGTTCAGTTGACTGTTTACAGAGAAAAATATTGTTCAGGAGAACTTAGTGGGTGGATCATTACGGGGGATAAATTCACGTGCTGCTTCTCTTTAGCAATAAATTCCGCTATGTCAGTAAAACTTTTCAAGTTAACTACAAAAATCAGTTACTCTCATGTATTCTTCCAAAGAGTGAACGAACACAGGACTAATTTGGAAGTAATTTATTTTCAAGTGCAATTACTGCAATAGGCAAATGTCAATACACGTCACTTACGGATTCAGGTCTATTTCTCAGAATTGTTTTGCTTTGATTTCGTTGTTAGATATACATCAAGGTATTTGGCATCTCTGTATCAGTTACCTGCTGCAATCCGACTGACACTGCCATCCAAACACAACTGACAAGGCTCTCAAAAGCCATTAGTTGTCTGTAAAGGAAATGTCAAAATTCAGTTTTACCACAAAGTTACATGGTACAAATCTGGTGGCAAGAATCACTGTGTACATACTTTGTTTCTCAAATTCTCTCTCTCACTCAAGGTCAAGGACAATAACCTGAGCTACAGAGACTTCTGGTCTCATCCAACACAGCTAGTCCCATATCCTGTGTACTCTGAATAACTCACTGTTTCTCCCTCCCCCACCAAATACTCCTCTTAAAAAAGAAAAACTACAATGCAAAATCAAATCCACACAAGCATTATCAGAGCCATAACAAAGCCTACGGAAATACTTCACTTATCAATATCCTGTGAACAAACCTCAAGGAGATGAAGGTCCTTAACATATAAAAAACTGGGCCTTAATGTCTTCCTCCAGGCACCTCCATCCTGATTTTAAAAGTGGGAACCCAGAAGCTTCCAGAAAATTAGCAGGGCTGCCCACAGTGCAGGGGCTCTGCATAAATTCAGCCTTGTACACCATGAACTCCAAGGTAAGCAATCAGGTTGAACATGACAGATGCAGGAGAGAGCTTCTGTCTCTGCAAAGGAAGCCAAAAGGACTGCACCTTGTTAGAGGAAGCATACTCATAGGGCATACTCAGATTTTGCAGTAGGAAGAAACAGTAGCAGATTAAACATCTGAAACTGGAGTATAACACAAACCAGTTTTGAAACAGGGTATGTTACGTTCATTTCTCTACAACTGACCTTATTTCAGAAACCCCAGGAAATAGTAAATAGTAAGTGGCAAGATTAGCTCTCTTAATGACAGGGTTCAAAATTCGTATCAGTATTTTCATACCAGATGAGCTTCAGTTAAACAACAGAATATTCTTCCCTCTCAGTGTCACCCTTGCCAGCTCTTGCACACCCTGAGAGTGGTGCAGGGTTTTCGTCCATACCAGGCTACTACAAACAAGCACTTTGTAAACAAAATTTCTGCCTTAACTCAGCCTGGGCTGCCATGGATTCCCCAGATGGTTTTCTTTATATCTGGAAAACAGTGCTGAATTCTGAGTTGGTTTTTTTTTTTTTTCCCAGAGGTTCTAACTCTGAGGCTAATGGAGATGAATTGCTGCAGGGGAGGGGAAAAATATGCCATAGACAAACATTTCAAAGGTTTTATATACAGGGAAATATGTTATCTAAGCTCAGTTAAAAATTTCACATAGCCCTTTGGATATTTACCCCCTTCTTCTTAGTACTTCAGGAGGTTGAGTCAAAGGTTATGAAGGTTGGTTTCTAAATTCAGTGGGTGTATTACTACCATTACGAAGAATTATGCAAACACTACAAGCTGGAAGAGAAATACAGTTTAATTACACTCTGCACCAGTGTTAGGCCAATGAACTCTCAGCAGAACTATGTGTGCACGTGGCTCAGGGTACTACCCCGTGACCAGGTGTTACGAGTAAATTTCTGGGAGAAGCAAACCAGAAAACAAACAGCTGAGCATGACAATAATTACATGCATTTTATTATTTCAGACCATTTCTCAGACCATTCTCTCCATTGCATATTCAACTTAAAACATAGTAAGAGAGAATTAAAGCCTATCTGCCTTCTAAAAGGGTGCTTCATAGGGATTTAACTAAAAACCCAGTGTTTTCCTTTTTAAAGAATAATGAGCTCAATTGCTCTTTGAATCCATCCGTTCATTTGAAATAATGGGATTTGCAACAAAAAACCTGCTCGTCCATTTAAAAACATCTACTCATATACAGATCCTCCAATTTCTGTGTATCATACCATCAGAACCACCCCCCTCTGCATTGGAAATGTGGATATTGAAAGTCTAAAGCCACGAGGTAAACAACTCTGAAGTGACTTGAGTTCACAGACTTTTTAAAGGGACATGTGACATTTGACTATTTCAGAGTTAACGTACTCTTGAGTCTTGCATCCCCAAAATAAAGCAATTTGCTGCTTGGGTGGTTTTTTCCCTTCAAATATTGAATATTTGAGTCTTTAATCAAATACCGCAGTTTAATCAATATGTTAAGTCTTACGTTTGTGAAGCTAAAAGGAACAGTTTAAAAATTAAAGGCATTCAGCTGAATAGTTTTATTTTTCATTTAAAATGAGCAGCATTTTGTAGCATTCTCCTGCATGCCTGAACAATCATGTTGCCACTGCAAAAGGAAGAGACGCAGGAGAGGGTTCAAAATGGCAAGAATGGAGCTTAGCAAAACCATCTTTCATTCCTGTCCACTTACGAGGTGAAAATTGAAATAATGTGTGTGAAGTCAATTCACAGACACATCATTTCATTACGTGCTTATGCTAGGGGCCAAGCTGAATCATTCTGGTTAAGTATTTAGCTACTGGCTGGCCAGTTAATTTTACAGTCAAATTTTGTACAGTCTATTTAGTTTCTCCCATTTTTAAATAACTGCAACCTCCTGGGGAAATTCTCTAGTAGACCATCTGCTCGTTTCCTATAAATCCTCCTTTCAGACCTTACGCAAATTTCTGAGCTGCCAATCAGAACTTCTTTGATGTCTGGGTGAACAAATCCCCAACTATTCTGAACTAAAACCTGCAGTACAAAAAGATTAGTTATCCCCTGATCAGTAAAACAACGACAGCAACGTGGCTCATTTCTCTGCAGAGGTGCAGCAGATACACTCTCAGCGGGATGAGCACTTAACCGTCCTTCCCTGGCCACAGGGTGGTCACAAGCCAGGGACAATTTACCTCACATTTTTAGTTTGTTATTCTCTCTCAAGTTTCTGCATGTCCAAGCATCTTGTTTGCGACCATCTCAGTTGGTACTGCCTGGGAACAGCCAATAGACGTTTCCCAAGTCTAAGCCCAAAGGAAGGTTGAGGGAAAGAAGAACCAATCTGAATAGCAAAAGTGTAGTGGGGAAAGATGGCATAAGGAGATGTTAAATGCCAAGCAGTGTTTCCTATCTGTGAATTCACATAATCATGCTTGTGCAAGCGCTGAACTGTTCTTCTCTGGCTTGTGAAACACTGCAGGCTATGCAGATCCAATGACACAACAGACTTTTCCCAAACAAACAAGGCTGGAGGGAGTTTCAGCAATCAGGAACACACTGAATGAGCTCACAGACTTTGATCCAGCAGTTGTTTCTCCGAGCCTATGTGAATTTCACAATGGAAAAGAGAAGTGAAGATTTTACATCTATTTTTAATGAAATTAGCACCAGTATCCAAACTCTGTACCAAGCGTTAACAAATACCACATAACCCATGCTTTAGAGAACAGGCAAAAAGCAGTACCTGTGGATAGGAGCTCACATAGTTGATGCCTGTGTCTAATTCAAATATTTGTCACTGCAACAGTCAATCCACAATGATGCAAAGCAATAAAAAGTTGCTTACCCAAGTCACTAATGTACTTCTAACAGAAGAGTGGGGTATAACAATATGGCCTGAAGAATTTTTCCAAAAAGCATTAAAAGAATGATTGCAGCAAAAACCAAAACTCATCAACAAACCAAATCCACAGAAACCAATTCAGACTGTTGAAAGTTGGATGATTGAATAAGAAACGAAATGGCCCACACAACTAAGGGGCATATGGAGCTTTGTAATGTTTTTATTTCCCCTCACATCTACATTTTTGGCTCTTTGTTTTGCTTTTTGGCCTCAGAAAACAGCGCCGAGTTCAGAATAGTGGACCGTATACTAGTTTTCCCCAAAGAAAACAGCACAGGCAGAAACTAGTTAAGACACTTTGATAGACATTTGAGAAATCTAAGAGAAAAAAACCAAAAAACAGAACTTTGTTATAAAGAGGAACTGTAAGAGCTTCCTCAGAAGTTTATCCAAAAAAAAACCCCAAAACAACCAAACAAAGAAAAAAACCCCAACCCCCAAAAAACAACGCATGAGATTCAAAACTCACAACAGCTAAAACTCACATAAATACTGTGCAAGAATTATTCACCAGAAAGGATGCAACAGGAATAGAGTCGGGGGTGGTGCATTAAACACCCCCAAAATTCTGGTTATAAACCAAACCCTCAAATTTAGTTATTTCTGTCCTAATGGCTGCACTGAAAAACAGCAGGGCTATAACAATGGGTTGATCTCATCTGCCTTCCTTCACTCTGCAATCCAGAGCCTTGCGTGTGCCTCAGCTAGGTTTACTAGAGGTAGCCAGAGAGAAGTCAGTGTTAAAGAAGGACTTTAACAATCTACTACTTGTGTTCCATTGGGTA
The DNA here is from genome assembly GCA_013399855.1 of Oxyruncus cristatus. Classification (NCBI taxonomy): domain Eukaryota; kingdom Metazoa; phylum Chordata; class Aves; order Passeriformes; family Cotingidae; genus Oxyruncus; species Oxyruncus cristatus. Next base: position 108,437 of record VXAY01004115.1, read on the forward strand.
CCCCCCCATCATTCCTGTGAACAGATGGCATGGGAGCACCAGAGCCTGCCACCGAGTTGCCAGTAGTGGATGTGTGAGCAGTGAGACCACAGAGGACATTTTCTCAAAGAGGAAAAACCATGAGAGTACATGTCAGAAGAGGCCAGAGGAAAGACAGCTGGGTTTTACTGAATGAGGTTCTGGGGGAGAGCACTTTTAAGGTAGTTCCCTTAAATGAGTAGCTGTAGCACCAGCAGTAGAGAGAGGTCAAAGAGAAGCTTTTAAGGAATTGCTGGGCTCTAGTACTTATTATTTATCTGCTGGATGCTTTACAGGTGGGCTTGTGTTGCAAAGGTCTTACTGAAAGTAACCAAGCTGCTAAAACATTTAGACCCAGATATGAGAAGTCCTGAAAGCAAATATTTGGATCTGGAAATGATGTTCAGCACAATCTATACCTGTCTCCACTCTCTCCTGGGAGCAGTGTGGCAGTTTGGAGACAGAGCAGCAGGGCTGGGAAGAAGCTAAAACTAGGAACGCTTTCAGGAGATAAGCAGCTGCCACCAGTCATACTCAGCACGAGATTGGATGAACTAGGGGGAGTTCAAAATGCTCATAAATCTAGGAACAACAGCAGTGCTCTCTGCTTTATCTACATTCAAAAAGAAACAGGGGTTTATAGATGATAAAGGGGAAAAAAAGAACAGAACGAAACAGTATGTAGTGAACACAATACAACTGGAACTGAAGCTCTGAGGGGACAACATAGCTCAGCCACACAGGTTGTCTCTTTCTCCCTAGCTGCATTCCATGCATTCCCATGGAAACTGCAAGCTCCTCTACTTCAGTCTGTTCATTCTAGTAACCATTTTTAAAAGCATCTTTCGGAACAGCATTATTTATTCAGGCTCCAAAACATACAGAACAAACACTGTAAATTAAAGCCCTCATAGCTGTGTGTGCTACCCACTCCTGAAATTCTCCCTACTAACTCTTGCAGAAGAAACATCCCTCACAGCAGCTGTGCTCTGGATGCAACTGGGAGAAAGTGGTATCTTACTGCAATCATGCTCACCCCATTTGTTGGGTGGGGCTTTCTGCCAGTCTACTGTCTCCTGTTAACATTTCCCTGGTAGTCTGTTTTAGCTCACTAAAACTCCCACCTTTACTATGTCTGATATAGTGGAGTCTTTCCTTTTATTTCTTTTCCCAAATATTTCTATCTAAAAATGGAACAAACGATACCAATATAAAACATGTTCCATGGTGAAGACTGCTGACATATGTGATGTTGGCCTTGTCAACAGTAAATAAAAGAAGTTACTGCTGGTTTCACAAGATCAGTGCTAAGCCAGGCATTAGTCAGTATTTTCAATAATAATCTGGAAATTGATTTTAAAAAAACCAATTAGGAAAGTCTCTGACAGTTACATTTACAGGTGACACAAAGCTTAGCAGGCTGGCCAGGCTTACACACACTTCACAGATATTGAGCATCTGAAATTGACTTGGGGGGGAAAAAAAGAAAAAAAAAATCACAGTACTAAAACTGTGTTTTATTTTCAACATAGTGACACAGGCCGTAACTGCAAGTTACACACGATTCAGCTTATAAAGCAGGAGTAGAGTAAAGGATTAGATTTAGAAGTTTCACTGCAGTGAAGTGACAATTGGAGGCGAGAACCTGAATGGGGATTGAGGACACAATCAGTGCCATTCACCCCTGCATTACAGCAAAGAGAGTTTTCAGTTTTCCCTCTGAACTGCTAAGGTACTGCTGTAGAATTGAGGAAGGACAACAGCTGGAAATCCACGCAGACCCTGCCAGTTAGAGAAGCACAGCTTGTCTTGTAATTAAGACATTTGTACCTCCAGCGTCCCAACCTTTCCATTCAAATAGGAGGAGAGAGGCCCGAAAAGGATGTCTTTCCACCCCTGGTTCCACCCTTCTCCATTTTCAAGGCTAAAGGAAACACCCTACTGGGAGAGATTCCAGAATTTTATCTGTAAGTTTATTTAAAAAGAGAATGACCTTGCTTGTTTGTAACACACTGATAGGTCCAAAAGCACAATTTAAGAGCCTGTATCAATTAATCAAGGGTCACCAGGAACTAGCAGCTCAAGACAAAAAAAAGTAATCAAAATTTAAAAAAAATAAAAAACAAAGTTGCATGTGGTTTTCCATGCACTGTGATGATGGCTGGCATGGAAACAAACTATCAAGTAAAACAGAAGCTTTACTCTTCACCTTCAAGTCAAGGCTGGAGGCTGAAGTGTCTTTTCCAAATACCATGAGTTATGGATTTAATGCACGTACAACACAACATAGGTCATTACAAGTCAGATGTGGCCAACCCTGCTGGCCTTCAGCATCACAAGCTTCAAACGAGTCACTAAAATTAAACAAGCCATTTTCAACCAGAGTGATGGGAAAGGGTTTTGACTGTAGGAGGTGCTATTTTTTTAACTGCTGACTTCAGTTAGGAATCAAGACAATTTGCCTCTTACTACCAGTCTCTACAAGTATTTTAATACATATATATTTTTTTTAGATAGGTACATTCTGCTTTGCATATTAAAAACATACAAAATAGCTGCTTTTTCTTAAACTTTAATCTGTACTCCAAGATGCCTGCCCCATTTCTGCATGAACTTCATCACTGTACAATGATAGAGATTTTTTTGCTTAGCAATTTGAAACAACTATAAGTCCAGCAGTCAAAATTTTCTTATTGATCACAGAAAAGAACCTGGTAAGTTCTATTCCCAGTTGTAAGGGGAGAGGGTATCTTTTATGATATTAAGCACAAATTAACACTGCCATTACCCAGTCCTCTAATTTGCTAATGTTTCCCTTAAGTACCCTAGTGCTTCCCTTTTTACTGCTTCAAATAGCTATGGTTTAAAGCTTACAGGTATGAAGTAGCTGTGCTTCCCTTTTCCCAAATATCCCGACCCTGGTGTCTGAAAACAGAAACATCCTATTTAGAGGTCACTTCTACATTTCTGCCTGTGGATTTTTCAGTACCTCCAGTATCTCTGGAGTACCTGATGCTTGTCAGCAGCCAAAGAGGAAGTCACATTGCAGTATGTCATGCGGAATGAAGCTGCTTAACTGTTGTTACATTAACCAGCTCAGAGAAATTAAGATGCAAGAATTAGTAAATGTTTCACTTCATTGCACACAAGCAATAAGAAGTATTATTTTTACCCAAATAATGTGCCTTCAGCCATCTGAATAGCAGTAAACATATTTACAGAGGACTGAAGGGGAAAAAAACCTCAAATAACTCTTTCCTATTCCCTGGAATCAATCAAATGTTTTCACTGTGGTTATGCATAAAAACTGAAGCAAAAAAGTACGACACAAGCCACTTGCTGAGGCAAATGCATGTGGTTTCAACCTGAACAATCCAGAAATCACCTCCTCTTGCATTTACTGCTTGGGAAGAGTTACTAGAAATAGGCAGGCAGATGATAGCCAGGAAAAACTTCACAACTGATGTGGGGTTTGTGCATCTAGTCAGAGCTGATGAGCATTTCCTGTTCTGCAATTTTCCATTCAGGAAAAGCTACCAATATGCATTGGTAAGGCTGTTCCTTGATCACTTTACAGGAAAAATAAGATTGATTAGCTGATATTATTAGCCAAGAGCAGCCTCTACAACTTGAAACCATCTTTTTTAGGCTCCTCTCTCTAAATTCTAGGAAAAGAATAATCTCATTCTTCTTTTAAGAATTTGATGCCAATCCACAATGCTGAGTAACATATCATAGTGGGATTTAAATACAGCATAGGAAAAGAAAAGATAAGAAGAAAAAGAAAAAAAAAGAGTTGTATACTTTATTGTACCTTTAATGGGCTGTATAGTAAAGTCTAGCATCAACATACAGCAGAGAGGTAGCAGGACAGCTCTAGAGTGACATATATCCCTGGAGGGTTGCAGAGGACTTACAGACATGCTGCTTTTATCTACCCTGGAAAGACAGTATTGAACTATGGAACTACAACTTTCCACTACAAGAAAGAGAGGTTAACATGCCACACACAGGGAAGCACAAACACAGCATGGAAGATGCTTCACAATAACTCAAACTTGCTAGCCACTTCCGAGATGAATCCTGGCACTGCCTGAAAAGCTATCCTGAAACAGCATAAAAATATAAGAACAGACAGCATGGGATGCCATTCTTCTAACTCATTTATTGTCTTCCCCATGACAAGTAAAGAAGAAAATCCTTGTTCAAAAGAATAACCTGCCTTCCGCACATATGCACAATATAATATGGGCAACCTTTTAATGTCCCCTTTTGACTGCCCCCTAGAAACTAATCAATTAATTAAATGTCTAATACAAAACTCCACTAGCAGAAGAATGATGATCTACTTGGTTGCAAAAGATTTCCATGACTAACATCAGTTCAAGGAATAAAATCCATGCCTGACTATCAGTGTAGATGCTTCTACCACACACATCCTGCTCCTTTCCGCCCTCATTTCTTCACCAGCCTCATGAATCAGGTCTGCTTTAATCACACTTAGAGAATTACAGTCAACTAATCAACACCCTCAGAAACTGTGACCTCAGGTGCGCTGGGGTGTTGCTTGTAATTATTCCAGGTTCTCACTTCCCTGTACCCTCAAGCCTCCTACATCTGTTGCTGAAATGGCTGCTAGACTGTCCTTTCTGCTTAAGGTCACCTCTCCCTTGATGCACCGTCACGGATATGCATCATTCTCAACTGAGCCCTCAACACCTCCCAGTCCTCCACTGTAACTGTGAGACTATACACTTAAAAGTGCACCTGAACTAAGACAGCATCTCAAGGACTTCTTCCACCTCATCTGTTCTGCAAGTTTCCTATCTACCAATGTCACCCAGGGCTCTCTGTATGTTTGTCTGTGAATCTTGAGCCTGTTACACATACTATTTAATGTGAACAACTGATACAACTGTGTACACAAAGGAATTGAAGCGTGAAGTAGTTAAAGTGGTGAAAAAAATCCAACTTTTTAGACAAAAAGAGAGATAAATACTTCTATGTCTGTGAAACCTACAGCAGTGATTTTCCAAGGTGTAAATAATTAAGAGTAGGAAAGGTAATTATCCTTCAAGGCAGTAAGGCACACTGGAAATGTGTCACTCCAAATCCAGCTTTGACACAGACTTCAGTAGGTTACACAAAAAATTTAGACGGACATCCCCTTTTATTACTTTAAGATGTCTGAGAAACCTAAGCACAAGATGCAGGCTTATTACTGAAAACATTATGTTAAAAAATAGACCAAAAATTGTTTCCACACTCATAGAATCTGAACATATCTGTGCTAAATACACCCCCTTTCAGTTATGCTGACAGATGCATAATGTGTGTGCAAAGCAGTTAGTGACATGGCCCCAGACTCTTGCCTCAGGAACACCACAGATGTTTCACCCTTGAGGAACACAGTGAAAACATGCAGCATTCACTTAGCACAGGGGTGAAGCCAAATGCTACAGACTTGAGGACAATCCTCTCCCTGACACAAACTGCCACCTGTAGTTAAGGCCCACAAGCAACCCGATGCACTCCACATTCAAGCAAATGAACAAATTATAAAAGGGCCACTTTTACTCATTTTCATCAACATCAAAGTAGCACTTACAGGAAGAGAGAATTGTGTTGTAAATAAACTTAAACCTCCAAACATAGGTGATTCTGCTCTTCCCTTTGTCTTGGAAGATGTCAAAATTCAGTTCTTAACTACTCTAAAAAAAGAAATTCTGAATTTCAGCCACTGACCTCATGGAATACACACATGGGCTTGCTCAGCAATAAAAGCGTGCTTTGACTTGTAGCTCTCAGGAAAAAATCTCCATTAGAAATTCCCTAAAACAGGAGCTATGTCCACTGCCAAAGAGAAACATGTTTAATAGCAGATGAGAGATCACCAGTTCTGGGACCAAGAGAAGCTAAATGAATCCCAAAGGTAGATTTTGTTTCTAGCTGTGAGGATTACTGACTCAGAAGGCTATACTCTTAAGAGCTAGATTTCAGCAAAGCAGGGAGGAGCAATTTCAACAGAATAATTTGCCCCCACCCCCATCAAAAATTCTTCATAAATGGCATAAAGTCCAAGTAGAATTACCTAAGTTCAAGGTGCAAAGCTAAGCCTATATATAACTTCACAAAAGTTTTACCTTTAAACCACCGGAGTGCAGGGTTTAAGAGGTAATCAGCAACTTAAAGCCAGATAAAGTTTTAAACCCACTGAGGTTCAACTACTTTAGGGTATCACACCACAGCATGCATCCCTGGCAGATCTGTTAGTCATTGTTCTTCTCTTAAAAAAACAAAAATCAAAACACCCACCCTAATAAACAACTCAAACCCCAACACCCTTTATTTCACCAGGTAAAGAAACACATCTGTCTGAAAGAGCAAATCAATGAAGTCATTCATTATGCATCAATGCACAAGGCAAAACATCCTACAGGAGGAAAAACCCTGTATTTCTAGGGCGTTTTACTTACAGAAATTACACTTAATAAACAGAGAACTTTAAAAATCAGTTTGCAGGAACCTGACAGTGTCACTTTAAAGATACAGTATAGCCACTGGATGATGCAAATCACTGCAAAGTACGATCAAGTACTGACTGACGTCTTTGAGGAGCTGTGATGATTTCAGCAGCACTCTGCACCAACACAGATATTTATACCCACATACAGTTCACTGTGGAATCATGACTGACACACACTTCTCACTAGAGGACAAACAAACAAGCATGCTTTTGCCAGGGAAGAAAACATATAAACTCTAAAGTCACAAGCTCAGATCCAGGGCTCCCTTTATGAAAAGCTGTTGCACATTAACATACATGAGAAACATTAACAGACCTGCAAAACACCACTGCCAAAACATACTTGGCTATCACATAATTAAACAGCATCAGCACTTCTTTTAGAAAATCATATTTTTCAAAGAATGACTCTCAGCTTGTTCAAGTGAGCTGCTAATGAAAGCCAGACAGAGATTGTATTAGTATCAGAGAGGTGGTTTAAAAATTCAGGTTAATCCAACAGCTACAGATAGTAATGATTAACTTTAAGTTTCTGGTCTTAAGACATTAAAGCAAGGAGTTCCCATGCAATAAGCAAACTCAAAACAGAGACTATATATAAATGAGTGATTATAAGCAAACAGTGAAACCTGAAACTTCCAAAGTTTCTTCTCTGAAGAATCACTACCTAAAACTCTGCTGCTGTATCAACCGCTGTTAGTTTTCCTAATGTTTACTGAACTTTTAAAAGAAAGAGTTTTCTCCTCTTTTCCCTCAAAACCCTTTCAGAAACCACTTCCCACAGTTTGCCTTTTGTAATTCCTCTCCACTCAGAAGCCATCTGCTCCTTTCCTCACACACACATGCCATACACACTCCAAAACAAACACAATGTAGAATCAAATGGCATGATCTGACTTTTTTGTTAGGACTGCTCAAGTGGGAGCAGCTCCCTCCCACCCCATCCCCTCCCTCCCACTTCCTGCCTCCTCTCTTCTCCCTTCACTAGGGTTTGCTGGGAACTAGCATGTGCTAGCTTCCAAGAGCAGGGCTGGAGAGGACCAGCTCTTCAGCCTGAACTCAAGCACAGTGAGAGCAGAACAGATTCCGGAAAGTCACATTTTGCACATTCGCTGCAACTGAGAATAAGCAATGCCCACCTTCAGGAGCAAGACCCCTCTGCTGTCCACATACCCCATGCCCACCATGTTCTGCAGCAGAGCTTTGGGCCAGCTCAGCAGACTGGGACTCTGGCAAAGCAGACATCTAGTAACAAATACTTGCAGCTGATCAGCTTTTATCCAAATACCTGAAGTCCTCTACAAGGCTAATTAGCAGTGCTAGCCCTCCTTCACAGGAAGGATAGCAGAGGAATCCAAGGCATATGCCCAACACCATCTAGCAGGGCAGGAAGAGAAAAACAAGTCCCAAATTACAGACTGCTGGTTTATTCAGGCCTTGCTGCACTCTGTGTGCTTCTTGAGTTTTCCAGGTACCACACTGAAGAGGAGGTCAGTGGTGCTCTTGCCAGGAACATGTGGGAGAGAAGAAGAAATTCCTTAAACTGGCAAAGGACCGAAGAGCGACAACTGCCCATGGGGAAAAGGCAGGTAGGCAAGGGCAGAAGGACCCCCTCAGGCACTCACACCAGTGCCAGATGCCAAGATGTTTACAGGAATAAAGAAATAGGCAATGCCCCAAGAGAGAACATTCGCAAGGACACCTGACAGCAACTGCAGAGTGCTGGGCCCAGGAAGGGTTCGATGCAAGCAACAACTGAATCGTCTTGACAAGCACAAGAACAACTCTCCTGACAACAAAAAGGAGAGATCACAAGCAGGGTGGTGTTGCGGTGTATACAAATGTTCCCATGGGGAAAGAGAGGCATTTGGTGTGAAGCAGTTTTTTCAAGCAATTTTCCTATTTACTTAGTGCTCCTCACTAGACTGTTCATGTGCTAAAGGTAATCAGAGTGAGAGTGTGCTCAGGCACCTGCTCCAACACAGACGTGTATGAAAACGTCTGTTTTAGCATAGGAATCAGTCATGGAAAAACCACACTCCCAGCACAGGGATACCATGTGGAAGGATGCTGTTAGAACCGTCTCAATTATCTGGCATATTCTCAAAGGACTAGGTCTAGGAAACCTTCCTACCTGCTCCCAGACTGCAGAAACGGAAGCACTTTCACTGCAGCTCTTCAGGGGTGCTTCTATCACAGGTCGTCTGCTCTGCTGAAAAATTGCCTAATTGCTGTGTTTCAGGAAGTGGAAAGTATGACAACTTTTTCTGAAGAACACTTAATGATCCTCTGAAAAACATGCCAAGTAAAAGTCAAGGTTTGAACTGTTAGGAACGGACTTTGCAATTCCCACTTTGAGCCTAGGCCTATAAGCAGTACAGCAGGAGACACATTCTGGTTCTCAAGGAGAGTTAAAGGATACTCAGACAAAAATTCTTCCATAGTTAGTCAGTTTCTATATAAAGCAAATTTAATAAAGGAAAAATTCCAGGGCCATTGTTAATATATGACATAGTTACACATAAACACACAAATCGCAGCATAAAAATAATAAGGGGTAAAATTCTCAAAGGATTTGCAGCCTGGCTGCTTAATGAATTATTTGGTTCAATGGGCAAACAAAACCAAACACACACATACAGCCTTACAAATGCCTGAGTATTTGGACTGAGTTCAGCTACTCAGATACTTCATTCAAAGCTCAAAGTCCAAAAACTGAATGGAAAAGATCACAGGGTGCTTCTGTACCTTAAAAGCAGCATAACAGCTCTCAAACTGCCACTCTGGATTCAACAATATAAAACATGCACCTTTACCTTGAGGTACTGATCTGTGACTACAAACTCTTGCAAATGCATCTATTGGTGTTTTTTTTTTTCCTTCAAGTAACTCCTGCTTTTCCCGTAAGACGTGGTTTATTTGAATCAATAGGCCACAGTGCTTTTCCTGTTACAGGATGCGAGTAATCATTAAGAAGGCAGAAGAAATTTATGAAGATGCATCACCATGTACTTCTCTCAGCCTAATTTCATCGAGAAAAATTAGGTAGTCAGTATCTTCAAGATGACAGCTTTGAGAAGTACCTGGAGATGTCAGAGATGATCACAGCATCTCTGCTGAGCACATAACAGCCAGCAATACTACACAGCACTTAGAAGACAAGAGAAGTGAGCAGAAGAGAGTTTCAGTTGATCACGTGGAATTAGCAAGTTTAAATCTGACAAGAACATTCATCTGGTTCTGTGATAAATGCTGTGTGATCTTTGATGACAACTCAGTATTGATTCCCAGTTTAAGGCCATTGAGAAGGAAGAGTACTGCACACAAAAATGATTTGGACCAATATCTATGATCTCTCATTCAAACACTGATCCCACCCATCCCTGATCCACTTAGGAGATCTACGGAGACCACAGCATAGGGGGCCACAGCTGACACATTTTTAGAAGAGCAGTGAAAAGCTACTGCTCACGGAGTTTCACTCACTAAAGTAATTAATCAATAATTACTAACAATGCGTGGTAGATATCAGTCCACCTCAGTGAGAAAGGCACAAAGCCCTGAAAAAGACAATGCTGTAACAGACCAAACCCAGAACAACACCTCAACCACATGCCAGAATCGGTTCCTCATTTCCTGTCCAAATCCTGAGAGCTGCTAGCTTTTGCGTACACTAGGAAACACTGCTGCCAACATACTGCCCACTAAAAAGGAGCAAGGGGGGCTGTAGTTCCTCAAAAACAACAGAGTGACTCTCCCTTAAATCAGGTAAGTATGAAGCTATTCCTAGTGAAGGATAAGTAAGAAGCTAATGATGGTTATTAATAGCCCTTAAAGCTATCAGTTCATCTGAGTTAAATGCAGCAGTAATAATCCCTTTACGACCTTCCTCATTTTTACTGGGGAAATGGACAAAGTTTTATCAAATACTTCTGTTAATCTCAGATTTCAACTATTCTAAATACTGAAAATTACACTAACCTGAAACAGAATCTACCAGGCTCTGTTATGTATACACATCACTGAGGACCTAGACCAGAAATCGCAGGCAGCGCTCTTCCTCTTAACACTTCTTCAAATTCAATAGGATTTTTGCCACAGACTTCCACAGATATTAAATGTACAGGTTAATCTGCCATGAGGCATGCCTAGATACTGTAGATCACCCAATTTGAGAAACTGGATTGTAATGATAAAGGTGGTAGGGATTTCTTGCTGTTTCTTCACTGTTAGTCACAAATCACTAGTGCAGAAAACTTGCTCTTGTAGCAAGGAAATGCTTAATAAAACCAAGCCTTAACTTGAAATACACAAGCTACATCTTGACCAGAAACATGGAAGAGAAGAAATAGTAAGAGACATGTACTGTTCAGACTGAGAATTTCCCCTCTGCACCTCTACTACAAATGTAGATAATTATAACCACAAAAGATAATCAAATAGAATATAAAGCATGTTCTGGGGAATAGGAAAAACACTGATTTTTCAGAGACTGGTGGAAGTTCTTGCTCTAGGCACATCGGTCCTTTCCTTTCTGCTGCTGTGCTTCTTGAGTCTTTCCTCCAAAGGACTTATTACAATGCAGGATGTAGGTACAGACAAGCCAAATGTCTAGTATGAAATAGTAAGAATGAAAGCCAGACAAAATTTCATCTGCTAGGTGACACTCTACCTTTATTCACCTTGGCTTTTGCCAGAGCTTGTTAATAAACAGCAGAGATATGTACATGAGTCTGCTCAATCTACAAAATGCACATGTGGCAATGCACTTGGTTTAAGAAGTTTGGTATTACAAAGAAAACCTACATATTTATCTTTGAAGTAGTACTATTGGTTTTGATTGTGGTTTGTGGTTTTGTTTGATTTTGTTCAGATTGGCAAGTGCCTTTGTACAACTCAAAACATTTTAAGACCCCAGTGTACACATTTGTTTGAGTTGCTTATTGTGCCTGCATAACACCAGAAGCAATGCAGTTTACAAGAGTGGGGAAGAGCGTACAAGAGCCGGGCTGTGGCTCGTCCAGCTCGGGCTGTGGCAGAAGCAGCTGCAGTGTCAGTACAACTGTGCATCAAGGACAGCAGCCAGTTCACCAGAGCTCCAGCTGTTCTAGTTGTAGATTTGCCAGAATTCAGGACACTTGGGGATGAATGAATATGCTGATGGAGACAGGAAGGATAAGACTTGGGAAACATGAAGTGTTTCCAGGTTAGCCTAATCTATTGTTTGTATGGTCCCACTTCCCCTTCAACACTGCACATATTTAAACAAGTATTCTGCTCTAACGCCCTAAGACATGAAAATATTACAGCAACCTGGCAAGGGGAACAATCATCAGCATTTGAACTAGTTATCACGAAGGAAACACCGGGGAGATTTGTTAACACTGAAGTTGCTCTGATGGAAATGAAAAACGTGGTTAGAAGGAGAGTTGGAATTCCCACTTCTAGGCTCACTGCATGGTTAGAGGTACCACAAGTTGTTCTGATCTGCCTCCTAATCTCCCCTACCCAGGGCAGGGTAGTAAATCTGCAGCACTGACTTGTGCATTTGGCAAAGGAGCTTTTTCACCCTCTCAGCATATACAATTTCTATATGGAAGGGCACCAAAGAGAGGAAAGAGAAGATTCCTCTAATCTAGAGAGCTGCCCAGACGGTGACTATATGCGACAGGTGGGAAGTGAGAGATTCCGGCAGACTCCTGAGATAAGGTGCTTCACGGATTTAGAGCACCTGCTCTGTGAAGGTAACTTCCTGCCTAGGCCCGGCAACCAAAAGCAGCACTGTGCCAGCCTTATTAACTACTAGTTTAGGAATCTGAAGGGCTAGAATCCATTTAAGATGTTACTAAGGAGAAGACTCAAAAAATGTCCCCCAAGAGGAAAATTTATTTCTACTGACTCACTGGTGACCTTGGTAGGTGCAATCTGGACAGCTGACAGGTGAGACAGGTAGTCAGGAAATGATATCAACACATCAGAAATAACTCTTTTACTCTACTCAAAGTTAGTAAATTCCTTTCTGTAACATGACAGTGTCTTTTTAGTCCCTTACATGCAAGCTATGCCCTATCTCTAATCAGCATCACTCTAGATCTCCACAGAATTAACCACTGCTGAGCAGTCCACAAAGCAAGCCCTGAAGTTCCTACCATAATGTAAATGTTCTACTGATCTAATTTTATGCCAGGACAAAGCTAAAATAACACAAAGAGGTTTCTGCGGAGCTGACAGATAATATAAGATTCAATGCAGCACAGCTGTACACTAAAGCACAATGCACATTGAGGTCTTTGGCCTGATCAGAGACACAGTTCAGGGATAAATAAGGTTGACACGTGAAAACTAGACACAACATGCTATAAAAACTGTTAAGTAGCATATTAATTGGATTCTATTGGACGTATAATCAGTAGATACTTCAGATATTTTTGCATTCCGGTCCTCATTAGCACCACAACAAGTCCTCAAACGGATTCCATTCCCACATATGCTACCAAATTAAGAATAGAAACCATATTCCATAAAACAGCACACACACTGGTGTATATATCCTTCTTTGTGATACTGCAGTCACTATGAAACACAACACAGCTACTACACGCTACCAAGAGCAAAGCAAAACAGGACATATGGCTACATACAGGGGTTCACACCCCACATAATTTTTCTTTAAATACACCTGTAACAGGTTCCATGACAATGGTACTAGAGCTGTCACCCAAATTTCTATCTGCCCTGAATTCTTATGCAAAGTAGAAGGTTGTAGCTTGCATTTTGCACAAGTTACTCAAAAACAACCTCTAGTATTTTGCAGCCAGATGCTTTAAAATGCAAACATGAGAATACAGAGATAATATGGTAGTATTCATCCTCACTAAGAGCAGCAGTCGTGCAAGGAGTTGGGGCTTTGAAACAGAATCAGGTCTGATTTGATAACCCCTATCGTTTTATACTTAGATAACTTCCTGTGGAAAATCAAGCATATCTGGCAGTACCTGTTCCTCTTTTTCTTTGGTCTTGCTCCTGGAGACTCTGGAAGAGGTAACATCCTGAGCTGGAATGACAGAGATTTGATGCAGTGGCATGTTCATCACACCGCCTTGTTTGGTCCTATTATTTACAGGAAGGAGGCTTGAAGGCAGTGCTCATTCCGTGCCATTGTCAGGCCTTGCAACTAAAAAATAAAAATATTAGATGATGTTAAAGTAGCTTGAAATGCAATTATTTCTAAACCAAAGCTAAGTCATCCACTGGACCAAGACACATCTCTTATTTTCTCTCTGGATTCTAAACAGGAGAGAGTTTGGTGCTCTGGATGGGTGTGGAAAGACACAGAAGTTTTCAAGAACTTTAACTAGACTGGCCAGAGCACAATTCATACAAAATGAATAAATAAATTATCAACCAGTTCTGAAAGTGGTCTGAAAGCAGAGCTAGAGGGCAGGGATCATGCTTGAGTCTGCTTGGATAGGGAGTAAGAGGAAGAACAGCTCTCCAAGCTGAGCAGTGGGAGCCTGCTACCTGGAGGTGCAGAGAGCAAAGCTCATTAAGGTCATTTCCTAAACTGCCAGTCCCATCATACTGGATCAAACTGCCTCAAGAATCCTCCTGAATCAGGAGTTTTTGCTAAAACCAGGAAATACCCTGCCTTTGGCTCTTGTCATTCACATACCAGCTGGCAATAGAAAGATGTATCATGTGAGCTGTTCCTTTCTTAAAGGCTATTAGAGATTAATATAATCAAAATCCCTCACTAGGGATTGTGAATTCACTGGACTACACACACTACTACACACTCCTTCTCTTACTAATACAACAGGGAAGCATCACACATAGGAAAGATAGCGATAGACATAAGTGAGCCAAAATTGGCAACACTAATCTCAAAGGCAGGCAAAATTAACCATACCTTTTATTAAATTAGTGAAGTTGCATCAAATAAAAAGCTTTTTAAAACATGTAGAATCATGGAGTGTTTATTTGGAACTTGCAAATGAGACACAATTGTGTTTAAAGAAAGGATTAGAGGGGAATTAACGCAGCAGGGACCATATTAAACAGGGTAACTGAATGATGCACTGTTCTTCTGTTTTCCAAAACATACCAACTTTTTGGTTGGTTAGTTTTGAATCTGTGAAAGCAGAAAACAGAGACGAGATAGATGCCCTTTATGTTACATTGCTTAACAATTTGGATGTAGTGTAGCTTAGCACTTAGTGCATACCCTCAATTTATGTTGCACACATTTTTTATTGAATATTTAATTGGAAGTTTTAAAAATAGGCCAAGCTTTCTAGGTTTTTGATTCTGCAAAAGATGCTGGTCTGGTTCTATTTCCATCAGACTCCACGGGAGCTGTGTAAAATGAAAACAGGATCAAATATTTTGACTGCTTTTGATTAAACAACAGAGAAAAAATTATATATTTCAAGCACTTTATACAGAAAATGATAGTTCACTATCCTCTTTGCACTATGGGGGAATGAGTTACCACAGGTCTTAGAGCAAGTCACGAGCAAACCCAGAAACGCGTGCAATGCCTGCTGCATCCCAATCACACGCTGCATTTGCTGGATGATGCTCAGCCAAATTCAAAAGCTTAACTGACACGTGGTCAAGATTTATATTACTTCTATAGAGGCCAAGACAGTACATCATAAAGCATGCATGAAAGCTTTGAAGGTAATGCCTCTGTAACTTTCAGGCATCACTTATTTTAAAAATAAAATATACCAGTATGCATAAGCAAGCAACAACAAGGACAGTTCCTTACCGGAGGACAAAGGGAAACATGGGACTTACCAGCATTATTCAATCTCATAAAGAGAAAACACAGAACCTCCTCAGGTCCTCCACACACCTGCTTAGTTACATCCTCTAAAGGAGCCAAACCAGAGGGGATATAAATGTGGGCTGAGATGGGATATCAAACCACAATAAACAAGGCAGGAAGGGAAGGTATTTTCCCAAGAAAACATAGGGAAATGAAATCCAGAGAACATTAAGCTTCAATGGAAATATGCCAGCTAGTATGTTCTGTGCTATTGCCAGCAATAACTGAGCTCTGTGTCCCCCCTCAAAAAGGGTTCTGGCCTTGCAGGCAAGGACATGTTGCCATGACTGTAAAGGGAACAAGGAAAATTATTAGAAAACAGAGTTAACCCCCTCTGATGATGGCAAACAAGTCAAACCAGTTTTTCTGCAGGTACTTCGAGGACAGCATGTGTTAGAATTCTTTGAAGGAGCTCAAGCAGCAGATATAATCCAACTGGATATTCAAAGACGATGTGAAACAGCCCTCCTCTGGTAAAGAAGCCTGGCAGACGCTCTAATAAAGCCTGCCTTTGTTCAAGGGTGGTTTAGAGAAAGCTGTAAACCAAACCCAGATGCCCCACTGTAGCATCCCCAATCTGCAAGGTCCCTAATAATGCACACACTGTATCAACCTAAAGCGCGTTAACTCCACAGTGCTAATTAAAGGATAAAGTTACGCGAATGAACAGACCATCTGCAGCACCGAGTACAAACAGACAAGGATGCCAGAAAAGCAATGCCACTCAACACAAACCAAGTTGTGACAAGCTCCACAGGACATATTTCACAGCTAAATTAATTCCACGTGCTACCTGATTCAGAGGTGAGGACTTGGGCACCTGCCAGTTGAGATCCAAATTTCAATCACATCAAACTGGGAGCCTGCCAAAAAGGAAGAAATGCTAAGGCAAGGGGACTGCTCCTACATATTCTCTTCCCTTTAGGATTCCAGTTAGATGTTCAGGCCATACCTCACACAAAACGAGACTTCCTCATTACTACAGCACCTGCATCCAAGAGCAGAGTACACTTGCCCCCAGGAGGTGGCAAGGAGCTTTCTCCTCCATTGTGTTTTATTTGGTTCATAAACCACACATGCAAGGCAAGTCCCATGACCACTGCTGTGGATGATGCTCTATTCATGAAGGAAGGACTTTTTGGATCTTTTTGCCTGGAAAGCTGAAGCAATCATGGGATGAAAGGAAAAGGATACAGAGGGTACACACACCAACTAGGTCCCATAGGCAGGGGAGCCATCTGCCTGCAATAGAGGGATCTTATTCTCCTCCTGCCCCCATGGCTGTTAACATATCATTCACTGGGGTAAAATACTTAGAGAAAACCTCTCTTAGGAATTTGGGAATTCAGCAAATTATAATAAAAGTCTTTTCATAGCTGGACTCTGTAGAGATTTCTTTACTCATGCTGCCAAACAGTCAATAAGCCACAATTCAAACTATTGCTCTTGTCCAAAGAGACCTCCTGCAAAACTGGCTGGGGCACACAGGAATGCCAAGACAGAGGAGAGCTTGAAGCTCAACTGCTCCCCCTATTAATAGCCACACTGGATCCTTAAAAATGGATTCCAGCCATACTGCCCTTGCAGAGAGCCATCACAAACAAATACAATTTCAAAAGACAAAAAAGGTCAAAATCCTCGCTGCAGAGCCACAGGAGATCTTAGCCTAGTGCAGCTAAGATTTCACCCACCCAGGTAATCCAGTTTTGCTTTCTGCACGGCAGGCAAACAGTAACTAAAAATGCCACCTGGAACCACATCAGCTGTGTCCTCATTGCATTGCCAGGACCATGAAGCTGCAGCAAGAACAGTCAGATTGAGAGGAAATGAGACAGTCTCTGAAGGCAGCTGAGCAGCACAAAAAGAAGGAAAAGCATGCACATGACTGGGGTCTGGTGGCTGGGGCATTCCCCTGAACAGTGTATCTGACAGCAACAGAAGCAGAAAATTAGATTCTTCCGGGTTATCAGCATAAAGTACATGATGTTAAGGAAACTTCCCAATCTGACCATTCACAAGACTCTCTGGCAGTCACGCTCCCAATGCCAGAGACTCTCACTGCTGGGACTGAAGCCCCTTCACAGCAAGCGGCTCCAATGACCTGACAGGAGCCACACTTGACTGCCCACTCACAGTCAGACCACATTTCCTTACTGGTTCAACCTCAGGTTTCCCAGGGCAGAATCTCAGATGTCTTGTTCCACAAAGCAATTTATTCATAGTGGAGTAACAGAAACAGCCCCTGATGCTTCCAAGGAGGACCCTCAATAAAGGATCCCCTGGGCTTTTATACCCTCATAGCCTACCCAAACGCAAATGTCCCTCTTCCTCCTGCGTCCTCCACCCCTGCTGTGTCTCCCAGTGTCCATTCACCTGGCTGGTGCCACGCATCTTTGTGCCCTTTGTTATCCAAAAGGTTGGCAGTTTGTGGCCTCTTGTCAGAATCCCATCCAGAGCTCAATCTGCATCAAAATCTGCAAAAAGGAGCTACCTGTACCACATGTATTTCTCAACAATGAGAAGGGACAACCAACAAGGAAAGGTAACCTCACTGTAAGAGAAATAGGTGGGAAACCACTTGCAATACCACTTCCATCATCCACCCCATCACTATCTGTTTCCTAAGTGACAAGAAGAACATAAATCAGACATCAGATGAAACAAATGGTCGGTAAATTGTTGGATTGTTACACTGAGAAGTGCCACTGGAAGAACACAAGCAGAAGTACTCCCTCAGCTGCCACCTACTGCAGTCTCTCTGCCCATTACACATTTATAAATAAAGGCTAAACTGCTCTTTGACAAAGATTCCCAGATAGACTGGCATAAGTAAGCACAAATCATGATCTTCTGTCTATGGATTCATACTGTATGTTTTTCGATTTAGAACAGCAGATTAGGTCATTTACACTTTAGAAAGTCCACCATATTCCCTTGCTACATGGCATATGCTGGAGGACTTCAACAGAAGCTCTGGAGCTGTAGTGGCACCGGCTGCTGACATACACAGGCCTTACCAAAAGAAATGCACCCTAAGGATGCATGAAGGTGTGTACACATGCTTTATATTACTCACAGAAGGGTAAAAAATATAGCAGTCAAATAGGTCAATTGTTTTCCTATTCAAAGAACAATACATATTCTGGATTATAAAAGAATCTGTCTTTATACATGTGAAAGATGTGCCCTGGAAACTATGGCAGAAGGGAGATAATAGTCACTAACAGAAGGGAATTGGGAGGAATTCCACCTATGAGTTGTTCTGGTCTGCCCCAAAGTTTCGTACACTTTCCTTCAACTACCCTAGTCCCCAGTAACAACAGTGAGCTGCATCACGTAGGTCACTGGTCTGATAATCTGTTGCAGGGTGGGTAGGTTAAAAATAAAGCAGCAGATTGCTGGTGTCCAGATAATCCAGACACTGAAGTACCATCCACGGCTGTGACAATCCTGCCATGGACTAGATCAGCCTGAAGACTTCAGGGGACCTTCCAGATGCAGGCTGAAAAGTGCTGCTCCGAGTCTTTGTGGATCACTGCTGTGCAATCCAGTCTTCTGAAACTTCCCCTCTATGCAGCACAAAACTGGATCCAAACAGGAACGGAAACCCTCTGAAGAAACTTCTGACTGCTGCTACATGGTGTAACATCTTCATCAACTGGCTTACCTTTTCCTAGTAAGACTTGAAATAATTATTAATGCAGATTTGGAATCTCTTTTTCTGTTGGAGGTCTTGATGTGAAATCCCAAAGCCTCATTAAAAAGAAAATCCTTTGGTTTGGGGTTTTTATTGCTGTTGTTCTGAAGGTAACAGGAGCCCTTATTCACCGACTTTGGCCAATTCCTATGTGCATCCTAACTTTCCCTAGCTACTCTGACATTTCAGATGGATATAGCTTATGTCTACTTTCTGTACACTACATTTTCCATACTTGCAAATATTTCCAATCCTATTAGCTTGTGTTGGCTCCAGTTTGAAGCTTTTATTATTTCATTTTGAGCTTGTTCGGACTCTTCCCCTACTAATGTAGCTTACATAATCCTCTTCTAGAGATGACAGATGTGCATTTTCAAAAAGAGGATCCTGCATCTGCGTTTCATTTTGGTTTACTGTAGCTTAATCAGTACTTTGTTAATAGCATTATTTAAGAGATGTTATCAAGCCTCATGCACTTCACATGCATTTGTTAACTTGACAAACAAATGTAATCAAGAGAGCCTAAGGGAGAAGAACTAACACTTCCTTCTCTGCAGTACCTTTCAGATTTCACTTCTAATGTTGTACTAACCCTGAAAAGAAACCTTTTATTCAGATCAGGCAGATATAATTCTGGATTATTGCTATTTACAGCTATGCATTTGCCCATCTATCTTGCACTGTTTACTAGCTCAGCTGTAACTTCTCCCTTTATTATCTCAGTTCCTCCTTTCCTCCACCTGCAAGTGTCCTAAAAATAATCAGCTTCAAGCCTTAAAAACATTTTTCTTCTAATATTTGTTTTTGAATCATGTTATCGAGTAGTTGAAATCAAAAGAAAGGCTTAGAAAGGGGACAAGAGATTGTTCTGCAAGTTACCTGTGTTCCATTTGAAAGCTTCTCAATATACAGGAATATACAGGTGTAGACTATGCACAACACATAGGAAAAAAGAAGTATCTGCCAGCTCTGGCTGACTCCTCTCAAAATGAGAACATGATTACTTCTACAAATATAATACAACTAGACAAGCAAGCTGTTAAACTAACGTATCAATAAATAACGGTCCCAGAGCTCTTAGCATCCCCTTCCCTTGATTTCAATGGAAGCTGCACCTCTAAAAAACAGAAAACAGGTTCCTTAAAAACTGACCCCTTCAAATCTAATCAGCTGATAAATCTAATTGTGAACTAGTTTAGCATTCAGGAGAACAAATGTAACTTCCCTCTGTTTCAATAACACAATAATACAGTCATTACAGTCCCCTGAGAAACAAAGAAATTACTTTTCTCTGCTTCTGCTATTAATAGCAACTTACCTGCACCAAAAGCATCAATGACCATTTCTAATGTCCCGTGGAAAGAACAATGCACCAGGTGTTTCACACACACCTGGGCAGTAAGCTCCTGCTACAGAGGCAAAAGTTCTTTAACTACATCAGTGGTCTGCTGGGTAAAACATATTTTTAAGTAATTCCCCTTGTATATTTGTTGATGAAACAATTCATAATAACATTAGCATTAATCTCTAACTATAACAAGCAAAAAGAAAGAGAGGTAAAGCAGGAGTTTCATCCTCTGCATTGGGAAGCCCTAACGGTGGAGGCCTGGGAGCCTCATCAACAGCCTCATCAACAGCCCGGGTTGATGTTTTCTCAGCCAGCAAGTTGCTCTACCTGCTCCACTGAATTCCCAAATCCATTTGCATAAGGGGATGCCATTTGTTCCCTTGAGTTAATAATCACCATTTCACCTCACCCCTTCACATTAAACACATCTTCCTGTCCCAACGTGCTTCTGAACTGAGCAGGTGTGTGAATCACAATGTAAGCTGTGAGTCTTTAGAGCTTTGCTGCAAACAGGATAAATTATCACAGCATGTTTGGGACTTGCCTTATCACTCTTAGTCATGACTCCATCAGCTCCCAGAATAAGTAGAGACTGGCTTCCCAAGAAATTAATGCCCCTCTCCAGAAGAGGCATTCTTCCCTCCAATTTGGCACCAAAGCCATCCCGCAAAGCAAAAATTAGGTTGTGTTAATTACACAATTCCAAACTTTTCTTAAAGATATGGATGATGACTTGTTTCTTCATAATACTTGTTGTCAGAGAACACACCACAGTACCATGCCTATTGCTACAGTTTCTGAGAAGAGCTGTCTTTCCTCCTTCATTGGCTGTCCAAAAGCAATGTACAGCAGTAACCTACGTGGATTCCATCACAGTGATGCAACGGTGAGCACATCTTTTCCTTACTAACCCAGAGAAACAGAGAGAGTAGTGCTGAAGTTTCATACAACTCAAAATTCCTAAACTAACAGAAAAGAAACAAGGTCATATTATTGTGAACACAGGTTTGGGAACAGCCTGCTAGGATTGCTGCAGCTGGTCAACTGCAATTGCAGATCACTGTACAATCAACAAAGAAGGGTCCATAGTACACTACTGGATACAAAAACCACTCCCCTCACCCTAGTCATGGGCAAAAGTCAAACCCCACAAAACTATGACACGCCAAGGAAAGACAGCAAGTGATGTCAAGGACAAGGTAAAACCCCAGACCTCTGGAATAACAGCAAATCTCTTGGAAAAATGCGCACGTGATCATTACAATTTGGCAAAGTGCTCCATTATGACAATCGATATTTTTTAGAAGAAAATCTTAAGTGAAGATTATAATCAAATGGAAAAAGAGACATATTAATACATGTATAGACCAGGAAGAGAAATTTGCACCAACATACATTTGCAAGCAAATTTCTAGTCTAGTACAAAAGTCCACATGATATAATGTAACACTTATGGATAATTTATGATCATTTCCCATTTTCTTATAATCCTTTCAGGTCTCACGAAACTCTAAATCAGTTCTGAAATCCAATGAAAAATGGCTCTGTATTTTTATCTTCAAAATTAATAAGGGCTATTAAAAATGCATAAATTTACACTGAAGACAATGAAAGCCTGGGTTTCTCAAACACTGTAAATATTTACAATGCAGGATAGTGATGAAACAGAACAATCTCACCATTGTTCAGTGAGGACATTGCTCACATTCTGTATTGTACAGAGATAACAATGATGCATTTTTAGGAAAATTCTGTGCTATATCACTTATTTTCCATTACATCAGAGGCTAACAGTTGTAAAAGCCATTTATGAACAACAGGTGCCTAAGCAACATTCTTCGCTATTGTTGAACTGCTACCAGGCAAAACATTCCTCTTAAGGCAGAGTAAAAAGAATATACTATTGACTAAATGGCTCTGTGTTTTGAAGAAATATGAAATCATTCCTCCTCTGTCTTTGGGTGAATGAGACATTTCCAAAGCAGAGCCCATAAGAATGTATTTCTTTTGCATGATTTACAAGTCAAATGTCAGGTATCTTTTTATTTACAGGTTTAACCTACAACATGTCTTTGCTGTGGAAGTCTTAGTAAAAATCCAGATTTCTTTTCTGGATCTTTATGACAAACCTTTAAACTCTGAGAAAATAGCTATAAACCACATTCTTCAGAACTTGCATGATGCAACTGGAGAGCTTAAAACCAGTGTGTTCAAAAGTTCAAATGCTGAGTAAAAAGAACAATGCACCAAGCATCCTGTAGATGATTCTTCCACTAACCTGTATTACATCAGTGAGTTTCTTTTCAACCATAATTTCCCATATTTTAAAGCACGAATTTATGATGCAAAACTCACTACCAGAAGTCATTTGCTATCATCCAAATTTAAACTTCAAAATACATTTTAAATACAGGGAAATACCATGACTCATTAAAGTATAACAGACTTTGGTGAGAACTTTTTTTTGGAAAGTATAATCAGGCATAGTGTGTCTCCTTTATGGCTTTACGTTTCCATCTTTTTCCGTGCTGATACCTTCTCTATACATTTGCTAACATCCAACAAGAATGCCTTGTCCAGAGGCCAATGTGGGCAGTACCAGCACTGTGAGATGCATGAGTACTTGTTCTCCAGGCAGAATAAAATGCTGGGGGAGTCCACAGCCCCACTGACATCACTGCCCATCTTTATTTCAAGTATCACCAATACAGAGGTGTGCTCACTGGCTGTGGTTCAGGAAGGCGAATCATTTGAGTTCTTCTCTGCAATGGAAGGATAACAGTACTTCCACTTCCCACCTCTTGGCTGCTTCACAGACAGCTTCTGTGGGGGTGGTATTGTTCCTTACCATGGCAATGTACAGTACCTGGCACAACCAAGAGCACAGACAAGGGCTACAGCAATACAAGCAATAACAGCTGTACACATCTGACTCACTCCTTCAGATTCACACCTGCATCATCACCAAAAATTGCCAGATCTTGATTTGAGCCAGTTGCTAATCAGAGAAACATTGTATTTTTCGCCAACTTCAACATGAAAATTATGCTGTGAAGAGTTTAAGAATCTCTGCGTCATAGTATTATCATTAAGTAGTAAACCTGTAGAAAGCCTGTAGACAGAGTCCAGGACTGTGAACAGAACTGATTCTGCTCCAGTGTCAGAATAAGACAGCTGCTTCCAGCTGCAACCTTATTGTGGCATATGCTGGGTGGTTAAAAAGGCTGCATGTGCCTATCTTACTGTAAGTCTCCCTGGTGTAGTTTAAAGGCCAGGCAACTGATTTCAGAAGGCTGAAAAACAGCACCAATTCCCTCACCCCAGCTCCCCACGCCAGTGCTGACACTGACATGCACTGGCAGTGCAATAGCATCAGCACAGTTTCCCTTCATTAGGGTGTTATTTCACACAAGTGTGCTGGCACGTGTATGTTGGCTATGCCCATCTTTCCCCCACAACACTGCTCTGTGCCACCTGAAAAGAAGGGACTGGCGTTACTGAAACCCACACAAGGCATTCCTTACCACAGTCTATAAAGGGCCATTCATCCCCACTGTAACTAAAATAGCCACTGGATGCAATCATGAGATGAATATATGACTATGGATTCCTTCAAATCACTGCATTCTTACACGGTCAAGAAACCAGTGTCCAGCAGTTGCATCCTCACCCTTTGTCCTTGTTCTCAATTCAGCAATCAAGTCTTGAGCCTTTCTGTCCCATCCAGTATTAGTCCCTTCATTTCTAAAAGTATTCAGAAGTTTTAAGATTTTATGAGAAATTTAGAGAAACACCACAAAACTTCACCAATCCGTTCCCATGCACTTGCAAGACCTGTACAGAACTGTATTTAATCACACCCATGACAGCTTTCTATCACCAGAACTACAGCAATACTTCTGAAGTCTAGCTGTCACCCACGAGCTCCTCAGTGCCAGTAAACCACAGCCAGCTACAGAAGGCTACTAAGACAGAAGTAAACAGATACAGAAAAACTGTGCTTACTAATGAGAAATACCGAGAATTGTACAGGTCTGTTTCTTGCTGCTGGAGAAGAGGCTGACTTGCAGTGCCCTGCTGTCCTGCTCTTAAATGACTATCTTTTCTCCAGCAGATGCTTCAATGACTAGCTTTTCTCCAGCAGATGCTTCAAAGTGATCTTCAAGTGCCTAGTAAGGGTGACGGGAAGCCCAGGACACTAGACAGCAACATGCTGTAGGACAAAAGCTGGTTTCAAAGGAACCTGGTGATAGCTGGAGCAATACAATGGAGTGGATTCTGGGATGCTGTTGCATATCTACAGGGCAAGTAAAAGAAGCTGCTACATGAAGTTCTCCAAACATGGAAATAGAATTCAGGATCACGGTCACATCACTGAAACCAATTGACATGTCACATTTTTTAACCCAATCACATTTAGAAGTGGCTCTTCTATCTTTTCCCCACACAGATGCTCTTTGCTTTAAATTAGTTTAGACAGGAGCCAGTGAGACGAGCCAAGTGTGCTAAACAAAGCCCATGCAACTCTGGTGCACACAAGCACTTCTGTTAAACCTGAAACATTCACAAAGACAAAACCTGGGAGAAACAGTAGTTTCTATCAGGTGTCTGCTAAAATTGAAAGCAGAAGAAAAACTTTATTTATTTATCAAACTAAAATCTCATCAGTCCTGGAGGAAAATGTACTGCTGTAGAAAGAGGCAAGCACCAAAACTGTTGAGGCCCTATCAGAATTTTACATCAACTGCATCCTGAGCTGCAGAGAAAGAAACCCCTACAACTCCACCCTACTCTCCTCCATATTTTCCAGGATCCATACCTGCTGACTATGTGGTCTCCTTCTCTAAATAGTTACAGTTACAATAACATTCAGAGACATTTGTTCTTCCAAAGACTAGAAGAAAAATTATTACAGACAAATAATTTGAATGTCTACCCAATTAGGTTAATAGAGAGATAAGAACATATTTTTTTATTAATAATTTTAAATGGCAAATGCAAGTTGTTTTTTTTTTCCTTAACTGAAAATAAAACTACCCCCTATTCCAAATGCAACAGATGTCAGAAAGTCAAGACAGAAATCTTCTCAGTTTTCTGCTCACTTAAAACAGTTGGCTAGTTCAATTCCAGACAGTCCCATCTTTGGCACAGGCTCCCACACATGGACTGTACAGCAACATCAAGATGGTCACAATGTATCTAAAGACTAAAGATGACTTCTGCTGCTTCTGAAGTCACAGGAATCCAACAGTAACCTAAACACTTCTGGTTTCCTCTTGTAGGACCCAATCATTCCATTTAGCCTATGGATGCAGCACTGTGCTTAGGAACAGGCACAGTCCCATCTGTGTCACAAGTGACCTTGTGCCTGACACGGTCCTTCTCCATTAGCTGTGCTCTCTCTGAATGAGGCATAAAACCTTGGGCTTGGAGAAGTTACACTTCTTGTTTTACAGGGACACATAACATTCAGTGAGTGGTATTACCTGGCAACATTACCATTATCTTTCAAAGAAATAATCTGGTACAATCTCACATCAGCTACATTTCCCACAGACCTAACAGAAGTGTCACATCTCGGCAAGGTCAGCTGATCTCTCACTGCCTCATTACAGAGGACAGAAGCAATCTATCTTAAGAAACAAAACCAACAAAAGGCTAAAAAGTATTCAGATCCCAATCTTCAGAAATGTTAAATACCTCAGCTGAAAAGGCTCCCTCTTCCTTGCTGTGCTGCTCCTGCAGCAAAGCCAGGCAGCTGTCCTACAATGCTCAACCAAAGCCACCTAATAGCTTCAAATAAGAAACAACCATGTAACACACATACAAATGTTCGTTTCTCTGCTCTTGGATTGAGTTTTTGGGGGTGGGTGTATTTTTTTAAAGAAAAAAAAAAAACTGTCCAGGAAGCAGATACCGACCAACGAGGGCATATTCTCTGCCTGAAAAAGAAGACATTGCTGGCAAAACTACACCCTACAGCATGTAGCTGGGGCAAAGACTCAGCATGAATCCAGTGCAAAGTCAGTACCATCACCTGGTCTCCCCCTGAAATTCCCTACCCAAACACTGATTCTGTCTAGACTTTCTTCACTGGTAAAACAGATAATCAGTTCAGTCCTAACTCCAGGTTATGAATTAGAATACTTCTCTGATTAGAGATCACCAGTGGTATTAGAAAGGTTTTTTTTAGCAATTGTCTGATTGAGCCAGAGCTACAATCAGTTTTAAATTAGTCACTGCTTCTTCTAAGACTATGTTTTAGACACCAATTTCCAATATTTAGTGTATCTTCAAAAGCCATCATCTATCAATCATCTTCACAGAGAAAAGAGCAAAGAGAAAGCAGCTATTGTACACCCAAGAAGGGACTTAACATTTTCAAGTTTCCTGCTCAAAGCCTAGAAAGAATGGTAATGGGAAATGAAGACATGTGGAAAGGCACAGTGCCTTCACACATCAGTGGTGAAGGTATTTACTAGCTCAAGTAACCCATCCTCTGAGAGCTGTCATGTTGAAGAGGCATCTTTTATAAAAGGGGTTGCAGAAGATCCAAGACAGCGTAACGTGCTGTTTTATTGCTCACCAGGTTAAAGCATGACTTAGCCTGCCAGTGACTTTCTCGGGGGTTTTGGCACATTACAATAAAGGAAGAAAAATAGGCCCAGAGAAGAAAGGCTTGGCTCAGAAACCGGTCAGCTCTCCTTGACTCAGAGGGGATGCTGGAGACGGGATAAACAGCATCTCAGAAAACCAGGGTTGTGCTGTAGCATGTCCATGTTACTGGCCTTGGTGGGATATACCATGTACAATCAAGCTGCTTTCCACTCCCATCCCCTGCTGACAAGAATTACTTTCAGACTTAAAACCCAACAGTTTCATCATCTTATTAAATTCCCTATTCCTGGCTCAGATGTCTCTCACATGCATTAGTTAGATTACGTCAACTACGGAGACCTGTCCATGAGCCACACAGGACACAGCTCAAAGGCGGTCAGTCAGAGGTTGGATCATCAGCTCTCTCAGTTCTCCTCCCTTGTTCACAGAAGAAGTAATGCAAACTGTGTGACAAGGGATAAGTACATGTATTGTAGTGTCATGTGGAAAGGGAGATAATACCAGAGCATCAAGATGCAACTGGCAAACACACCTTCCTTGAGCAGAGCATCCACCCTGAGGCAGAACCATCCCTGCAGCTTCCTCCCACAACCCCTGCATGAGGCACGGACAGAAAAGACAGGCTAAGCCAAACCCAGAGGCTGGAGAGCTTTAATACAGCAGCTAAGGAGGACTTGAAAAGGCAGCTGACAAACAGCCAACCAGCAGGACACCTGCAGGGCATCACAATCCTACCAAGTCTGTGCAAAGCACCTGTAGTTCTGCACAGTGTGAACATGCCAACTAAAAAACTTCCCAGGAGGTGATCAAAGATGGATGAGACAGACTGAACACGTGTCCCAGATGACAAGTAGAGCTCAAGTAAACAGAGAAAGCAAACAACCGTAACAAACGTCTAACAGACACAATGGAAGATCACAGCCAAGAATAAAATGCATGATGTATCTAATTCCCTTTCTATATAAGGAACTGGCTGAGTCAGAGCTTCTTTGCTCTCAGGCAGCTGGACCACACGATGCTATGCTTGCCAGGGTATCACTAACAAAGGAAAGTGAATGAGAAGTCTTATCTTGAATCGCATGTGTTCAACAGCAAGTGATCTGGGATCCTTGCCTTGTGGTTGGAGAAGTTGATATCAACACCACTAGTGAATAGAAGCCTAGGCTTCCTGGAGATACAAGTGCCTCAGGGTCCCCAAAACACCAAATACTGACCACAGGAGATCCTGGAAAGAAAAACACCACCAAAAGACTGCAAAGCATATGTCAGACCTACCTTGCTGCAACTAACATGTACATATATGGAGGAGATTCTTCCACACTTCACTACAAGAATCTCAAATAAAGCCTTATGGAGTAGGGGTAAAAGGCAAGGAGCACTTAGGTAACACTGGCAGGAGGCAGAGAGCTCTGGCAGGGCCACCTCCTGCTGCTTTGAAGTTGCAGTTTTAATATATCACTTGCATGTTGCCTCGCTAGAAACCAAGTCACACATATCATTTAAGAAAGTAATCAGATGGATCAGGTAGGGACAAAGAGGAATAATTTTGAATTTTGTACATTTTGGAAAACACAACAGAGTTGTGGGTTCTCAGCGATTTGCCTGGAAAACACCACAGTGCAGTTTTCTTACACTTCTAGGATGGCACATAAAAAGAATCTCATCTCTAAAAGGAGCTGCAGAGCTCTGCAGGTGTACTAGAGCAGGACTCTTTTTCACACACCTGCCTAAGCATGTAGCAGCTCGTGCAAAACAACATGGAGACCTTTCAAGCCTTGGAATTTTGTGATGAAAGGAAGTTGGTGAATATTTCTGCAACATCAGAAAGACTTAACTCTAGCGGTCTCAGACAGAAGTTTATCCTCCCCTGTCAGGTCTGACCCTAAGATTAAGGGTACAAAAATAGCGGAACACCTCTGTTACAAGAATCACAGAAACATACAGGCCTAACATAAAGCAACTGCTAAAAGGCAATATACAGTTTTCATGCGCAAAAGCAACAAGTATTTTTCAAGGCTACAGTAGTAAAACACTGCATAAGAACACCAATGCATTTAGAAGGCTAAAATCTGATATCATTTTATTGGCTTCTGCTTTATTATGCCAAGAGCAAAGTTAAAACTCCTTCCAATATTTTAATCAAACCTGCTACTGTTTTTGACTAATTCCCAAGATCAAGGTAGCCTGACAAGAATGCTGTAATTTTACAATGATATCTCTCCTCCCTCCACCTCCTTAAGTTATCAAACATTAATTTTGTGAAGAGTCTGCTGCATCGTGCCAGCTCTAATTTAGTAGCAATACTTAAACTCTTCTCTTAGGCTTTCAGAAGGCCTTGCAGTGGAAGAAGGCTGTTCCATAGCAGAAGGATTAACACAGTCTGATACTCTACAGTTTGGTATCCTGTGGTTGCAGGTTTCATAAAGGTCAGTCACCCATGTGACCTATCTTGTGTCTAAAAAAGTGCTATCTCCACAGGCTTTGGCACAGGGTGAGGCTGCAGCTCTCAGTTTTGACATTGTAATTTATATTCCCTTCTTCCTGCAACATTAAAAGTTCCAGAAAATATGTGACATTTAGCCAACAGATTCAGAAGTTACTGGCAGTGTGATTGCATAAACCCACTTCCCCTTAGAGAGAAGGTTAATAAAATGTTTTAAAAAATCTAAGAACCTTACAAAAATTTTGATAAAGATGACAACTACGTTGCAGGAAACTAAGGTATGCATAGGTGAAGTAGTTTAAACCAGAAAATTGAGGCCAGAAGCAAGAAAAAGACTCAGATTTCCTGTCTCTCACAAAAAAGCCTTTAGCTGCAAGTGAACTTCCTCTTCTTTTTAAAGTTAAGCAGATTTTTTTCTTCTCTGTGATACAAGACAGCATTTAGTTCAGTATGCATTTATACTGTTTGGTATAAAAAAAACCCCCTTTCATGTAGAAATCACTTGCAACATTAAAGAGTAGCAGCTCCTCCGCAAATCTTCAGTCTACCTGCTTTTTATGTATTGTATTCATGCACATATACACACATTTTATAGAAGCAGCTTCAATGTAAATGAATGGTCACAGACTGTGCTAGAGAAAAAACACTGACAACAACTGTCCTTCCTAGTCCTGGCACTTCCAGCTCAGATTTGGCAGGCAAGCTCAAGATGAAAAATACTCTAGAAGTCATAACAATAATCACATTTAAAAGGACAAGATTTTGGATGCAGAACTACAAGCAGAACTCACTTCATTTACCAGAAAGGAAAAGAAAAACCAAAGCCTATTGTTAACTCAAGAGCCAGACTGCTCCCATGGGTGTTTTCTTCTCTGTCATCACGTATGGTAAACTATTACCTAATGTTCTTCACATTCCTCTGGTATGTCAGACTTCACCAAGCTTATGATGAACTGAAAAGCCACTGCCAGCTTTCACTTTCTATTGTAGCAGAATTCATCATACTAGTAAGTGCAAGTCCCTTAAGAGCGGTTTGCTGAAGGAGGCCATGGGAAACATGCAAGAAGGAGACAAAACTACACTCAGATAAGGCAAGCAGAGGCATTTGCAAGAATTTCTTGCTATAATATGGTCCGTGTTATGAAACAATGGCAGAGCCCTGTATTGCATCACTTCTTGCACTCCAATCTTCCCATAAAAAATATATATACACAGAAGAAAACCAAACATACACAGATATAAGCCACATCTTTCCATGAGCCTTCCTCTTCTGACTGTAGCCTTCATAGTTACAAGAGATTATAACAAGGATTGGCCTAGTAGTGAATCACCCTCAATAGCACACTGTGCTTTTACAACTAGAAATAGAGGGATCAGAGAGATTAATCCTCTGTCCTGGATGACATGAGGAGCCAGTGACAGTGAAAGCAAATATAAATAGGCAGAGAAGACTTTTTCTTGCTCTAGCCCCCGTTGGGTTTTGAAGGAGGCTCTTCCACAAAGAAATGCTTTCAGAGACCATTACAAATGACATTAAACAAAGGCACCCTATTTGTAAGTCCTGCAGTAATTGGGAGAGGAGGGGCTCCCACTAATAATCCCCATGACACCACCTTCCCTCTCCCAGGAAAGTAACGGCCAGGTTCAGCCCTGCTGCCAAGAGCAGTGCTTATGGTAGCAAGGTTTGATGGAATACTTCCTCAATATTTAACTGGTGCTATAGGGCAGGTTATACACAGCCAGTCTGTTGCTTCCTTTTCAGTTAATTCTACTTAAATGATCCTCTACAGGAAAATCACCCACATACCATGTCTATAAGGCAGTAACCTTTGGTGCTAGGAGTCATGGCAATGTGTGGACCCTCGCTGCTGCAAAGTCTTGTGTAACAAGAAAGTAGAACTCAAATACCAACTCTGGCAACATCACAGGAGGCACATCTTCCCTCCTCAAGCTGCACAATGGCACAGCATTATTAGCAGTAAGTAAGTCTGAGTGACAAATTATTCTGGTCATTAGAATCAGCAGATCAGACCCAGGGGAAGCCTAGCTGTTTATTGAGAAACACTGGGGGTTTTTTTCCTGCAGATACTCTTCCTTGCAGGCTCAGCACACACACTAAAGAGGAACCAAGAGGCTTTTTAAAAACAAAGTACATTTGAGAGGAAGGAAGGCGCAAAGGACTTGTATACGTTTTTAAAAATTAGCAACTTTGTGTGTAACCTTGAACTCTATTCTTTTTCTCTTCTTTTTTGGTTTGTCACCCTAGATCCTTCTATCTTTCTTTCCTTCCCCTCTGTATCATCCAACTGACCCTTTGATTCAAAGAGAAATGTTTCTCATCCTGTGTCCAGGACATGACAGAAGTCAAGGTACCTGCTCAGGGAAGAACAGTTGAGAACATTTTTACACCTTGTAATGAACCTCTTACCCTGGATGGTGTGTAAACACATGACGTACTGAAGCCATGACCAAACTGGCAGACAAACTCAGCCTTAGTGTTTTCAGTTACCTGTTGAATTACTTTCTTAAACCCAATGCCCGGTTTCCCAAGGAGAAACTCTGGTGCAGTTGTTAATGACCAGCCTCACCTGCAGATTGGACTGGTGACATGTATTCTGTCCTGATGCCTTCTGGAGGACAGACAGAAACTTTAAGGGGCAGATCTCAAAGCACATCTGATACACAGGATTTACTTACCCCCAAAATATACAATATTTATATTCTATGTTACCTTTGGCTACATATTTTGCAAGGTTTACAACTGGGATCTTTAAATGAGTCTTCAGGGATAAAGTACTCATCTACTTGCTGTCTTTATTTCATCTAATTATGGAAAATCTCAGACCCAATTTCTAGAACCTTTTAGTATTTTTCACCTACTAGACATACAACTAATATATGAGTATTTCCTCAATACTTCCAACACTCTTTTCAGTCGACTTCAATCCACCATGACATTCCGCCAGGTCTCTGATTAAAGTCAAGATTTGCTACCAAGCTCCCATACTTGCCTGTAGGTACCCAATCTGAGCTCCAGAGAGGCACTCACTCTAAAGACAGAGAAGTTTAACAGTCATTTACATATACCTTTGATCTAGACCAGCCTAAACCTGATAACCAGCTGGGCACATAATAAAGTCCAGCCTTCCTCCAGGGTCCCTGGGGAAAAGAAATTGCAAGCACTAGAAACTGCTGATGGTTGAGATATCTCTTGCTCTTTGTGAATCGTCTGGCTGTCTGGCAAGGAGTTAAATTTAAGACTAACACAGCTATACCTTTAATTGCAAAAAGACCAGGCTTCCAAGGGCTCTTGTCCACTTACCTACCCCAGAATCAATAAACACAATGTAATCAGTTATTTGGTTTTTTAATGCTTCACACGGCTGTGGATACCTTGATAAAAGACCCACAAAAATATTGTGGGAAGCAGTGAAAGATAACTTCAGAAATTAGGAGTTCTTTTGGCAAGTGGTGTTTTCAGTAAAAACCAGACAACAAAACTAGCAAAACTGACTCTAACTCAGTGAAGAGCATTTCAACAACCTGGAGCTGTGAAAATTCACAACGAACAAAGCCCATCCAACCCTAATGCCAGCTCTGCTATGCTAAAGCAAGCTGCCACCAGATCTTTGCAGTCAATCCACAAGTCAGCAAAACAGAAGTTCCAGTAAACCCTGTCTCACTGTGGAAATTAATACAGTGAATGAGATGTGTGGTTTACACGGTTCACAGTTCCTGCAGCAGCTAACACTAGATGCTCCAAAGAAAGAAGTGGAACGGTCAGTAACTGGATAACTTGTTCCCCAAGAAGATTTCCCCACTAATACCTTATGGCCTAGAAATGAAGTTTTCCCCCAGACTTGAAGTTTCCTATTCCTTATGGCCCTCTACTGCTTTGCTATTCACTATTTGTATGCCACATGCAGACACAATCCAAGCACAAGGCTGTTCAGGGTTCCTGCGAGCGCCTTCCTTCAAAGCCTGTTCCTTTTTTGTAGTCCAGATACAGGCTCTTACAGAGCGCTAGCCACTTTTACAGCATCAAGAGTTTCTCATATTTTTGGAGGAAGGGTAGAATAAAAAAAAAAAGAAGACACTTCATTCCTGTTTTCCTTTTTCCTAGCAGACAGCCATGCACACTCTGTTATTCACTGCTTCTGAAATGAGCAACCAGTCACACCAGGACTACTGACAGAAGTATAAGGCAGAAAAGACCCATGGCAGCAGACTGCTTTTTCTTAGGCAGCAGGATCAAATCAGGGCTTGTAAGAACCATCTACAACTCCTTCCTTGAGCAGCCTTGCTACTGGAAGCTGTCACACTCCTGCAGTGGCCTGCCTTCCCCACTAATGTCAGTGTTTGGAAGAGAAGTAAGAAAATCAGGCTGGCAGAGAAGACACTTTGGTATGTTGCCCAAAGTACCTGCGACAGCCTCAGCAGCTGGGAAGATGGAGTCCTTTCACCCTTGAACATAGGAGAGTTGCTTGTTCAAAGTGTTAAACCTAAAATAACAGAAATTTAAAAAAAACCTCTAATCCTGAAAATACAGAAAGTTCATCCTGTCATGCTTAATTTATCTAGCGTTACAACACTTCAGAGACTGCGCAAAACCAGCCAGGGAACAGGTGTATTTTCTGGCGCTGGAATCATAACTGCCTCATCTGGACACCTCCACCAATTCTGCCCACACATTCCCCACACTCAGGCATAAGAAGCGCTGCAGCCTTTCTTGCAATATGACACCTCAAAACAGAAAACAGCTTCTTTTCAACTAGTTTACCTCTATAACCAACACTGCTGGCTAGGGCTAGCTAAAAGCCAAGTTTAAAAAAAAACAAAACAAACCAAAACCAAAACCAACCCAACACCATAGCAAAAAATATTCAGTGAATTGTTAATTTTCTAAGTTTACATTAGACTGTAACCTAAGTCATACAAGGTTCCTAGCAAAAGGGCAGTTATTTAGACTTCAGCTGTCCTACCACTTTCAGCAACCACAGCAGAACCAAATCCTGGGGAATGTCTCACTTTCTCTGAGCAGCTACAGGGTTGCTCGGAGGAGTCTGGCACCAAATGGTTTGGGCTACAGCTGAGAAGCTGTCAACACCCCTAGCAGGTATTATTCTGGGTGCTTGGGCACACCCTTAAGACAGGAACATTGATGTTTCCAGCACCCCTGGTCCAGAGACTGTATCAGTGGAAATCACCAGTGTTCATAGGTTTCAAATAAAACATCTTAGTTCTAATAAATGTTTTTCAAAGAAAATTTTTCTCTGACAATTTTCGACTAGGGCTGTTACTGGATCAATTTCAGCCTCATCTGACACTACTCCAAACTAATTTCACAAACTCCAGCTGAAGAGTTACTCTCAGACCAGCTCTCTCCTCTTCGACCCCCATCTTCCTTCCAAGATCTCTCTCCATCTCCACTCAAGCTCTAGCTAAATTGTCCCTTCCATGTTTATAGTGCTGGGTTATTTCACAGATTTGCTATGCTCAGAAGTATACCAATCATTTTCCAACAGCAGAGCCCGAGCTGCATGCCCTCTTGCACTGCCGTTTGAAACTAACTTATCTCACATTGGCACACCGTAATTCTCCCCTCGCTTGCACTTTTAGCATACTAAAATGAGGAAAAGTTAAAGTGTTACAGTTTGGAACAACTCGAGCATTACTCTGCTTGCCAACTAGTTCCAGGAAGCATGAAGGAATTCCGACTATTTTTCAGTCTGCCGTGAAACTTCATGATTCCTTAGGAACACGTTGTGACCAGCACATCTTGTGTACTGTTTTCTCACTGTCGTATCTCTGTTACACGTTGCAAACCGAACGCGAACCCACGTCCTCCTCCAAACCTGACACCTGGTGCAAGCACAGACCCTTTCCCACAGCTGATCCGCTCCCGGTTTCCCCCCAGCAACACTAATGCTCCCAGCACCAGCAGCAGCAGACGCGCTGAGCCTGAGCAGACAAAGACGGCGGAGGTGGGAAAGCCTCTTACCAGGGAATTAGGTGCCGCTGCCTCGGTTCCGACAGAGGAACAGCCCCTGAACTCTCCGAGCGGAGCCTCCGCCCGGCCAATGCCCAGGAGGCTCCGCCGCCCCCCCGCCCCTCGGGCTGG